>CM076580.1:543261368-543450931 GCA_034641835.2 Pinus albicaulis | reverse complement strand
GATCCCTCTCTGAGACTAGGAGGGCTAGATCCTAGAGCTCTAAAGATTGGTTCTGATGTTGCCTTGTATTTTGGTTAGCCAATCTACCAAAACATAGGACCCCAACAGGAAGCTATCAGATTGTTTCTCGCTTATGCATGCTTCAGAAAGATCAAGGTTTACCAAATGGATGTTAATTCAGCCTTTCTAAATGGTGAATTGGAAGAAGAAGTTTACATTGAACAACCCGAAGTTTTTATGCTCTCTTAAAAGGAAGACTATGTCTGCAGATTAAAGAAGGCACTATATGGTCTCAAGAAAGCTCCTAGAGCTTGGTATGCTCATCTCCATCAACAAGGATTCAAGAAAGGAAGCGTCGACAACAATCTCTATGTGAAAGTGGATCAAGAGAACCTAACAATTATCGAGGTATATGTTGACGATATAATTTTTGAAAGTAATAATGACAGATTAAGTAAAAACTTTTCCACAAAGATGCAAAGTGAGTTTGAAATGTATCTACTTGGTGAGTTGGCATACTTTTTAGGGCTTTAGATATTTGAGCAGGATAAAGGAATACTTATATATAAAACCAAGTGCATCAAGGAAATGCTCAAGAAATTCAAGATGGAAGATTGCAAACCTATCCTTACCCCAATGGTAACAGGTTGCAAGTTAAGTTTAGAAGATTTGTCAAAGGATGTGGACGAGAGGTTGTATAGATCTATGATTGGTAGTCTTCTATATGTGATAGCTTCTCGGCCAGACGTAATGTAGGCAGTTGGACAAGAAGCAAGATTCAAAGTATCACCAAAATAATCTCATATTATTTCCGTTAAAAGAATTCTTTGGTATCTTAAGGGCATAAAAAAATATGATTTATGGTATCCCAAAGGAAATAATATAGTTATCCAAGCTTATACAGATGCAGATTGGGCAGGAAGTGTTGATGATCGAAAGAGTACCAATGGAGCAGCATTCTATCTAGTTGGTTGCCTTGTTTCATGGTTAAGTAAAAATTAGTCTTCAATCTCGTTATCCACAGCAGAAGCAGAATATATCGCGGTAGTAGTGTGTTGTACTCAAGTTCTCTGGATGAAGCAAACTTTGCAAGATATTCAAGTCAAGTTTGATGAGCCTATTCCCATATTTTGCAATAACACCAGTTCCATCAGTATCTCCAAGAATATTGTGATGCATTCCAAAACAAAGCACATTCCAATCAAATATCATTTTGTTAGAGAGAAGGTCACCGAAAAGAATATCAAGCTTGAATATATTGGCACAAAGGAACAAATTGCTGACATCTTTACCAAACCATTATCTCATGAAGCATTTGAGTATCTTCGCCTAAAGCTTGGGATTCTCCCAAGTTCTCATTAGACTATTTCTCTTATCTAACTAAGTTAAAAAAGGGGATTTGAGGTGTGTACAGGTTCGTAGAATGACGTTTGTCCGGGTGAGTTACCCTTTGCCATGATGACAAAGGGGGAGAGAATGTTGTAGGAAGAGGTGTCATGATTGCAGGGGGAGTACTTGTGTTTCCCTCAATGCCAAAGGGGGAGATTGTTGATCAATGGTTGTCATTGATGTCAACCCAAGCAACACCAAGGGCTACCCCGATCTTGCATGGGAATTTTGACTTAACGACTTACTCTATTCCAAGTCAAACATATTTTGGATGGTTTCTACTTGTTGAGATATTTTTGTTGATATATGGCACACCATGTAATTCTTCATGGTTTGAGAGATATTCGTGTTTGAAGTTAGTAACTCCAGTTAGTGGGCTAAAACATGGGCTAAAACTCCAAGGGGTTGTGGCATGACACTAATAATTGGTTGTGGTCATTGAATAGTCAATAATTAATAATTTTTTAAACTCGTAAAATCCATCCAATGTTCACTTGTTTAAGACCCTCTCAACCTAATCATTTATATAAATTTTGACCCTCATATCATCTTGATGCAAGGATTTCGCTACTTAAAAAAGGTCATCATGGAATAATTGCTATAATTTTTTTTTCTGTGAAGCTTTAGATGCTGAAAAAAACCATTTTGAGCCAAAATCCTAATGAAATGCGTGGTCAAATTTTGAATATTGGTTCACTATATTTTCGGAGATATGATCTGAGGAAGTTAGGGTTTTTGCAAGCTACCGAATTTCATGTCAAACAATTGACCTTGGGAAAATCGTCATAACTTTCTCTCTGAGCATTGGATTAAAATTTCCTAAAAAGTGATAGAAAGAGGACAGACTGTAGTTTGTTGGATATCATTTTCAGGGCTAAAGGTTGAAACAGTGACACGTGGAATTTGTACAAGTACGCTCTATTGAACCAGTATATAATTAGGTCATCATAGGAGTTGGGCATAACTATTTCTTGAAGAATCCAATATTGATTAGAACTGTGGGGTTGGAAAGAGGACTTAAAGGGCTACCACAGGGAACAATTTCAGACCTTGGAGATTCAAAATTACATAGATACAACAGATTCAATATCGAGCTTCTAGAAGGCAAGAAAAAATATGCATTCAAGGATCACTGCAGTAAGGACAACACATCAATAGTCAAGGGTAAGTCTTCTACAACAAGGTATGTATGATTAGTTTTTGAATTTTAATTTGAATATAATCTCTGACATGTGTTTTTGCAGGACAATGTAAGTATTTTGTATGTTTGTTTTATTGGGTTTTGTTCATAAATGTTGAACGCATTTACATTTGAATTTTGAATATTTCTCTGACATATAGTTTGCAGGACAATGTAAGTATTTTGTTTGTATATTGTTTTGCGTCTTGTTCATTAATGCATGTGTAGGAAGGAGGAAACAATAGGACAACTTAGACACATAATAGAAGGGCAATGTAATGCCAAAGTACCATAACTTGAAGCAAGCACAACAAGGGCCTCAACAACTGCTAGTGTTCAAAGAAGCAGTGTCAAGTCAAGTATTAGGTCGTGTCAAAAGTCAGTATTGTAAAAATTATCATTGTAAAATTGTAAAAGAGTCAATCTGCCTATAGTTGGAGAGGTATTGTTGGTAGGTATAAGTGTCATTGTTTGATAATGTTATGGTTGGGTTGCAGGAAATAGTGTGATTGGGTGATTGGTATAGTTCAATAAAATCATTGTGAATCATATTGTATCATGGATCATTTTCACTAATACAAGAGCGCACACTCTTGTCATATTTATGATCATTATAGGGTGGCAAGGAGGTACTATGTTGTTGCATGAAGTCACCTACAGGTTGGATCCTATGAACACTTCAGGGTGGTGGTCGGTCTAGGATGTTAGGGCATCCATTCAGTTGACTACTGAAGAAACCAGGGCATTGGGGCATCCTTCCAGTGGGAGCTGGAGAAGAATGTTTTTCTAGAATTCTAGGAAGTTGTAACTTTGATTTCAGTTGGGGCTGAAGATTAAATAATTTATTAGAAAAGCGTTCAGTGGTTTTTGACCCGGAGGGCGGAGGGGGATTTACACCTAAAATTCGTGTTCCCATTGTGTTCTATTGTTACTGTTGTTACTGGATAAAAATCAAGAATAATTGAAGGTAAACTAACGCTTTGAAAAGATTTAAAAGTGTTAATTGATAAGAAATACTAATTCAACCCCCCCCCCTCTTAAGTATTTCCAAGAGAATATATGTTTTAGATTTGATATAGTTTGACTTTGTGACTTGAAAATGTTGCTATTGCATGACAATATTATGATAGACAAGTTGATGTTTTGAATGATGATGACTGAAGTGGCTTCCCATTTAGTGGGAGAAACTTTTCATGACATTTTAAAACCAATTATTATTTGAAAAGAATACATTTGACTGTTGAAGGAAGGATTCTGGACATGAATAAAAATATGATGTTGTGGAAAAAACTTTTGCAATTTCTGATTTTAGCAGAGAAGGTTTCTCCTAGTCCAAGCCCCAACTCTTGGGATAAAGGCTTAAGGGTGAAATTATAAGCATTCCAACCACACGAAAGAAAGCATATGGGGGCAGTTGATCCTATAAGACACAAAAACTAAAATCTTATGCATGAGAACAGGAGCACACCAGGAGTATGACAAACCTACAAACATGGAACAAATGGTGGAGAGTTCTATGAGCAGGGAAGTTTTTAATTTCTACATAATGTTTGAATTATTATAGAGAATGTGAATGTTTTGGCTAATCTTGTCTTTGTAGGGGATTGAAATATGCATATCATTATGTTGTTTTCCTTAACTTGATCACTTGAGCTAGTATATTACAGAATTTAGTAACAGTTGCAAGGGTTTGACAAAATTCGGCTTATTAACTCGACTTAATATAAATGAGTAGTATTGGAATTTTGTCATGATGCTTGACAATTCATAGATATGTTTTGGATTATAGATTGATTGAATACACAGTGATAACAAGTTAGGGATTTGATTTGGTACTTGATAATGGTGATTTTCCTTGATGTGAAATGACAGTGCTATGTGGGCTTAATGATTTTCAGTGACTAATATTGGTATTCAATGTTGATTATGTATTGGAATCATTGGAATTTGACACATTGGTTGAAATGTAAATAGTTATGATTTTGTATGCAATGATCTCATAGTAAATGGATAAAACTTATATGACTTATCCTTGGTGTATGCATCCACATCTATAAATGATGATCATGAGGAAGACTTGATAAATTTTGGTTGGATATTTCTTGGTAAATAAAAGGTTGTTGACATGACAATAGATAAATTTGTAACCTAGTATTTGGGTGTGAGCTCTTCTTGGCACCTGGTTTGAAGAGTTTGTTAGTGATATTGGGAAAAACTTGTAATTACTTTGATATTAGTTTTGGTTTGGCATTTAAGGATTGATAAATTGAATTAGTTTATTTTATTGCACAATATTAATTTGTTTGAGGTTGAGTATATTGGTTTGGTCAACATTATGTTTACATAAAGCATTGTATGATTTGAAGTAGACTTCCCAAGCCTGGCATATCCACATTGACAGTTACCTAGTGAACCCTGGAAGATCTTGTCTCCTTCAAAAGTGGTCCAAGGTATGATTTTGATTTTTGTTTTATATGTTGAAAATCTATTCTTAATAGGTAATGAACCTCTAATGATCAAAGTAGGAGGGAGTTGGCCTATGAAGTTTGAGATGAAGAATCTTGGCATGATGAATTTCTTTCTTTAATTAGTATTTTACAGAAAGAAAATATTTCATAAAGCTATTTGGCATGATGGAATGCAAATCCTTGGACACCTCGATGGAATTTAATTTCAAGAAGTTATATGATTGAACCTAACTTGGAAATTGATAGTTGATTGAAGCATTGATGTTCCTTGTAACACCCATCTAGACATTGGTTTTGTAGTGAACGACCTGAGTCAATTCATGATTAATGTAGGTTTTAACCCTAAACAGAAATTATCTACACACGAGTCTTATAACAGAAAATAAACAATGGCGAGAGCATAAAACATAAAACAGATAAACACAGAGATTTTCCCCTGGATCCCAAATCAAGACGACCAGCTTGATTTTTCATTATATTCCTTTTAGTGTTACAACACACATATATACATGCCAAAGCACACATAAACCTCAATCCATTAACCCTGGATTAGAACATAACCGTAGTTCCCTTGACTGGATCTACAAAATACCAGGGGCTGAAAACCATCGTACCCCAAAACCATGTGCAAAATCATGCACAAAACATGGGTGGGTCCGCCTATGAGTGGGTCCGCACACCAAACAAATTTTTGCCAGGGTGCTGTCCCGGACCCCAACAAGGGGGGCTGCCTCCCCCCTTGTGACCATCCTGTTGTGCCCAGCGCAACATACAGCGCGTGGGGCTAGTTGTGGAAAGAATACAACACATACCCAACATTCTCCCACTTGTTGTTTTCTTTCCATAGGGGGCCACAGGAGAGCTTAGTCATTGGGCCAATTCTTCAACACCCATTGTTTCTCTACACTAAGAGAACTTCTGAGTGCTCATAGACTTCGTCAATGCATCTGCAACATTCTTCAAAGTGTCCACCTTTACCAGCAACACCCTTTTAGCCTCAACCATATCTCTTACAAAGTGATATTGAACATCAATGTGCTTTGTCTTTGAATGATAAGCAGGGTTCTTAGCCAAGAAAATTTCACTTTGGCTATCACAGTCTATCCTTATAGCTTGTTGTACCAACCCCATACTTAAACACAATCTCTGCAACCAAATTGCTTCCTTGCTTGCATGAGTGGCTGCTATGTATTCTGCCTCTGTAGTTGAAAGAGCCACTACAGACTGTCTTTTACTCATCCAACTGACTGCGCCTCCAAATAGGCTAAACACATACCCACTTGTAGATCTTCTTTGGTCCAGATCTCCAGCCCAGTCTGCATTAACAAAACCACGAATGTCCAACATTCTTTCCAATCCTGGTCTTCCCTGGTAGCACAAGCCATAATCACTAGTGCCACGTAAATATCTGAAAACCCGCTTCACTGCTGTCCAATGCTCCTTCCTTGGGTTTGACATAAACCTGCTCAATACTCCCACTGCATGTGCAATGTCTGGTCTAGTACAGACCATTGCATACATCAGACTACCCACTGCACTTGCATATGGAACATGGGACATATCCTCCTCTTCTTCTTTTGTCTTGGGACACTGTTCAGCAGACAGCTTTACACCTACAGGAATAGGAACATTCACCCGTTTACTATCCTGCATATTGAACCTCTACAATATAGTCTCGACATACTTCCTCTGGTTTAACCAGAGCTTCCTCTTTGCCCGATCTCTCTTAATTTCCATGCCCAAAATATAGTTTGCAGCACCAAGATCCTTCATGTCGAATTTGGAGAACAGTTGGGTATTCAAATCTTGGATAATTTCTTTGTCATTTCCAATCAACAACATATCATCCACATACAAGACCAAGTAAATAACACGGTCACCAATTAATTTAAAATAAACACAGTGATCCTCCTTGCTTCTAGTGAAGCCAAGTCCCCGTATATAGGTATCAAATTTCTGATACCACATCCTTGGTGACTATTTTAACCCATACATAGACTTCTTCAACCTGCATACTAGTTCTTTCTTACCCTTCACCATAAAGCCTTCAGGTTGCTTCATGTAGATCTCCTCTTCTAGATCCCCATGAAGAAATTTTGTCTTCACATCCATCTGTTCTATCTCAAAATCAAATGCAGCAGCAACAGATAAAAGTAATCTAATAGAAGTAACCTTGGCAACAGGAGAAAAAATATCACCAAAATCAATTCCCGGCACCTAGGAATAACCTTTTGCTACCAACTAAGCTTTGTATTTCTCCACCTTGCCTTCTACATTCATCTTCTTTTTAAACACCCATTTTCTCCTGATGGGCTTCCTTCCAGCCGGCAACTCCACCAGATCCCATGCCTCATTTTTGTGCAAGGATGCCATTTCATCAACCATGGCCTCCTTCCAGAGTTTTCCATCCTCTAAATCTACTGCCTCCCTGACAGTTCTGGGTTCATCATCAGTTATAGTTAAGGCAAAACCTGAACAGAAAGCAGATGGACTATACCTTTCTGGTTGCCTTCTTTCCCGAACTGATCTTCTTAAAGCCGGAGTTTGTGGCTCTTCATCTTCTGAGTCTTCTTCTGTTGTAGAGTCTGATTCATCCTCCTTTAGCTCAAACTCTATCTTCTCAGGTTCCTTTGGTATGATTTCATGTTTAACAACATCTTTCACCTCTCTAAACACCACATCTCAGCTGTACACAACCTTCCTTGTTTCCGGGTTCCAAAGCTTATAACCTTTTAAACCATCCTTATACCCAATAAAGATGCACCTTTCAGATTTATTATCCAACTTGGTCCTTTTCTCCTTTGGAACATGTACATATGCATCACATCCAAATACCCTTAGATGTGAAAGAGAGGGTTTCTTACATGTCCATACCTCATGTGGAGTCTTATCCTCCAACGCTGATGAAGGTGATCTATTAGCTAAGTAACATGTAGTTTCCACTGCCTCTGCCCAGAATTCTTGTCCTAACCTGGTACCACTAAGCATGATTCTTGCCTTTTCCATCAGCATTCTGTTCATTCTTTTGGAAACTCCGTTTTGCTGAGGTGTGTATGGAGTAGTCTTCTGCCGTGCTATACCACACTTCTTACAAAACTCTTCAAATTCCTTCTTGCAGAACTCCCCACCATTATCTGTCCTCAGCGCCTTTATCTTCTTCTCTGTCTAGTTTTCCACCAGAGCCTTAAATTCTTTAAATCTGTTAAAGACTTCAGATTTATTCCTCAAGAAATATATGCATGTATTCCTTGAGAAGTCATCTATGAATGAAACATAGTACACAGACTTTCCCAGTGATGGAACTGACACAAGTCCAAACACATCACTGTGCACAAGTTCTAATATCTTGTTTGCCCTCTTAGCACCAGAAGGAAAACTCACCCGATTCTGCTTCCCATATACACAATGTTCACAGAAATCGAAATCCAGAGAACAATTAGACATACCTTCTACCATACCATCTCTATGCAGTATCCGAAGGCCCTTCTCTCCAATATGTCCAAGCTTTTGATGCCATAGCATGGTCTTTTCTCCAGAGACAGCTAGGCTTTCCGCTCCACTTTCAGGAACCATAGAACTGTTACACCCATCAATAACAGTGCTACCTTGTAGCTTGTATAGATTTCCAGTCCAAACTCCCTGCATTAATACCCGTGCTCCTTGAACCATCTTGCAGGCATCTTTCTCGAACACTGTTTTTACACCTGCATCATCCATCTTGCTTACAAAAATCAGATTTTTGGCCAATGCAGGAATATGCAGAACACCAGGAAGTGTTCTAATCCTTCCACCTTGCAGCTTCAGCTTGACCTTTCCACGTCCGATGATTTTGGCCTTCCTATCATCCCCTAGGAAGACATCACCATCATATTTCTCATACTCACAGAACCACTCCCTATGGGGAGTGAAGTGAAAGGATGCACCTGAGTCAATCAACCACGACTCATGATCTACATGTGTATTTGAAGAAGAAGCAAAATACACATCCCCACCTTCATCTGAGGTGGTTTTTGCCTCTGCAGAAGGAGCATCATCAGATCCCTTTCCTTTCTCAGGAGCTTTAGATCTGCACTCCTTTTTGTAGTGCCCTTCCTTTCCACATTTCCAGCATACCTTTACAAACTTTCCAGGAGATTTAGATCTCCCTCTAGATTTGGATCTCCCACTCAAAACCTTATTCTTGTTTCTGTTTTGGGACCTTCCTCGTACAGATAAGGCATCTCCATTCTGGCCCTCCATATTTCTCCGCCTCATTTCCTCCGACAGCAAGGCTGAGACAATGTCATCAAAATTCAAGGTAGTTGTATTGCTACCTATTGCAATAACTAGACTATCCCATGAGTCTGGTAGAGAACACAACAAACTGATGCACTTATCTTCATCTGAGATTTTAATATCAATAGATGACAACTGACTTACCACAGTATTGAAGGCGTTCAGATGCTCTGTCACCGAGTCTCCATCCTTCATCCTCAGGTTATACAGCTTTTTCCGCAGGAACAACTTATTCACCAGAGACTTAGATTGGTACAAAGTCCCAATTTTTTCCCACAAATTTTTCGCCGTAGCTTCCCCAGATACATTCAACAATACTGAATCTGACACACACAACCGTATTGTGCTCTTAGCCTTCCGATCCATTTTCTTCTAGTCTTTATCTGACATTGTCGTTGGTTTAGTACCTGGATCTACCGCGATCCACTGATCTTTATCCACCAGCAGATCCTCCATCTTGAGCTTCCACAACTCAAAACTCTGACCATTAAATTTCTCGATCTCTATCTTTCCACCGCTTGCCATCTTCTTTCATCGCAAGAATCGATCCTCAGATCTCCCACTGCACAGGGTCTACCACAGGCCCGAGCAAAAAACCCTCAACAACAAAGGCGTCCCCTTGAAGCCGAAACAGCTCCGATACCAAATGTAGGTTTTAACCCTGAACAGAAATTATCTGCACATGAATCTTATAACAGAAAATAAACAATAGCGAGAGCATAAAACATAAAACAGATAAACACAGAGATTTTCCCCTCGATCCCAAATCGGGACGACCAGCTTGATTTTTCATTATATTCCTTTTAGTGTTACAACACATATATATACATGCCGAAGCATACATAAACCCCAATCCATTAACCCTGGATTAGAACATAATTGTAGTTCCCTTGACCGGATCTACAAAATACCAGGGGCCGAAAACCATCGTACCCCAAAACCATGTGCAAACTCATGCACAAAACATGGGTGGGTCTGCCTATGAGTGGGTCCGCACACCAAACAAATTTTCGCCGGGGCGCTGCCCCGAACCCCAACAAGGGGGGCGGCCTCCCCCCTTGTGACCCTCTTACTGCGCTCGGCGCAACGTACAGCGCGTGGGGCTAGTCATGGAAAGAATATAACACATACCCAACAATTAAGTTGCTGCATACACATTGGGTTGCCAACAAGCACTTTTTGAGATATTTTCATGGGACGATCATTCTTGGTCTAAGATATACTATAGGAGATATACGATTGCATGGATTCACTACTATTGATTGGGTTGAAAAGAATTATTGACAGAAAGAGCACATATGGGTGTTGTTTAAGCTTGGCATCTGCTATGACATTTTGATGAGCAAGAAATAGAAGTTTGTAGCTTTAAGCGCAACCAAGGTTGAGTAAATTGTTGCTAGCATGGATAGTTATGGGTTAGTTTGTTTGAGGAAGCTCTTTGGATTGATTTTTGAGTAGGTTCTGGACATGAAAGTGATATTTTATGACAATAAAAGGTGGGATCCGATTGCCAAAGCATCTTGTATATAGTTGGGACTGAGATATCTCCTTTTTTTGAGACAATGTTGTTGTATGAGATAAGCTTAGGCTTATGGCTGCTACCTCTGTGAGAGGGAGGATGAATAAGGTATCCTTTTGACATGTATTTATTCTAACATAATATATGATGCAATGTCCTACATGAATAGGAAATCAGAGGAATGTTGCTCTTGGTAATATATGAGGCAGTGTGATTGATCTATTCAATGAGTTGTTTAAGCCGGTACTAGATATAAGCACGTTGATATGTTTCAGATCTACATAGAGCAGGGATGATTGAGGAAACTTAGCCAACTCTTCCCCCTTGTTTGAGCTCCCAAGGTGAGTAATTGAGATGTAGGGCTCTCGGGGTTGAGGGATCTTTGGACAATAGGTTATCATCCCTATCTGTCACCCATAGGGTGGAATATGTTGCTCCCCTATCTTGATCTTGCAGAGTATACCCCACTTTGCATCATACCCACAAGTTTGGCTTGTTGGGGTTTTCGTTCCCTGTTTGGCCCACAAGTTGAGAGAGCTTGGGGGTGTGTGATCCTTACCTTTTTTAAGTCGATATCTCACCCAAGTTGTATTATGATGTAGGTGTTATACCACATGACTCTTGAGGGTCGTTGTTGGGAAGATCAGTAGGAAATAGGATGAATGAGATATTATATCTCACCTATTTCTCGACATAGGGTGGAAGACATATTCTCCCCTATGAGATGACTTGAGGTGAGAGTGTCCCATAGGAAATTGTTCATTTTCATTGTGTTATAGGTTGAGATGTGCTCCCCGATGTGGTTTCAGGTTGAGCAAGGTCCCCTAATGATAAGCTCTCTTATGTTTCCATGGTAGTAGCATTGGGCTCCCCTCTGGTAAATGAATAAAGGGTGGTAACTTGGACTCCCCTCCAATGCCAAATTATTCTTTTTTTACATTCAAAAGTGTTCAACATATGAGCAGAGATGTGAAATGAGCATAGATAAGAAGACGAGCCTATATGATAAAGATATGAAGTGGTGACATTTATTGATAATATACTTGTGATGAGACATATGTTGCATTCGATAATTTCTCCCTAGTTGAGAGTGAGTGTTAATTTTGGTAGCTTAGGGAAAAATTCCCTCCTTTGGACAATCTTCCTCATCAAGGAAGACCCCTACTAGCCCTTGAAAGAATTTAATTTGATTAAGGAAAAATATATTTTAATATGAAAACCCACCTATGCACAAAAGGACATGTCGACCCAAAAGAAGAATCTGTACACCCTTGGATATGATTATCAAACATCTTCTTCTTCTCTCTTATTTGATTTGGCTTGCATAGGTTTGAAGTGGTTCACGGAGATTGGTTTGTGCAGCTCCGAAGTTGTAGAGTCTAAAGCGTGCATATGTGATTATGGTTTTTGGTTCAACTGTAGGGATGCTACAAGATATTTTCGGTTGTAACTGTAGACACACAAAACACTGTTACCGATGAAATGTGAACTATTACCTCAAAACAAGAACTCTAGCCCAAAAACACTCAAAAAACATGAAAAAACACCCCAAAAACAAAAAGTGTGTATTCCAGAATGCATTTGGTTTTTTCTCAAGGTCAAATTTCAACATTTTATAAAATTATGCTAAAAAAAAATTGTTTCTTGAAAAAAGGATTGAAAAAACACCCTCAAAACAAAACTTGTTGATGCTGGAATAACAAAAAATAAATTTGTGTCACACTTTTGACACATTGTAACAATGGAATTAAAGACAACATATTAGGACATTGAAAAATTCTAAAATTCTAAAAATTTTGATAGATGATGTTAAACAAAAACATGTCTGAAGGGCTTATCATTTCAAACAATTTTCATCCATGTTGTTAAACATAAAATATCTTGACTCTAAACAACTCTAAAATTGTAATTATTGTCAACCATAACATTAAATATAAAATTTTCTAGCGCATAAAAACCTTAATGACAAGTTGTAAATCTCAAGTTTTTCAATCTTAAGTTTTCAACATACTTGAACAATGAAATTATGGAGAAATTATACGACTTAATCAATTTTAAAAAATGAGCAAGTAAATGAAAAATTTATTATTTCAAGAGTAATTTTAATTTTAAAGGATAAAAAATTATCTCTTTTCAAATCTTAGCATAAGACAAATTTAAATCTAATTGCAACCAAAACCTAAAAATCAAGCATCAAAACAAAGTGTCCCCTTTCAATGATGCATATAATTATTAAAAATTTTAAAAGTATCTTATACCAAATGGTAACAATACATAATATCATGGTAATATCACTGCATAATCTAAAAATTCAACATTAATTTCTATTTTCTATTTTATTTTTAATCAAAATATCAACATTGGTACATTGAATATAACATAAATTATTTTTGTAATTCATTGTTCCGTTGTCGATATTCTAAAGAGATGAATTCTTCATAATTAAAGCATGTAATCCAACAAGCATAGAAATGCCTCATAACTTCATGAAAAATCAAATGGAAGTCAAAAAATTTATTTCAAGTTACCATGCAAACATCAATTACATAAAAGTGTCTTTGACAGTTATTCAAAATCAACCATAGGTTCTAGCGCAGCATCAGAACCTACATCTTCAGATGAATGACTTGATGCAGATGAATATGATCCATATTCTTCTCTTTCATCAACTAGTGCTCCATTTGAGTTAACATACATGCCCACCATTTCAGAGTTCAAATGTCTTGTAGATCTACGACTACATTCTGCAGAGTCCCATCTCAACAGTAATTGTTCTGGTAGAAATTTCTTCAAAATATTTATGGTATTCAACCGAAGAGTTCCTCTCTTTGTCAAATTGAAGTCATACACAAGTATGTCAACATCCTCCAATTTTAAGACATCTGTGCGGCGCCGATTTATATTTGTGCCCTTTATTTTTCTCTTTCCACCAATTTTCTTTTCAACTACCATCTCTGGCTTGTACACACCATTGAAAGGGTGGGTACTTGCAGCATACCAATGTACATACACAACTGTAATATCTTCATTTTCATTAATGACCTTTATAAATTTCGTAATCCAGAATGGATAGTCAAGTGGATCTTCATCTGCTAACACTGCTATCATGCAACCCTCCTTAACATCTGGCATAGAATCCCTGTAAAGGTCTTCCATGGTTCACGTTGTGCACGTGATCTTCTAGAACCAATATAGATTTCTCTTTCCTCTACCTATGGGGAATTAATAATAGCTTGAGGCTGTTGTTGTTCAACAATGTGTGTTTCCTGATGTTCATTTGGCATATTTTGTGCCCAAAAGAAATGAGTCTTCAAAGGCATATCCACATTTATTGATCTTGAAATCATATCACTCTGATTACTGAAAAGAGACTCCCACCAAACTGAATCAGCAACATCAAAGTACTCATATGTATCTCTAATACATCTTTTAATTTCCTCTAGACATTCAGAATAATTTATGTCTCTCTTATGCCTTCGTGTATTATGGAGTTCAGCAACTGACTGTAATAACAATATCTTTGATGAAAATATTGGACGCTCTGGAATGAACTTCAAAAATGATAAACTTAATGATGGCCCCCATTCTGCAACAGTTGAATACTTCTTGCCCCATATAAGTGTTATCCCATCAATTTTTTTGATACGAAATTGATGCTGGAAGCTAATGTCATTAAGTTGTTTAATGCATTTCTCCTCACCATGCGATCCCAAAATAAACCTTCGCATGTCAATAGTTTCTTCCAACACATGAAAAACAGGCTCTGGAATGTATGATTTCTTAATACATTCAATTAATGATGGCAAACTTCCAACACCTTTCCTCCTCAATGTTACTGTAAAACGACTGAACATTTGATCAATATGATCATGAGTATGCCCAACAAGAAAGAAACCAACCTTTATCTTTTTAAAAATTCCCAATTCAACGAGCATGTTTAGATACCCAAAAAGAACTTGATTTTTGTTTTCACGACTTGTGTTGTCTAATTCTAAATAAAAAACTTCAGGAAGAATACCAGACCAATGAGTAACCACATCATGGATTATAGTTATGGTTAGATTTGCATCATTGTGAATATTTTCAGTTGTGAAGAAAAATCTTGGAAACATCTTCTCATTAAATACCATACAACCAACCAAGTGAAACTGAATGAAAATTTTCTCCCGTAATTTTTTTGGCATGTGGAAAAAATATGGAAGAAGTGTTTTGTTTTGGTCCATACCATCAATTATCAAACCCATATATTTATTTGGATGATCGTAACACTTCTTTCGATGTTTATACAACTTTTGCCTTTCACTTGTTTGTTGATTGCGATGGTCTTGAAGTTCTTTGACAATGGAATCTGTACATAAAATAAAAGAAGCATATGAATAAATATATTTTCATAGTTGATAGCTATCCAATTTTAAAAAAAAATGTTTTGAATGCATACTTCTTTCTACCCCTTCACATTTATCTCTTTTTTCTTTAAGAGAAGCACATGTGCTGCAAACCCCCATCCTTGTCTTCTTAGGAATATGAACATTGTTGAATTCATTTTTCCATAACCTTGTAAAATAAGAATATGTAATAAAATTACTAACTCCTTCAACATCTTCTGCATAATCTCTGTATAAGATGAATATTTCTCGTCTCGAGAAATTATCTGGAATATGTATTGTGTCTTTATTTGGCATACACTCTCCATGATTTGAAAAGAAGTCTTTCATCCATGTCTTAGCAGTATTTGCAAACAGCCCCACCTCCCGTTTATAACGTACTTCTAAATAATATGTGGGATCCTTTTCCAGTTTTTCTTGGATTCTTGACAAACAGCAATTACCAATTGAATGCAACATTTTGAAAGCCTTTCTGTAGAGAAATACATTCCCAATATGATAATCATAACCTGCTAGTGTAGATTGCATGCAACCCACTAAATATGAAATTTGCATGCTTTTATTCATTGACATATATGTTTTCCTTTTCTCCAAAACAAAGTTGAAATCCATATGTTTCAAGCAATCCATTCGAAAACATTCACTTGAAATCAAATGAACGACATAACTTTTTTTTGTGAGATATTTTGTCCTCACCCTTGTATAACTAGAATGTTTTGGATTGATATGAAAAGGTCTACTCCTACTCCTAGTTGCAATATTTGCTTGCAATGGCTTCATCATTCCATCATCCTTTGTAAAAGAAGTTTCATCACCATTAGGAGGAATATTATCTCCACTATCATCATCCTCAACATAGTTAAGAAATTTATCAACATGATTGCTTGAAAAATTTTCTTTACCATTATCACTTGAAGAAAACATTTCACAAGAATCATCGACGCTTTTGTAACCCCGACTCAGACGAAGTTCTTCACCATCTTGATCCATGCTTTCAAATTATTCCGTGGGAGGATTCAATTCTTCATCACCATGAGTGTCTTTGAAATGATCATTTAGAGAAAATGCAATATTCAGATCTGCGCCTCTAAAATTATCATTTGCAAGAAACTCTTCATCCTCCCCTTCCTTAGTGGTGCTCTCATAATCTTTGGGATTAGGCATAAGTGGAAGCTTTGAATTTGTATTCACTAGAATTTCTTCATCCTGCCCCTCCCCTTCCTCACTGAAGCTCTCATAATCCTTAGGATTAGGAATAAGTGAATGCCTTGAATCTATATTTATCGGAAATTCTTCATCCCCCCCTTCATCAGTGGTTAAATTATAATCGTTATGATTAGGATGAAGTGAAAATTTTAGCTTTGGAAATTCATCCCCGTCTTCATCAGTGGTGCTGGCATAATCCTTAGGATTAGGACGAAGTGGATATTTTGACGCTGCAAATTATTCATTCCCCTCTTCCTCAGTGGTGCTGACATAATCCTTAGGATTAGGACGAAGTGCATATTTTGACTCTGCAAATTCTTCATTCCCCTCTTCATCTGTGGTGCTGACATAATCCTTAGGATTAAGACGAAGTGGAAATTTTGACTCTGGAATTTTTTCATCCCCCTCTTCATCAGTGGTGCTTACGTAATCCTTAGGATTAGGATGGAGTGGATATTTTGACGCTGTAAATTTTTCATTTCCCTCTTCATCAGTGGTGCTAGCATAATCCTTAGGATTGGGACGAAGTGGATGTTTTGACTTTGAAACATTATCATTCCCCTCTTCATTAGTGGTGATCGCATAATCCTTACGATTAAGACGAATTTGATATTTTGACTCTAGAAATTTTACATCCCCCTTTTCATCAGTGGTGCTGGTATACTCCTCAGGATTAGGATAGAGTGGATATTTTGACTCTGCAGATTCTTCATTCCCCTCTTCATCTGTTGTTCTTGCATAATCCTTAGGATTAAGCTGAAGTAGATATCCTTCATCTCCCTCTTCATCAATGGTGTCCTCATAATCCTTGGGATTAGGATGAAGTGAAACTTTTGACTCTGGAAATTCTTCATCATGCCCTTCATCACTGTTGCTTTCATAATCCTTAGGATTAAGAGTAAGTGGTATAACTGGCTCTTGATTTACAGAAATTTCATTTTTCTGCGCCTCATCAATCTTGTTCTCATCATCTTTAGGATTACAACCAAGTTGATTTTTTGACTATCTATTCATGGTGAACAAACTCTTTTTATATTCATCACTCTGAATAGAGTTGTTGCGTGACGAAGATGTTGATGTTGTACAAAGAAAAACTTCACTATCAGAAGAAACCATGGCTTTCAACAAGAATAGGTTGAATGATACAAATGCCTCTCCCACTTACAATATATAACTTAAAGACTTAAAATTTCCCTCCAAATTTTTCCCCCACAAAATTTCGCGAAAAACTTTCCCTCCAAATTTCCCCACAAAAAATTTCACGAAAAACTTTCTCTCCAAAATTTTCATTTCAAATATTTCGTACAAAATATTAGTCAAAAAATGTATTTAAATTTTTTTTAATAAATTGTTTGTGTTGAAATATTTTACCGATATTTATATTCAAAATATCCACAAAATATTTCTATCATGCAAGCATTCCAAACTAAAATAATGTTGTTATTTTAATGATTTAACATTGACTACATGTAAGTATTAACTATAATATTACTATAATACCTACATGCAAGTATTAACTATTTTAACTATAATTACTACATGTAAATATTTTAAATTTTAAATTTTAAACCTACATTATATTCATCTAAAATATATTTCAAAATTTCTTAATAAACCGTTGGTCTTGAAATATTTTACTATACTTTCTATTCAAAATATCCACAAAATATTCCTTTCATGCATGCGTTCAAAACTAAAATAATTTTCTTATTTGAATGATTTAAGATTGACTACATGTAAATATTAACAATAATAACAACATGCAAATATTAACTATTTGAACTATAATATTAACTATAATTAACTACATGTAAATATTTTAAATTTTAAAATTTAATCCCATGATTTTAAACATTGAGTACATGTAAATATTAACTAAAATATTAACTATGATAACTACATGCAAATATTAACTATTTTATCTATAATATAAACTATAATTAACCACATGTAAGTATTTTATATCTTCAATTTTAATCCGAGATTATATTTGAATTATTTAACATTGAAGTACATGTAAATATTAAATAAAATATTAACTAGAATAACTACATGCAAATATTAAGTATTTTAACTATAATAAACTACATGTAAATATTTTAAATTTTAATCCCACATTCATTAAACAATAAACCAATCACACAATATTCACTATATAATAAGAAATATTATTTCTATTCATCACATTACATCAAGTTTTTTGGTATTTGTTAGAGAAATTTTCTAGAGGTGTTGTGTTGGCATTGGTAATTTTGTGGAGGCATTGCATTTGCATTGGAGGCATTGTGTTGCTATTGGTAATTTTGTGGAGGTGTTGCGTTGGCATTGGTAACTTTGTGAAGGCATTGCATTGGCATTGGAGACGTTGTGTTTCTATTAGTAATTTTGTGGAGGCGTTGTGTTGGCATTGGTGACAGCGGTTTTTTGCATTTCAAAGGTTAGTTTTCCTTCTATTCTGTCCATTTAAAGACGATTTTGTTGAAAATCTGTTTTTCTATAGTTTTTGTGTTCAAAATGTTTTTTTAAAAGGATTTTAGGTTCGAAAACCATTATTTTTTTATATTTTTTTAGTGAAGAAAATGTAAAAAAAACTAATTTTTTTTGGGTTTTTAGGATAAAAATTTAGATTTTCTTTTTTCTTTTTTAGGGTTTATAGGTTCATCTAGATAGAAAAATCCGTAAAATGACCATCCACATTAAAAAAAAAAGTTATATTATTATTATATATATATATATATATATATATATATATATTTTATTATAAATATATTGGTGGTTTCATTATTTAAATTGTTTTTTTGTTTTTTATTTGACAATTTTTTTATTTTTAAATGTAGTTTATAATTTAAATTTGATTTTGTATATATAGATATATAGATATATATATATATATATATATATATATATATTATTGTTGTTGTTGTTGTTAAATTTTATATGGTAGAGTATTATATTTTATATTAACCAACAATGGCTCTTTTTATTATAATTGTTTTTTATAAATAAAAATAATAAATAAAATTTTTAATTTATTACTTACTTTATGTTTTAAAACAAACTTTTTTTTTAATATTTTTTTATTTTTTAAATTATAATTATAAAATTTAAAATTTATATTTAATGTATTGTTGTATAGTTTTTTTTTAATTTTTTTTATTGTATTGTATTGTATTTTTATATATATTTTTTAATTTTGTTTTTATAATAGTTTAGCTTAAAAATAAATAAATAAATAAAATCATTGTTATTATAGTTATTTTTTTTTATTGGAAAAAAAAATTATTTTGTGTCTAGGTGGCTGCTCGGCCGGCCTCCACCCAGCAGGGGGCCAGAGGCCGACCTCAAGCCCTCGGATGGGAGGAGGCCGATTACGGCCTCTGCCCAGCAGAGGGCTTGGGGCCGGTTGCGCAACGCCTGGGGAATCGGCCTCCACCCAGCCGGGGGGCCTAAGGCCGGCCAAGCGGCTGCCCAGCTGGCCTCCAGCCTCTGCCCAACTGGGGGCCGGAGGCTAGCTGGGTAGCTTCTCGGCCGGCCTTCGGCCCCCGGTGGGCACGAAAAAATAAATTATTTTTTTTTATTTTTTTTTTAAATTTAAATATAGAAAAAATATTTTAAAAATTTGAATTTAAATTTTAATTATTTTTTAATTTGAACATAAAATAAAACTTAAATAAAATTAAATTTGCTTTTTTAATTTTGTTTTAAATATAAGTGTTTTGTATTAAATATTTAATATAAATTTTTAAAATTTTTAAAATAATTATAATTTTTTATATTATATTATTTATTTTGTTTCTTAAGTATATAATTATATATTAATATGATATAAAGTTTAAAATTTAAAATTTATTTTATATTTAAAATTTTTAAACTTTAATCAATTTTAATGTTGTAAAATAAAATTTTAAAATATAATAAAAAATTATAAGTTTTTTATTAAAATTTTAATTTTAACATATATGCTTTAATTTTATTCAATATATTTAAAATTTTATAATATTATTTATTAAGTGTAAATTTAATAAAAAAACACAATTAAAATTAAAACAAAAAATTAACATTATTTTGTTTTTTTAATAAAATCTTTAGCTTAAAAAAATAAAATTTAATTTTAACATTTGTAATAAATAGTAAGTATTTTTTTTGTTTTTTTTAATATTAAACAAAAACTTAAGTTTGAAAATAATGTTTATTTTTTTTAAATTGTTTTATACAATTTAAAACAAATTTTTATTTTTTTATAAAATGTATTCAAAACATATTATATAGATATATATACATATATCTAAATATAATTTATAATATTTTGTTTTTAAATGAAAATTTTCTATAGTTAATTTTACTGGTTTAATTTCAATTTATTTAGTTTTACAAATAAATTTTGTTTTTTAAATTTATTTTATCGACATTATTTTCTCATTAACTAATATATATATTTCTTTTTATCAGGAAAATGGCATCAAAAAAAATTTCTTTGAATGTTTCTGCACCTAAGGCAGCAAATCCCAAATCTAAAGTTGCAGCTCGACGCACTATGGATACAACTCCCAAATCTAAAGTTGCAGCTGGACGCACTATGGACACTGTTGGACGCAGTAAGGACGTTGTTGCACACACTAATAAAAGTCAAGCAAGTGGGGCGCTAGGTTATTTAAAGCTTATTTCTGATTGGAAGAACGCCGAGGAAATAGATAAAATTGATTTCTTATGATATCTTGAAGACAGTGAAATGGAGGCTGATATACATATCTATCTCGTTTGTGGTATGATTGACTTAAATAAGCCATATGACGTGATGGGCAGAGTACAAGACATATGTATGGTCCTGAATACAAACACTATATATGTTCTTGCAAGGAAGACTAATAAACGTGAGAAGGTTAGATATCGTCTATCAAAGGTCAAGTATGACACAGATGAAATATCTACAAAGTTTTCTGAAGAAATCTCAAGCAACATTGCAAGTAACATTGTAAGTATGCTTATTTTTATTTCCGCTATGCATTATTGTAAGGATGATTCAATTTTTTATAAATTATTGATAATTGACATGTTTTATTTTGTTTCATAGGATTTTGTTCTGAGTCTTTCAAACATGTTTGAAGGTCTTTATTATTTGGAGCCAAATGTTATGCATGTGATCAACACTTTCCACACAGACAAAGCAGAGGAAAGGAGATTGAAGCAAAGATCAATAGCTCATGACATTGCAATAGTACAAAGAGGGGATCAACCAAGAGTCACTAAGATGGGTCAATCTAGTAAACTTAAACATGTTTCTTTTGAAGATGTCGAACATGAAACTGAAAATTATGATAGAATTAGTGAAGAGGAGATTAGAACCGTTGTGAAAAAGGAGAAAACAAATCAGACACCAAAAAGAAAAATCGCCAAAGATGTCTCTGTTTTACCTGTTGATGAAGAGCTTGTTTATAAAAGAACTGATATGTTAACCAATAAGACTAGGAAATCAAATATTGGTGAACCTGTAAAGGTCGTGAGCAACAGTGAAGAACAAACTGAAAGCTCTAACGGAAGCAGATAAATCATAACACCAGGTGCTAAGTTAGAGGATGGCATTATTAAAACAAAACAAAATTCTATTCGATATGAGTTGAGGAAGAATAAATTAATTCTTGTTGGCCAAACATTTGAGCTTAATGTCAGCCAATTTTATAGGCCAGATGAAGGACAATCTCAATATCAAATTAGAAAGGCCCATCACCTACATGTACATAATCTGAAAACATTGTTCAAGTTCAATCCATATGCACATGTGGTGGATTATGTGGTTCTTGTCGATCCATGTCAGGTTCCCAACAAACAAGCATTTGACAAGAAAAAATGTTTTGATTATAAATATTATGTAATTGGAGGGAACCATTCAATAGAGGCTAAGAGACAATTGATTGCAGAATATCCCAATAACTATCTTTTTCAAACAATGAAATGCATCATTTACGCTGGCTTAACAGAAATAGAATCAAATTTATTGGCATGGGATCATAATGCAGATAATGAGTACAGAATGAAAATGACTTTCATCCAAAGGGTCAGATTTATTCATAATGAATTCATAGAAAAATGTGGTGGGGATAAGACACAAGTTAGTGTAGCATTTCGAAAGGAATGTTTAATGAAAACAGGTTATCAAATTGATGAAAAAAAAGCAAAAGATGGAAAATTGAATACAAATCTCTTCAGAGGCACAAATAACATTTTTCAGTTGGCATTTAGAACTGGGGAGGTATGGGATTTGATTGATGACATTTTTGATCGATGGGAGAATATTTCCATAAAAAATCAGAAAGTTAAAAAGAGTAAACCCATAATATGTACCAACAGTAAGGGGGGTCCTGAAATGAAGCAGTTTCCAGAGGATATGACTATTACACCTTGGAGAACAATGCAAGGTGTGAAGGATGATAAATTAGTCAAATCAGTATTAGCCCGTGTGAAGTCGGGTGAATTATCAATGGAAGAAATGTGTGTAGAATTTCAAAAGTAAGTTTCTTGAATTATTTCTTATTTTTCTTTCATTATAATTTTATTTTAAATAAAACATAATGATGTTGGTAGAATTTGTTATACATGTCACTATATTAACGGTTTTAACTTGATTTATTCAATCAAATTTTTTTTATGAAAATACAATAACACATGGTTAAAATGTTGAATGAAGACAGTTGGGATGATGTTGTACGCAACTACCCAAAATCAAGTTCTACATCAACACTAAAAGATTTTTATATTGCATTCAATAAGGTATGTTGATTTATACATTCATTTTATTCATATTTAAACTATTTTTATTTTATTACTTATATGTGTGTGTGTGTGTGTGTGTGTGTGTGTGTCATTAAAGATGTCGAAGAAGGATGCAAATGGAGTACCAAATACTTTCAAAATCTTTATTGAAAAAATTAAGGTGGAAAACATGAGAAAGAAGCATCTTATGAATGTTGAACTTGATCCTACTCTTAATCATTACATTTGGAATGGGCTCGACAGTATCCAATATCAAATAATACAAGGTGACTATGAAGAAATTGCATCACTAATACCTAAAGGGGAATATGGCCTAGTTATTGTAGATATTCCTCATGGTTTCAATTTCCCATACATTGAATATGATAGAGAACCATATACTTATCAAGCTTTTAGTAAAGTGGTTACGGGTTTTCAAGAAGTGACAACATCACCACTTTGGAGATTTGTGACATTTCATTCAGACACACAGTTTCCAATGTAATTAACAAGCTTCAAGGGTAAAGAAAACTCAAGGATGCAACTTACATGGTAAGAATTTGAAATTGTATGTTTGATTACTCCTAAATTTTTTTATTCATGTAAAATTTAATTGAACTAATACTATGTTATGTTACAGGCATAAGTCAAATATTGTTTCTTCCGAAGATCAACATATTACAAATGATTGTGAGTTCATCCATGTTGAATGTTGGACAAAAGAGGATAGCTATAAGCGTATTCTTATGAATTGAGTAGATGGGAAGAGTCATAGTCAAGTATTGGTTCATGATGCAGTTATAAGAAAACTAACATATGAGGATAAAAATGCAAAAGGAGATATAGTTAACATTTATCAAAAACCACAAGCATTGATTAACTATCTTATAGATCTATGTTCAAATGAAGGAGAATGGGTTTTGTATTTATTCTCAGGTTCAGGTAAGTTTTATTATACAAATTTAAATTTAAATATTTTATTTTTTACTTTTTATGTCTTCAAACTAATTTTCTTACTTATTTCTTTTGTGCTTGATGACTAGGTACAACACTAGCATGTTGCCTACTAAAAGGAAGAAATTGCATTGCCATTGAGAAAGACCCAGTGCAATGCAAATTTATTCAACAAATAATTAACGCTCTTGAATTCCTTCCAGATGCGAAGCAAGAAGTTGGTTTGAGGAAAGGGGATTTTAATGAATCACGTGTGGCAAAAAAAGCAAAGGAACCTCAACCATCATTATATGGAATGATTGGAAAGGGACACTTTGGAAGATTTGCAAACATGAAAGATCCATTAGAAGATGAAAATGACCAAAATGAAGAATAAAATGTTGCGGAAGAAGCCATAAATGATGTTCTAGATGATGTTGAACATGTATTAGTTGATATTGTTGATGATGTTTAAGTTATGCTTGCAAGCAAAGTTCATTTTTGAGATCTATTAATCAATTTTACTTGTAATGTTTAGACTTTGATATTTTATGAGAAGAACCTTTTCTTTTGCAAAAAACATGTGATTACTATTATGTTTTGACATAAAATTCAATAAAAATGTTATTTTCTTAAGTTTTTTTGTTAAGATTCTCCAAAAAAATTAGTTTATTTAACATGTTTTTTTGAACAAAAAGTCTCTAAAAGTGTATTTTTTGCATTCTATTTATATTGAAAATTTGTATTTTTTTGTCATATGGTTCAAAATATTGGTTTTTTAGTGACAATTATTTGATGTGCATTGAAAAATTAATTAACAATACATAAACATGTAGAAAATATAAACTTTAGAATATTGACCCTTTTTCCATTTTTTATCTATGTGAAAAAGTGAAGATATCATCACAAATTTTTATTTTTTAAAAAAATATTTTTTTTATTTTTAAAACACAAGTACATAAATGCACTTAAAAGTAAACATCTAACAGAAGAAGAAAACATTAGAAAATCTATAGTGTCAAAATCAATCCTATAAAAAAAACGTTGGTGATGATACACGACCACTATTCAAAATTGACGTAAAAAATATCACATTAAAAAAAAAAAAAAACTCAAAGTGCCAAAAACATGCTCCAAAATTATTTTTTTTAATGATTCTGCATCACCACTTTTCAAAATTGGGTGTTTTTCTTGCTACCTCAAAAATTAGGTACCAGTGCAGTTACCTATTTCATCAGTAACAGTCTTACAAGGCTATGAGTGTGGTTGGAGGGTTTAAGTCACACACACATCTCTCTCTCTCTCTCTCTCTATTTGTGCGGTTGGAATATATGGTTTGATTTTGATAGTTGATGACAGTTGACCACAGATTCCGACAGTTGACCACATGCTTCTGAATCATGGTTTTGATTATTAGAATTGTTGGGTTCATCTCTTGGATGTTGTTTATTTTATTTTTCTAGATAGTTTTTTGGTTGAAGATATGGATTATTGCATTCTCTCTATTTGTTGAAATATTCAATGACAATATAATAAGAAGAATTTGAAAGAGTTTTCCCCTTGTGGGGATTTCCCCTAGTATCTGATCAATCTTGGTGTCTCTATGTGTGAATGATTTTCTTCTATTGTTCTTTTATGTTCCACTGCATTGATGATGATATTTCTCTTTCTATATAGTTGCATATGTTTTTGAATTTAATGTTATGATATTGTGGGGTGAATTCAATATGTAAATAATGAAATGCAATTATCTAAAGCAAAGAGCACTATGACCCTAAGAAAAATTAACAGAGAAGAAATACATAGAGAGAGAGAGAGAGGTGATCAAAGAAGACAACTTAATATTTAATTTCAAATATTAACACACCATGCACTTTAATTACTTAATAACTATAATAATACTTGAATTATGGAATAATCATATAAAGATTGAATTTTGGAACATATCATGTGACAATGGTGACCTATGTTACTTTAATTACAACCAACCTAGATCCATATTAACCCGAATCTATCACCCACATAGAGGGATCAAATCTATCGAGGTGTAAACCTCTTTTGTGAGTGCAAAACTTGAGGAAAGGCTTTCACCTTGAGGGATTTGATCTCCCTCGGCATTTGATAGATCCGGGTTAAGATGAATATTTTTTTATTGAGCCAAGAGATGCTCTCCAACCTAGCATGCTAGAAATGTGTAAGGTTAATATAAACATTTTGACTCGACAAAAATAAAATTAAAATATGCTAGAGATGTGTAACTTAATGTAGCTTAATATAATGTAAACATTTTAACTCTATGAAAATAAAATAAATATAACCCCATAAAAAAATTAAATAATAAAAATGAAAAATAATAGATTTGATCCCTCCTGGTAGACCCAGAGCTAAGATAGATCTAGGGTAGGTAATATTCACTCATTGGCATTTATTAAGTTAGTACTACTTTATTGCTATGTTAGTCTTTGTTAAATGTAATTCATTTTCATGTTTTTATAGTTTTACTGGGAGTTCTTTGCTCATTAATGGACATCATAATGAGTAAATGATAAGTTTCTTCCAAAGTGATACATCAACAAATTAATTTGGTGATCTGATTGCAAGTTTAAGTTTTTGATTTTCATGTGAGGATTGGGTTGGGACAAAAAGTCACAAAGTTATTTTTTCAACTAATAGACATAATTGTGCTTAGAGGTTATACATTGGTTTGTAAAATTTTCTAATAGTTGGATGTTGTAGAAAAGTTGCATGATGTCAAAGGTAGATCATGTGGTTTTTTGATCTCCTATTTCAAATTTTTAGTATCATTGATGAATGTGGTTTTGCAAAGGCATGAAGGAACAACATGTTAATTATTTTTTAATGATGTTATTGCATTGTCAACGATGATGTGAAGAATATATATATTTTTTTATCTTTTTAAGACATAGATCAAGAGCCACGAAACCACCAAAAGATTATGTATGTAAAACAACTAGCTCAATTGGTTAG
Organism: Pinus albicaulis; assembly: GCA_034641835.2. Lineage (NCBI taxonomy): Eukaryota > Viridiplantae > Streptophyta > Pinopsida > Pinales > Pinaceae > Pinus > Pinus albicaulis. Next base: position 543,423,841 of record CM076580.1, on the reverse strand, counting down.
CTTATCTTTATTTGCTTCTACAATGATAAGGTTAACTTCTCTCGATTATAAACACACATTTAAATTAATCTATTCTTTTAAATAAATATTCTAATATTTCTTAATTTAAAACTTAAGCATGCTTTTTCATATAAATAAATTTTAAATTTCAAATTTGAGAATTTGTTAGAAAACCAAGAAAACAGCCTAGGTGGGAATGGTAACACAATTGTTACATGTAACAATAAAAACAAAACAATATGGGTCATGAAATATATAAGATTATGATTTTATTGGTCAAGATAGATATGTGCTTTGTAAAATGTCCACACAAATATGAGTGCATGATTGTGCCTTTTTATATAACATTGAGAAATACAAATTGGATTTGTTAAACAACACAAAATTGGATTTATTAGACAACACAATATATGGATTTTGTTTTTATCACATTATAATCTACAAGATTATATAGATTATATTTTTGAAATAAATACCACAAACACCACCTGTGTTTAGTTTGATTAGGCAAAATTTGAAATCTAAAATAACTAAAAAAACCCTTATAAGAAACATCATACAATATATTTATTGTTTTCATAAATTACCATTTATTTTCAATTTCACATGGTACACTGTAAAATTTAGAAAAATGTTACATATAACTTACTATCAAATTTGACTGCTACAAGCTTGAAAGCAAGCCATGGAATACATTTGTTTGAATATTTCTTAAAAAAATTGGGGAGAAAATGCAATGACTAGAAAGTGACAAACAAAATAACAAAATATGTTAATGAATATGTTCAATCATTGGTGATTTATAAGTCATGGTTATTTAATTGTTGTTGTAATCCTTGAGATGTATAATATCTTTGCATTATTTTATCTAGGGTCATAGGTAGGTAAACTATTGGTATTGTAGTATAGTTAGTTTGTGTAGCTTTTTGCCTATTTAAAGGCACCATAATGAGCAAATGGGAAAATTTTCTTAGAGGTAATATTGTTTACTTCTTAGCATTTCACGCATTGTGATTATTTCATTATTGTTTCATTTGAGATGCATAATATCATTGCATGTTTGTACCCATGATTTCATGTAAACCATAGTTATTGTTGTAGCTTGATTGCGTAGTTCTTTGCCTATTTAAAAGCACCATAATAAGTAAATGGTAAATTTTACTCCAAGTTTAGATTTAACTAATTGAACCATCCAACTTTTTCAAATATCAAAGTTCATGTTAGAGACTTTGAAGATTGCTAGTTTGAGGTTTTCAACCTCCAGTGAGTAGTGAGTATCTATTGGTGGAAAAGAGTGAAAAATTCATTTATTCAACCTAGTAGACAGAATTTTACATAGAGCTTATGCATTTATATGTATTTTTTTTTAGTTTTTATGTAAACTGGATGTTGTAAAAATGTTGTGTGATGCTAAAGATAAGTTAGGTGGTCCTTTGATCTCCTATTTTGTATAGCGCTATTGAATGTGGTTATGCAAAGGCATTTAACAACCATATATATATTGGAATTGATGTCATTGTGTTGTCAATAACAATGTGGAAACTATGTGATAATTGTCCTGCGAACATAAATCAAAATCCATTGAATCGCGAAAAGATGATGCCTGAAAATAAGTACTTAAATTGCCTTTGCTTGCTTCTACAAAAGTGAGTTCAAAGTTTCTGTAAAGTAATATATTTGTTGACGTGAATATTGTAGTATTTCTTAATTTTATCTAGATATATGTTCTTTTGTTTTTATTATTGGTATATGTAACAATGATGACGACATCTCCATGTGGTTTTTTTCTTTATTTTGCAACGCCGCCTCAAATTTGAAATATATATATATAAAAAATTTGAGGTTTCGCTGTAAAACCAGGAAAAAAACCATATGGAGATGTCGTCATCATTGTTACATATACCAATAATAGAAACAAAAGAACATATATCTAGATTTTGATTTGTTTTTCAATCGTAAATGTACATGTGTGCTTTGCATAATAATAGTGTTAAATAGAGATTTAATACGATCTTTCAGCATTAAAATAGAGAAGTATCCATACATTAACATGTAAATATGAGTGCAAAAATGTATCTTTTTATTTTATCATTAAGCAATATAACATAAATTTGATTGAGAAAAAAAATATATGATTGCTTTATTTTTGGCAAAAAGTGTAATCTAACTTTCAACATTTTTTTCTCTTTTTTGAGAAAAAAATAACATTTAGAAGTTCTTCAACTTTTGACAAGTAATTTTTTTTGTTTAAAAATTCATTTTACAATAAAATGAAAACTTGTCACAAATTTTATTAGTTTTCTCTTACTTATTTTTTGGATTTTTTTTATTCACATTTGATTTGTTAACTTAGCAATTGTTTGACTCCGTGTTCTTAAAAAATAAAGAGATTCATAAAACGTCATGTTTTTTTAGCAATAGTGTATTCTTTGTTAACATGGAGTTTTTGGAAAAAAAATGTGTTCAACAATCTACATAGACTCTACTTCGATATCATTATATTTATAAAACCAACTGATGCATATCATAATTACTAGAAATTTTTGTATTGAACCAATATGAAAAAACTGCAAATTTTCAATATGTTTAACATAGCATCAAGTTTCTCAACATAATAGTTAAAAACAAAAAATTTAAAAATTACCCATTACAAAAGATGGACCAATGTAATGAACCATAAATTTTTCATATTTTTTTACAGTGTATTTTGGAAGATACAAAATTTTGATTTTACTGAATCATAATGACCTTAAAAAAAAAATTTGCATGAATTTTATTATAAATTTAATTAAAATTAACAAATATCTATGAAATTCCACAAAATTTATATCTATTGAAAGTAGATTCAACTCTGCAAATGTTGATATTGGTTCCGAAATTAATATCACCAAATTTGATAGAGTTTAACCATTCTGAAATTGGAGAAATGTGATCAGAGCCGAGTTGTTGCACAGTTGCAAGTTAAAGTAGTTCGATTGAACTAAAAACACATTCGACCGAACTTGTATTTTTCGTCGAGGCTCATTAAAATAAATGGAAAACTAATTTAGTCGAATTAATTTAAAATTTCGGTAAAAAATGTGTCAACATTTTCCGTCAGTCGCAAAAATGAAAGACTACGACCCTCGGAAAAAAACATTTTGCCCAAACGATATAAATAAACGGAGCCGAAACATTATTTTTACACTCTTTCCTCATTTGGACTGAACTTTTAAATTAAATCTTGTGGGTTGAATTTTTAAAGGAAATTTTTTATCTTAATTTTTAAAGGGAATTTGTTGGGCTTAATTCTTAAGTGTTTTGAGTTGAATTTTTAAAATGAGTTTTTTTGAAAGTATGTGTTTTGGGCTGAATTTTTAAAGTGAGTTTTTTTTACAGTAAGTCTTTTGGACTGAATTTCTAAAATGAGTTCTTTTTTACAATAAGTCTTTTGTGTTGAATTTTTAAAGTGAGTTTTTTCGTCTGAATTTTGAAAATGAGTTTTTTTTGCAAGATTTTGAAATTGACTTTTTTGGGTTGGATTTTAAAAATCTACATTTGCACTATAATCTACAAGAGAATATATATGAAATGTTACCTACTTAGTTTGTCTAAGCAATTTATTTACTCTAAATTGAGCCTTATAAGAAGCTCTGTTGGAAATGTTGTCATTGATGGCAAAGGAATTGGCAGAGAATTGTTTATAAATCCCGTGTAAATCTCATCTTTGACTGAGGAATTGTCTCAGTGTCATTGTGAATTTGTTGTTCAAATCTGTGTGGAGGATTGTTGGGTTATTAGTGTAAATAATCCTGTATGTTCTTGATGAGAGTATCGAATTCTATAGCAATTAATAATATGTGATTGATCATGTCCGTCTGGATCGATTGAAGTTATTGTGGATCTGTGGTTAATTATCCAATGCTTTTGAGCACTGTAAAACATAGCCGCAAGGGTTATGTATGGCGGAGCGATGCGTCGGAGTAGATGGATGAAAGGAACGCCAAAGAACGAGGCTGTAATATGATGAAACACCGTGACTACACGAAGAGGAGAACCTCTTCCAATAGAATAGGCGGAACCGTGTAGCGGAAGCTGAGTGGAACCCTGTGTGGAAGAGCAGAACCGTGACCGAGTGAACAGTGAAGGCGGTTTCCGGGTTTCATTGCACCACCTTTCGGTGATAGGTGGTATTTCCTGGTTGGGAAGCGATTCCATAGAAACTTTGACACATAGCAAAGGTGGACCCACGAAAACCACTATCAAAATGTGCCATCGCACGTTAACGTTCGACCAAAGAAGCCAAGTGATATTATTGAACGTCGTTGATCTGGGAAGGGGTCATCGGACTGTGTTCATTTGCTATAGATGTGCGAAAGTTATCCAAGGTACGGCGCGCTATCGCGTGTTATCATCCGTGCATCATCAACGAACGATATCCGTCGGATCATCTGAAGCCGAGCGATGTGCTTTCCACCGTCGGATGGAAATGATCGTTAGCGATGGGCCCCAGTTTTTAAAATTATATTCATTAGGACTTTTCAAATTAACGTTTGTAGGTTTAACCAAGGTTTGTTATGACGAAAAGTTATTGGACCATCATTTTTGAATGTTATTCCAAAGTTGGTGGAACGAATAAACCCGGGGTCGACTTATAAAGGTCTATTTAAAAGTGCTATAAAGTTCTATCATATATTTCCAAAGGTTGTGAATAATATTTATTTATCAAATTCCACGAATTTGATAAATAAAATTCCAATAAAAGAAAGAAAACCATCAGCGGCACGATATAGTATTATTTGGCGGAGATAAAGATTATCTTCGGGACGATTTGGGCATGGAAGAACGAAGATTGGGATTTCAATTTGGATTGGTTCGACCTTTAATAAGAATACCATTAGCGGTTGAGTGGTTTTCTACTCATGGTTTTAACAAAGGAAAATACTGTATAAGGAGAATACGATTACAGTACAATGTGTGCAAGCAGAGGGGTTATTAATAAATAAATCTCTTTAAGAGATATCTGTATGATTGAACTTTGATAAATCTGAATCGATGATGCACCGGTGAATATGATCTCTAGATCTAGAAATGATGAATCTCCAGGAAGAGCTGCAAAAGAAATGATTAAGACATGATGCAAGTCTGATGAAGAAATTGAAGAAAGGTGGTGGATATGAGGGATGAAGCCTTCAGTATGAAATTGGACACTTTCTGTCAGAAGAAGCTGGTGTTAAATCAGGGGGTCAAAGCTCCCTTCCAAGAAAGACTGGTAAACGAGATCAGGGGGTTGGAGCTCCCTTCCAATAGTAACTGGAGAACGAGAGAAGGTTGTTGCCTTCTACAGGTTGGTGCCTGCGTGCTGGTATAAGTCTGCACCAGCACAAAATTGTAAGAAGTTTTATTTATAATAAATATTGAAGACTGAGACAACAACAACGGTGGTTTTCTCCTGATTTGGGTTTCCACCTTAAATACTGGTGCTCATGTGTGTTACTTATGTGTGATGGTTGATTATGTTGTTAATACTCATGATTACTGCTTATTAAATATCTGATGAATGAATGATGCAATGATCTAAGTAAAGAATTAAAGGCATAAAAGTAAAATGTTTTTAGTTAGCTCTAAACACTGATTCACCCCGCCCCCCCTCTCAGTATTTTTCCCAACAATTGGAATCGGAGCAGGTCCTTCTGAAAAAGCTTAGCCGCTAGAAGGAAGATTAATTAAGATGAACAATCAAGAAGGAACAACATCTATCAGGCCTCCGCTCTTCAACGGAAACAACTTAATCTTCTAGAAAACAAGGATGAGATCCTATCTTCAGTCTCTGGGAGCAGATGTATGGGTTATAGTTGAAGGAGGATATCAATATCCAGTTGCAATACCAACAGATCCAACAGAAAGAAAAAATTACGAAATGAATGCAAAAGCGGTCAATGCTCTATTGGGAAGTCTAACTGAATCAGAATTTGTCAAAGTTATGCAGCTGAATACAACAAAGGAAATATGGGACAAAATCATTCTAAGTTATGAAGGTGATGCAAAGGTAAAAAGTGCTAAACTCCAAACTCTCAAAATTTAATATGAGAATCTAAAAATGCATAATGAGGAAAGCATTGCTAATTTATTTTTACGTCTTGATGATATTATAAATCGTATGAGAAATCTGGGAGAAACAATAACTGAATCTACCTTGGTTGAGAAAGTTCTAAGATCACTAATGACAAAATTTGAGTCAAAAGTTTTTGCTCTTGAAGAAAAACAGGATCTTCAAAATCTTACTGTGGTACAACTTCATGGCATACTAACTGCATATGAAATGAGAAGAGGAGGACCATCTGAAGTCAAAGAAGCCGTCTTTAGAGCTTCTACAAAAGGGAAAGAAGTGCAAGAGACAGAAGGATCAAGGTATATCTCAGAAGAAGATGAGGTAAATTTTGTAAAGAAACTCCAACTTGGTACAGGACAGTTCAAAGGTAAGCTTCCTTTCAAATGTTTTTCTTGTGGAAGAGTGGGTCATTATGCTGCTAAGTGTCCTCACAAAGAAACACATGAAAAAGGAAAAGAAGTATCAAGAAGGAATAAGAGTCGGTTTAGCACTAGAAAAAGTTACTATACTCATGAAGACAATGATGGGTTATCTGACAGTGAGGAAGAATGTGAACAAGATCTTAGAATTCTCATGGCATTTGAAAAAGAATCTAAAGAAGAAAAGGATACCTTTATGGATGCTTTGGAGGATAATGATTTGCTTGATGAATTCAATCAACTCAAGATATTCTTAGAAGAAAATAAAATATGCTTAGAAGAAAGTAAAATATCCATAGAAACTCTGAAAAATCAGCTTGAAGGAAAGGAGAAACACAATGAGAAATTAGAATGTGAAATAGTAAGTCTAAGAAAAGAAATTGAGAAAATGAAGATTTTGAATCTTAGATTTGCTAAAGGATCTGAAACCTTAGATGAGATTATCAAGGTACAACGTTCTCCTCTTATAAAGACAGGTCTTGGATATATCGGAGAATCTTCTCAGGCTTCAGCACCAAATTATCTAAAAGCAGCTACAGCCAGCATACAACATTCTACTACTCAGCAAGGGAATAAAGAATCTTTACAGGCAAAGCATGATCGTTTCAATTCAAAGAACACTAACAGGAATACATTTCAAAGAAACTCCAATCAACAGGTAAATTCGAGTAGAAGATTTCATGATCACAGAAATTTCTTCTTTAATGGACAATGTTTCTCATGTCACAATTTTGGTCATAAATCTGCTCAATGTGTTGCATATAAAACCATCATGACAAGAGAAGTAAGAAAGAAAAGGATTGATATTGGAACAAAGAAGAATACATATAACAACTTTTCTCCTCTTCAAAATGAAGTAGAATGTGCGTATTGCAATAACTATGGCCATAAAGAATCTGAATGCAGAAGCAAAATCTAGCCAAAAGAGCAATGTCCTTCAAGCTCCAAAGTGTGGAAAAAGAAGGAATTACAGGTTGAAAATTGTGGCATAGCCTTATTTGCAGAAGGCGAAGAAAATAAATGGTACATTGATAGTGGATGCTCTAAACACATGACAGGTGACAAAAACAAACTTCTTGCATATAGTGCTCTAGAAAAGGAGAAGAATGTTACATTTGGAAATGATACTCCTGCTGTCATTAAGGGAAAAGGGTCTATTTTTCTAAAAGAAAAGGTGAAAGCTAATAATTTCATGTATGTGGATGGATTAAAGCATAACCTGTTAAGTGTAAGTCAAATGTGTGATCAAGGAACTGAAGTTTTCTTTAGTTCAAAAGAATGTGTGGTACGTGATCTTGATATAGGTAAAAAAATTATAAAAGGAAAAATAACTCCAAGCAACCTGTATGTATTGAAGAACTGCAAAGAACAATGTTACTTGAGTAAATCTTCAGAAAAATGGCTATGGCATAGAAGGTTGGGGCATCTGAGCTTCTCTCAAATCAAAAAATCAAGCAGACTTAAAGTTGTTCGTGATCTTCCCAATATTACTCTACCTGAAAATATCATATGCAAATCTTGCCAATTCGGCAAGCAAACCAGAGTACAATTTAATGCCAAGGAAGGATCATCAAGTAAGCCTCTTGAACTCATTCATACCGACATATGTGGACCTATGAGGAAAAATTCACCACGTGGTGAAGAATACTATATCTTGTTCATTGATGATTTCTCTAGAATGTGTTGGATTGGGCTGCTTAAACACAAAGATGAAGCATTTGAGAAATTTCAGATCTTCAAAGCTCTAGTTGAGAATGAATTAGATCTAAAAATCAAGTGTCTCAGATCTGATCAAGGAGGAGAATATACATCAGATGAATTTATTGAATTTTGTGAACAACATGGCATAAAAAGACAGTTTTCTGTAGCTGGCACTCCACAACAAAATGGTGTTGCAGAAAGAATGAATAGAACAATTCAGAAAATGGCTAGAGCTATGCTTGATGATTCTGGAACACCTGACACATTTTGGGGAGAATCAGCACATATAGCAGTAAACATTCTCAACAAGGCACATGTTCGTGTAAATAGTGATAAAACTCCATATGAACTCTGGTATGGTAATCCTCCCACTGTAAAGCATTTTAGAATTTTTGGAAGCAAATGCTTTATCAAAAATAATGATGAAAAACTTGGCAAGTTTGAATCCAGAGCAGATGAAGAAATACTTCTTAGTTACTCCTCTAGGAGTAGAGCATATAAATGTTACAATAAAAGACTTCGGAAGATTGTTGAATGTATTGATGTTGTTATTGATGAGTCTCCTGCAGCTCCAAAAGAAGAAAAACAAACAACAGATGAAGACGATGATGACATATATCCTTCTACATCAAATAGGAATGATATAGACAATGAACCCAATGAAGAACCCGAAGATGATTTATTTGAAAAAGCTCCATCCAGATATGTTCAAAAGAATCATCCAGAATCTCAAATTTTGGGAGAAAAGAGATCAGGTGTACAAAAAAGAAGGACTCTTGTGGGATCTTCTAGCAATCTGGCATTTCTGTCCACTATTGAACCACACAATGTCAGTCAAGCTAGCAAAGATGAATGTTGGATTCAAGCCATGAATGAAGAGCTTGATCAAATTGAAAAGAATCACACTTGGGAATTAGTACCAAGACCTCATGACAAAAATGTCATAGGAACTAAATGGATATTCAAAAACAAGTTAAATGAGAATGGGGATGTTATAAGAAATAAAGCTAGACTTGTTTGCAAGGGGTATGCTCAACAAGAAGGTATAGACTTTGAAGAAACTTTTGCTCCTGTAGCCAGACTTGAAGCCATAAGAATGTTTTTTGCTTTTTCAAGCTTCCAACAAATCAAAGTTTATCAAATGGATGTTAAATCTGCTTTTCTCAATGGTGATCTAGAAGAAGAATTTTATATAGAACAACTAGAAGGATTCATTTTGGGAAATGATGAAAAACTTGTTTGTAGACTTAAAAAGGCGTTATATGGTCTCAAACAAGCCCCAAGGGCATGGTACTATCGTCTTGACAAATATCTTCATCAACAAGGATTTTCAAAGGGGTCTGTTGATAGCAAATTATACACAAAAACTGAAAAATGACAAACTCTTGATTGTGGTTGTATATGTTGATGATATCATTTTTGGAATTAATGAAGATTCTATGAGTCAGAAATTTGCTTCTAATATGCAGCAAGAAATTGAAATGTCTTTACTTGGGGAACTGGAATTCTTTCTTGGCTTGCAAGTACAACAAGCAACAGATGGCATATTATTATCACAAGCAAAATATCTTAAGCAAATCTTGAAGATGTATGGCATGGAATATTGCAAACATGTAAGTACACCAATGATAACCGGATGTAATCTCAGTTCTAATGATGATTCTCCCACGGTGAATCAACCAGAATACAGATCTATGATAGGAAGTCTACTTTATCTCACTGGGACAAGACCAGACATTATGCATGCAGTTGGGATTGTTGGACGATTCCAAGCTAATCCAAAAGTGTCTCACCTTCAGGCTGTGAAAGGAATATTCAAATATCTACAAGGAACTCAAGACTTTGGACTATGGTATCCAAAGAATGTTGATCTTACTCTTCATGCATACACTGATGCAGATTGGGATGGAAATGTTGATGATCGGAAAAGCACTAGTGGTGGTGCATTCTATATGGGGCCCCAGTTAGTATCTTGGTTCAGCAAGAAGCAAAGCTCTATTTCCTTATCTACATCAGAAGCAGAATATGTGGTTGTTGCATCATGTTGCACTCAACTTCTCTGGATTAAGCAAACCTTACAAGAATTTCAAATCAAATTTTCACTTCCTATATCCATTATGTGTGATAACACAAGTGCCATCAGTATCTCAAAGAATCCTGTTATGCATTCCAAGACCAAGCACATTCCCATCAAGTATCACTTCTTTCGTGAACAAGTGCTTGAACAAAAGGTGAAGTTGGAATATGTGCCCTCCAAAGAACAAGTTGCTGATATATTTACCAAACCTTTACCCAGGGAAGCATTTGAATATCTCAGACAGAAGTTGGGAGTAGTCTCTACCATGCAGAAGATCAGAACTACTTAAATACAGGAGACTAATTGGATATGCGGTTTTCCTGAAGGACATAAAACCGCGTATGGGTTAGCATTCTTCAGCACAAGATGCGGTGTTGTTGGGTATCTCTGGATGCACAGGTTAAGGGGGAGCATTGGTCTTATGGAAAGAATGCATTGTTGGCATTTTAATTATGTTAGAAGATGCAGCATGATCTCAGGGGGAGCATGGTATTATCGGTACATAGGATCTTGGTATTATTGGCCCCACAATATGTATGGCACCGGACCTCAACAGGAACTTGATTTATTAAATTAGATTTAAGGTACTGCAGAGGCACTCCTCAGTACAGAATGATCATCGGACTGTTTGTACCCTCGTAGTACCATTGATCCCAGATCAATGTTAACCACACAGCTTTTAACATGAACTTCGATTAGATCTGATCAACCCTTTTCTATTGATGTCAAAGGGGGAGGAAAAGCAAATAAAGGGGCTTCTATAAGACAAACAGAGGAAGAGTATTGCCATCAATGCCAAAGGGGGAGATTTTTGGAAATTTTGTCATTGATGGCAAAGGAATTGGCAGAGAATTGTTTATAAATCTCGTGTAAATCCCGTGTGTGACTGAGGAATTGTCTCAGTGTCATTGTGCATTTGTTGTTCAAATCTGTGTGGAGGATTGTTGGGTTATCGATGTAAATAATCCTGTATGTTCTTGATGAGAGTATCGAATTCTATAGCAATTAAGAATCTGTGATTGATCATGTCCATCTAGATCGATTGAAGTTATTGTGGATCTATGGTTAATTATCCAATGCTTGTGAGCACTGTAAAACATAGCCGCAAGGGTTATGTATGGCAGAGCGATGCGTCGGAGTAGATGGATGAAAGGAACGCCGAAGAACGAGGCTGTAATATGAATAAACACCGTGACTGCGCAAAGAGGAGAACCTCTTCCAATAGAACAGGAAGAACTGTGTAGTGGAAGCTGAGTGGAACCCTGCGTGGAAGAGCGAAACCGTGACCGAGTGAACAGTGAAGGCGGTTTCCGAGTTTCATCGCACCACCTTTCGGTGATAGGTGGTATTTCCTGGTTGGGAAGCGGTTCCATAGAAACGTTGACACGTAGCAAAGGTGGACCCATGAAAACCGCTATAAAAACATGCCATCGCACGTTAAAGTTTGACCAAAGAAGCCGAGCGATATTATTGAACGTCGTTGATCTGGGAAGGGGTCATTGGACGATGTTCATTTTCTATAGATGTGCGAAAGTTATCCAAGGTACGGCGTGCTATCGCACGTTATCATCCGTGCATCATCAAAGAATGATATATGTCGAATCATCTGAAGCCGAGCGATGTGCTCTCCGCCGTCGGATGGAAATGATCGTTAGCGATGGGCCCCAGTTTTTAAAATTATATTGATTGGGACTTTTCAAATTAACATTTGCAGGTTTAACCAAGGTTTTTTATGAAGAAAAGTGATTGGACCATCATTTTTTAATGTTATTCCAAAGTTGGTGGAACAAATAAACCTGGGGTCGACTTATAAAGGTCTATTTAAAAGCACTATAAAGTTCTATCATATATTTCCAAATGTTGTGAATAATATTTATTTATCAAATTCCACGAATTTGATAAATAAAATTCCAATAAAAGAAAGAAAACCATCAGCGGCACGATATAGTATTATTTGGCGGAGATAAAAATTACCTTTGGGACGATTCTTGCATGGAAGAACGAAGATTGGGATTTCAATTTGGATCGGTTCGACCTTTAATAAGAATACCATTAGCGATTGAGTGGTTTTCTACTCATGGTTTTAATAAAGGCAAATACTATATAAGGAGAAGACGATTACAGTACAATGTGTGCAAGCAGAGGATTATTAATAAATAAATCTCTTTAAGAGATATCTGTATGATTGAACTCTGATAAATATGAATCAATGATGCACTGGTGAATATGATCTCTAGATCTAGAAATGATGAATATCCAGGAAGAGCTGCAAAAGAAATGATGAAGACCTGACACAAGTCTGATGAAGAAATTGGAGAAAGGTGGTGGATCTGAGGGATGAAGCCTTCGGTATGAAATTGGACACTTTATGTCAGAAGAAGCTGGAGTTAAATCAGGGGGTCAAAGCTCCCTTCCAGGAAAGGCTAGTAAATGAGATCAGTGGGTTGGAGCTCCCTTCCAGTAGTAACTGGAGAAAAAGAGAAGGTTGTATCCTTCTGCAGGTTGGTGCCTGCGTGCTGGTATAAGTTTGCGCCAGCACAAAATTGTAAGAAGTTTTTTTTATAATAAATATTGAAGACTGAGACAACAGCAGCAGTGGTTTTCTCCCAATTTGGGTTTCCACCTTAAATACTGGTGTTCATGTGTGTTACTTATGTGTGATGGTTGATTCTGTTGTTACTACTCATGATTACTGCTTATTAAATATCTGATGAATGAATGATGCAATGATCTAAGTAAAGAATTAAAGGCATAAAAGTAAAATGTTTTTAGTCAGCTCTAAATACTGATTCACCCCCCCTCTCAATATTTTTCCCAAAAAAGAAGTGTTTGAATCCATAGATTATATTAACATTGGATACAATAGGGACAAAGGAAATTCCACCTGTATATTCTTCAGTTGAAGAACTTGATGAATCGGAAAATGGTGATGTTGATATTACATTTTTTCCTAAACCAAAGAAGATAAATGTGAAAATTCCTCTATATGTATCATCTAATGCCACGTCAAAAGCCCCCCCTAAAGTTGTTAAACAACATACAAAAAATAAAAATGTTGCTAGAAGATTATTTTGTTTACTTTATTTGATTTCCTAGTTACTTTTTAAATAAAAGACAATTATTTCAAATAGATACTTAAAATGTTATATATAAGGGCCTTGTTTTTCATATTGAGGGCGTTGATTTTTTGGTGATAAGAAACTTATGTTAAAATGGTATGAATGTACTTGATGCATTGACCTAATCATGATGATGTTATGATTTCTTTTTTTATGAAGTTTATAAATATATAACATCTCTTTTATGTTTGTGTAATTTTATCTATGTTGTGTTTGTTGATAAATTTGGTAGTTTATCCTTTTGAGTTGATCAATTGTTTACATTGTGAAAAAATAACTAGCTTGCTTTTCCTTCAGATATTCATACTATCTAAGGAATTGGAATTAGAATATTTATTTAATCTATTGTTATCAAGTTGTAGGCACCTGACATTCATGGTTTTGTTATAGAATTTCAAGGGGGTCATATCAGTAATGTTTACATTCCTTTAATTTTATTTAATATATATGATTATATTTTAACGGCTACTAAAAAGTTTATTGTTGACCTGATAAACATTCTCTTGATACATCTCATAATGAGCTTACCTGTTGTATGATATGTACCGTCAATGGATTTAAATTTCATCATACTTGTTAGTCTTTAAGTTTCGATGGTTATCAATTGAAGAAGAATGATCCGAATTATCCATAGTGTTACAAGAAATTTTTCGATGTTTCAAATCCCAATGGGGATCCATCTTCAAAACTATTTTGAATACATGCTTGAAAAAGGGATCAAATAAGTGATAAATAGTAATAGAGGAAACCAAAAAGAGATGACCAAAAGCTTTAATTTTAATTATTTTTATTTGTATTTATAAATTATTTAAAGAAATAAATTAATAATAATAATGTTTTAATTATTAATATTATTTAATAATAATAATAATTTTATTATTAATTAATATTAATAATTATAATTATTAACTATAATACTTATTAATAGTAACTCTTTTAAAAAAAATTAATAATAATAATTAAAAATAACTTATTTAGTTAATTTTTTAAATTCATTAGTTAATATTTTATTATTATTAATAATAATTATTAAATTTCTAATAAATTTTAAGATTATTAATTATTTTAACTAACTAAAAAAATTAACTAAATTAAAATTCAAGCTTTTGGTCGGTGCATTTTGGTTTCTTCTATTACTATTTATTAGTCATTTGATCCCTCTTTCAAGCATTCATTAAAAATAGTCCTCAATATCGATCCCCGTTGGGATTTGAAACATCGACAAATTTATGATAACACTGTGGATAATCCGAATCATTCTTCTTCATCATATTTATGCATGGTACAAGAAATGAAATATAGTGTTACATGATATTGCATAGTTCGTTTCCTTTATTATGATAAGTAATCTCTCAACACGATATCATTGAATTTAGTTTTCAATTTATATTCTTGCAATTTATTTGACACATAGTGTTGATATTTTATTTTTGTACTGTTGTTATCTGATTTAGATATTCCTTAAAATTCATATATGATTCAGTGATCTTATATGGTATATAAGTTCCTTACACCTCAAATCTAACCATTTAGTTATTTTCTTACACATTATCTATATCTACTCATATAAAGAAGTTTATCTTCTAAAATATTTTATAGAATATATACAAGGAATACCCCCTGAGGCTAAGGGAGGAAAACTCATTATCCTAAGAGGTAGGAATATTGTCCTTATTGAATGTCTTTTTAAGTTGTTCCTTTGTCTCTAGAACAATTTAGGAACCAACAAGTACCTAAATCTCAAATCAATGTTTGAAAAGACAATTTCTCCTCTTAGTTGGTAGGGGATACATGTTGTTTATAGTGTCGTTATTGATTTGTTTATAATCAATACGAAGCCTTAATGTTCCTTATTTCTTCTTGAGAAATAGTACAAGCACTCCACATGGTGATACACTAGGTCCAATGTACCCTTGTCAAGCATCTTCTTCAACTGCAGTTTTAGCTCTACTATGTTGGACATGCTCATCCAATATGGGTATTTTGATATTGGTGTTGAGCCTAATTTTAATTCAATTAATAATTTTAATTTTCTCCTTCACAGAAGTTCTGGTATTTCCTTAGGAAACATGTTTTTGAATTGTTTCAAGAGATGACGCACCGCCCAACAATTGTAGTTACCCTTAGATTAATTGATCACTTGGATATAGAATATATAATCCCTTCCTATTGAAATTATTTAATTGTAGAACAATTATTTTATGGGTGTAATAGTTTTTGATGGAAAATTCTCTTTTGCGGACAAAACTGAATCCCCTAGATCTAGTGGTTTCATCTAGAAAAAAAGGAAAAAAAAAACACTTGTTCTTTCCTTAGAGATATTAGAATATGGAGGAAGGCCTTAACTTGTGTTTGATGCAAGTTCTCCTATTCTCCCTACTTGTGAAATTTAGCTCCAACTCCAAATTCTATAAATGGAACCTGTAAAACAATTATAATAAGAATGATAACTACAATATATACATAGAATGGACTAATATCTCTAATCAATGAGTCAAGGGGGTATTAAAATAGATATAAGTATAGGAAAACAAATATTTTTTTATTGATGAAATTTAGGAGAATATTACAACCCTTTTCTCGTTCTTTACCATGTAGATATCTCCCACCAAACTTTTCCTTCCTAAGCCACAAATCAAGCCTTCAATCACAACTCAAGGATGGTAATGGATCCTTAGGTAAAATGAAACAACATTAGGGTATAGAAAAGAGTCTACTAAAGCCAACGTAGACTCCATGGAAGACAATGAATTTATAAGGTAAATATGCTAGTTTATGATTTACCAATATAGGCCTTATATCCACATATGAGGAGGGATAAGATGTAAGACCTATAGAGTAGGAATTTGAGATTTCAATCAATAGTAAAAGGTTAAAACCACCTTAGAAGCTTTTAGAAAGAGAATATTCGTACTTTATTTTTATTTTTCCTAAAATTATAGGAACATCACACCTCTAATGAAGGAAACATGCACCGGTCAGTGTAGTTGCTCAGTTATGAAACATGAAATCAATGCAATTTTCTAGAAGTCATGGTGCGTTGAGGCCAAGGCTAGTTTTTTAAGTTGTTAAACCCAAAATTCTTGGACTTTTTGGAGAGATAATGCTTAATACTTTACAAAGGAATGATTTCAAGGTGTTAAGGATGTTGGTTGATCCAGTTTCCAAACCATTTTGCGAAAATATGACAAAATGGCATGTAACAAATTGCCCCTTAAAGTATAAAGTGAGAAGCAGCAGCTGAGGACTAAAGTGATTTACTTTGTGACAAACCTATATCAGGAAGAGGTTGCTTGAGATCAACATTTCTTATAACACATAATTGTCATGATATAATTTCTAAGGTAGGAATTCCCATACTCGGGATAGAAGCCAATATTACATGTATAATTATCCAAGTCTCATCCATTCATGACAAAAGGGGGATTGATGTTCGAATGAATTTATAAACAAACATATCCATCATAATTTTTTGCTAGTATGAATCCTGAAAGCATAGTGCTGATAGATGGAATTATATTTGGTGTCTTATACCTCATCACTCGATAGTATGAGTAAATAAATGAATAAATGAGTTGGATTTGAACATGGTAGACACCATATTATTATCGGCCAATGAGGTAATCCATTAATATACGTGAGAGGAACCAATAATAATGATAATGGACTTCAAGGTACTATAGTACAATCTATGTGGTGTAAATAAATGAGATAAATTTGAACACCACACAGAATCCCTCGGTCGAATGCCAATGATGAAAAACCTATTGCCGAAAGTGAGGAAAATTTCCATTGAGGTATGCAAGTTCCAAGGAGCTGAAGGGAGCTTCTAAGTCAGCTTCCAGGATAATGTGTTGATGTTTATAGGAAGGAACCCATCATAGGAGGGCCTTGATGTATCCCCCATGAATGACATGAAATGGGTATCAAGATTTGAGAAAGAATGTAGTGATGTAAATTTGGTTTAGGAGAGGGAGACATGAAGTAAGGCTTAAGTTATTGTAGCAGATTTCAACTGAGGATGGGCTTCTCTTCAACATATCGACAACATTGAAGAGAGTTGGAAACATTGACTAAAATACCCATAATGAAGGTGTTATCAATAGTTAGGCAAGAATATTTCCTAACCCAAATCAGTCATGAAGATGAAGTGAAAGAGTGTCATGCTCAAGAGCGACTTGTTGCCATTAATAGGTAAAACTCCATATTTTCCCTATTTTCAACCATTTTTGGCTAGTATCTCATTATTTTTTACAATATTGAGGATGATATCATATGATTTATATATTATTTGATCCGAAGGATGAATCCTTCTGAGTATTTATAATGAACCCTGAGAATGATTGGTTCAGTCTCGTTATGCTTAATGAGCCCAATGTTGTTCAATAGTTTAACGAGTCCAAAAATGGTGTAACTTGAATTATTTTTCATGTTTAAAGAATTGAAAAAGAGGCAAAAAAAGAAAAATCCAAGATGTTTATTTTCGTAAATTTAGCCTCTTGGGCCTGAAAAGGCATAAAAAAATACCTAAGAGAACCTTTTATCCATGTTAGGCTAAATTATTCCTTTTTCGAATATAGTCCATCCCGGTCCATAAATGGGTTAAACTTATACTGGGTAGATATATTTTCATTTTATTTAATGAGTTTTAAAATACAAGTGCTTGGCAATATTTTCATATTTTGGGAGTCTTAAAAGAGCTCAAACAAGACTCTAGGGTGTTCCTTTTTTGTAAGGTTAATGACCTTGAAAAGAGTAATAAAAGTATGCTCATTCATCAAAACTACTTGTATTTAACTCATAATCTACATTACATCCTTCAATTATCATTTAGCCTACTCACAAAACCATAAAAATATTAAAAATACATGATTCATGGTAAAATTAGGTAAAAGATTAGAAATATATTAAAATAATGACTAATTAGACCATAAAAAGTGAACAATTAATTCCGTTTATTACCATTTTCATTTTTACGATTGTAACTGAGCTCTGAGTGTCTTTTTACCTCTGCTCTTTAGCGGTTGATAGCAGCCAAATCATTGGACCATTTTGAGTGTCGTATGTTCCAAGTAGGTAGTATATGCTTTCTCACAGTTTCATTGTTTCCATTTTCTATTTCATGAAGTTTTTGGGAAGTTTTTTTATGTTTAAGTGTCTTAGAATGCACCCTAGGCTCATCACACCCTCTTTATATTGGGAAGTGCAATGGGTCAGTGAGATTTACACTAGCCGGTGAAAACCAACACACTTGCCAAGGTAGGAAAGTGATGGCTAACACTATCTAGTGATAGACAGTGTGATGGTTGTAGTCATGGTCCAAAAAAATTCATTTGTAGCTAAATTTCCCCCAAATTTCTTTATGTGATTGATTCTAAGAATTGTTTGTGCCATTTTGAAGGTGTTTCATCAGAGCAAAAATGGTTCTAATTGGGCGATAAAGAGAGCATGAGACTCAGGATATGGTTGTTTCCAATGAACCAACAATGGTTCAGGATTTGAGAAATTGTGGGCTTATCAAGTTGTTCATCATTCCAAGCATGAGATACCAACTATAATTACTAGAGTATTTTTTCAAAGGCTACAACACATTAGGGTAATTATTCAGGATTGGAAATCATATTGTCATGATAGGTTTCAAATACATCTACATATTGGCAGGGATTTTTCATAGAGGGGCTCCTATCTCATTATGTGGTGTGAGGAGAGGTGGAGAGATAGTGAATGAATACATAAATGATCATTTCAACCATGCTCTCAACCAAATAAAGATGGGAAAATAAAAATAAAATATTTTATACAAATTCCACTTAGGACAATAATGTTTAATATAATTTGGTTGGTTGGCAATATTGTGTTACATCTAGCAACCAAGTACCAAATGCAGTACACCTTGGAGTGCTTGGATCCTACATTATTCAATAGGTTTGAAGGATTTTTAGTGAAATTAAAAGAACAAATTAATCGGGAAAAGACATAACAATTGAAGAACATTAGATAGGGTTATATCATTGTATCCTTTTCCTTCGAGAGGATGTCATTACTTCATCCTCAGTTTATATATTTTCATTTTTTGGGACCTAGAGTGCCTCATATGAGGCAATGGACAGTAGATCTCATATCTCGTCATGGGGGAGAACCTACAATGAGTATTTCCCCTACTTTTTTCATTTGGTTGTGAAAGCAGTTGATTATGATCAAGGACTTACCATATGTTAGAGTTGATTTCCACAGAGACGCAGAGATTATCTTACTCAAAGGTGAGCAATGGGGTGATGTAGGTAAAAACGATGTCATTTTGGATTTTTTATTTTTTTGGATATTACAACTTTTTAATTTGTATGTATCTGAGACTAAATATCAATTTCACATGTAGACATAGGTCATGTGTGACTAGAAGGCATGTTTCCTCTTCAACGATGTGCACAAAAACAACTTGTACATGTTAGAGTTTTTGTAGGGGAAGAAGAAGAGATGACTGATCCTAACATAGTTGAAAATCTTGTTTAGTTTGAGCACCATGTCCAAGGTTTAACCCATAGTGTACTAAAAATAGGTATTAATGAAGTCCCTAGTTGTATGCAGTGGTACACTATAGGAGTGTTAGATCGGATTAGTCGATTGTTGTGTAAATTTTCCTATGCAATCATGTGCTATTGTGAACATCATCAAGATTAGTTTCCTAACAGGATTTTGAGCTATTTTTGTCTGCATGTATTTTTAAAATCATAGGCCATGCGGCCATATGTTTGTAATGCATAATTTTTTAAAACAAAACACTATATACAATTTTATATCTATGGATGTCTTCTACTTTCATTCTACTCTCTTGCAAAATTTATGATGTTTGTTTCTGTATTTACATATGTTGGAAATGTTTTTGTAATAGATAATTGGCTAATGAATTTTTTAATATATTAATACTCTTAGGAACATGTTGATATTGGATTTAATCAAAATGTCGCTCTAAGAGGCAAACCATTAAAAACATAGGTAATAAAGTTTGACTTCTAACTGAATAGACATTATTTAAATGTTTTACCCCAAGTTGTGAATCAATCGTAACAACTAAATGGTGAATCCCACATGAAATAACATCAGATAAAAATTCTATCACAACACTATAATCATAAATGTTATTAGTTGAGTGACTGATACAAATTTCTTGTATACTCACTAAATCGTTATCGAGAGCATAGATTTCCAATGCTACAGAGGAAATATTATGAGTACTATGACTAGTGCCATCATCATAACCAACGTATAACTGAGGGAATGCCAACATATGCAAATCAAATGAAACCCAATATGAGTAGAGGTGATAGAGAACTTTAGAAAACCAAATTGTAAACACAATAGAAAACATATACAGTATATACACAATTACTATGCAGAATAAATCTTAATCGTAGTATTTTTTCAGGTAAAACCAATTTTGGGGTTGTCCCAAAGAAATTCCATCAAAGTAAATCAATTCATAGGTCCACCTTTCTAGTACATGTTTGGTATCATAGGTCATGTGGCCATATGTTTCTCAGGACATTTTTTTGTAAAACCAAACACTATAAAATTTTCTATCTATGGATTTATTTTACTTTCATTCTACTCGCTTGCACAATGTATGATGATTTTTTGTGTATTTACATATGTTTCAAATGTATTTCTAATACATAATTGGATAATGCATATTTTAATGTATTAAGACTCCTAGTAACATGTTGATATTGGATGTAATCAAAATGTCACTCTAATAGGTGAACCCTTAAAAACATACATAATAAATTTGGACTTCTAAATAAACAGATGTTATTTAAATATTATACCACAAATGTGAATCAATCATGACAACTAAATGGAGAAAGCCATGTGAAATAAAATTAAATAATAATTCAATCACTGCACTATACCCAAGACTATTATTAGTTGAGTGACTGATACAAATTCATTGTAGACTCACTATATTGCTATTGGGAGGATAGATTACCCATGTTGCTAAGGAAAAATTCTGAGTAATACGACTAGCGCCATTATCATAACTAACATATAACTGAGGGAACGTCGACATATGAAAATGAAATGAAACTCAAGATGGGAAGAAGCAATAGAAAAATATATAAAACCACACTGTAAACATGCTAGAAAACCTATAAAGTGTGTACATAGTGACTATGCAGAATAAATATTAAGCATAATATATTTTCAGGTACAACTCATTTCAAGGTTGAACCATAGGAATTCCATCAAATTCAAAAAATTCATAGGCCCCTTTTGCTGATACATGTTTGACAATATATGGACCTAATTATTATGGTCTGAGCTTCCCAACTCATAATTTTTTAGCTTCCAGGTCATATCAAAGGACCCTTGTCACCTTCCTAGAAGGCACAAGGTTTAACATTCTAGTCAGTTTGTTCTTTGACACATTTTTTGTGAGCCTCATTGGGAATTGTGGCATTGTGTTGGGTCCCATCTAGGTGGGTTGGATGAACAAAACATTCTTCTTCTGTGGAAGTTGTGAGAAGAAGCTTTTTTCTATCTTTAAGGATGGAATTTCAAACTCAATTGGGAAAATCACTTCCATACCAAACACCAACTAAAAGGCTCTAAATCCAGTCATATTTTAGAGAGATGTTCAGTATGACCACAAAGAAAAAAAAATAATGATACACTGATTTGTTTTATGAGTCTCTACCATGCATTGGAGCATTGTTTTCAATACCTTATTAATGGCTTCTACTTGTCCACTATCTTGTGGGTCATAGAGAGTTGATCTATCTTGTTGAAGGCCCAACTTGGCAGTGATTACATATACCATGAAACTTAGAAAATGTATACCATGGTCTATAATGATGGATTGAGGCACACTAAATTTGGAAAAAACATGGTTGAAAAGGAACAATGCAAAAAAAAAAAATCAGTATTGTTAAACATAGGCATCACTTCAGCCCATTCTTTTAAGTAGTCTACTACAACAATAATGTATACATGACCATAGCTCGAATGAGAGTTACAGGTCATGAATTCAATGCACCATTTGGAAAAATGTCCAATATAGTAATTAGATGCATAGAAGAAGGTAGAGCATGACATTTCATATTATAAATATGACATGTGTGATGTTTATGGAGTTCCAAAATACAATATTCAAACATGCTCAACCATAAATAACCAACACGTAATTTTTTTTGGGTAGTCTCATATTTAGAGATGTGTCTACTGCATGCTCCAACAAGATGGTCATTCAAGGCTTTCATGGCGTATTTGTGAGTAATAAAACATCAAAATATCAAATCAACACCATGACGGTAAATATTGTCCCAAATTATGATGTATTGTCGAGCCTGGTATTATATTTGATGTTGATTAGATCTAACAAGTAATATCAGGCCATAAATTTTGGGTCTGGAGATAAATGATGATATCTCAATATCAGGGATAGAAAGAGTCAATCATAAAAAATGTTTCATCTAGAATAGAATGATCAATTGTCTATTCTAACTCATAGGAGGGAAGGTCACGAATTAGTTCAACGAAGACTAAATATTTCTTAGATTTGGATTTGATGAATTCCAAACCAAGGTCTTGGAGAATAAATATCCATTTCAATTATTTCCCCCCTAAAATTGACATGACAAAATGTAAGTCATTGGGTTCAATTGGAAACTACGGTAGTCTTCTAATGTAGGATATAGTGGAAATTTATTTTCACAACATGCACAACTATCAAAGCTAACTTTTTGACATGTGAGAACTTGTATTTAGTTTAAGTCATGTTTTGTCTCAAGTAATATATGGGGTGTTCGAATCCTAAGTCATATTGTTGTACCAACACCATAGAAATGTTCATAACAACCAAAACTAAATAGAGGAGATAATCTCATTGATAGTGAGGACGATATAGTAAATATGCTCAAGCCAATACATTTTTCAAAGCATCCAAATGTTTTTGAGTATTATGATCCAAATGGAAGGGAACCCATTTTTCATTAAGTGAGTAAATCCTTCCATAATTTCTGTGTAATTAGAGGTGACTATATGTAGGAAGTTCAACCTTCTTTTAAAGGCGTTGTAACCGAACAAGTCAAGAGGGAGCAGGAAAATCAATGATTTCTTGGACTTTCATAAGATCAACGCAGATCCCATTCTTGGACACTACAAATCCTAGAATATAACTATATTGAACCCAAAATATGCATTTGTTTGGATCTAAACTGATGTTATAATGGTGAAAACATAGGAATATCACTCTAAGATTCATTCAATGATATTTATGATGTTTAAAGTGGGCAACCAAATCATCCAATTAGGTTGCACTATATTCTTGATTTCATGGAAAGTATAACTCATTTCCCTTTGGAAGGTTGTACCAAAATTCTTTAGACCAAAATGAAGCTTGCACTAGGTGAACATACTCCATGTACAAATGAATCCAGTTTTATGTTGCTTTTATGGCAAGATGTTGATCTGATTTTAACCAGAGAAGCCATCCATAAATGTTTTTTTTTTCTCTCGGAACAATCGTTAATGATTTTTTCGATGAAATAGGTTGGGTAGGTTTCCTTGGGACAAGAATGTTTATTATCCCTATAATCAATGCATACTCGGATCATCCCATGTTTCTTCATATTGGGAACAATATTCAAAATAAAATTGGTTAAAGGAACAAGAAATATAAAACCAACATGCAAAAAAAAATCAAATTCATCTTGTACAACATCAACGTCCTTCTTCAGGTGAACTAGACGTAAACATTATTGAATAGGTTTAGCATCCAAATAAGTTTTAATCCCATGCACCATAATTTTTGGATCTATGTCTTAAATCCCTTCATATTTCGAAGCTAAGATGTCACAAAATTCTTGAAAAATGTTTTTATAAATTTTAGTCTCGTCCGGAGAATAAGATGTGATAATATGAAAATTGTCAATAATTCTAGGTTTAACAGAAATATCGAGGGGAATGGTTTCCTTAAAATTTTCTAAATTATTCTTGAAATCCACGTTATGAATTGAGATAGAATCTAGAATTGTGTTAGTAATGTTGGGTGAATAAAAGTATTCAATATTATTCTCAAGAATTTAAGCAAATAGGATCAGGATGTGGGACTTGTAGTGTCCTAGATCCTAGAATTTGATCATGATTATTCTCATGAATGATGTTAGATGGAGATCATTATTATTCTCAATAATTTAAGCATATAGGATCATGATCCTAGGAGTGTTTCATGTGACATCATGATCTCCATGATACTTTATTCATTATAAAATGTGTCATCAAAAGGGCCATAATTCAAAACTGAATCTTGGGAATGATCAACCTAGTTTATTAGGGTATCAGTATATGAATTTGTTGAACAGGATGAGTAAATAAATTCAACCTCTAACTCGATGGGACTGAGCGGCATATGATCGCCAAATGAGTCAATGTTAGAGTTTTCAGGTACTATCCAAGGATCATATGAAATAGTACAAGATAAAATCATGTTTATTGGCGCAACCATATTAGGAATGTTAGGAGGAGGGAGCGTAAAAGTTCCCATTAAGGATGAATATTTCAGTAATCCTATCCCAACATGTTCATAAGGATGTGGGGATTCACCCACAAGTGGAATACTTTCAGTGGTTTTGGAATCAATGGAAAAAAAAGGAAAGTTGATATATGGCCACAATGCTCCTATGGTTATGGAAATAAATCATCCTAAAATAGATTGAGACCATAGTTTCCAAGGCATAAATTCATGTATGGCCTAGTAAGAGGTTAAATGTAAAGTTTCATTGGTAACTTCAACCTCTACAAAGACTATTTTTCCAGCTAATTCTACTTGTAATGAATTCAGGATCCCATATGGTTAAATCATCTCCCATCAAAGGCATTAAAGGTTTTTAGTGACTGATTTAGATGTGGAGAACCTATTGGGGTTCCTAGAGACAACCTCTAGGTTAAGGAGAGGTCAGTGCCTAGGACACCTTAATTTGTCTTAGGGATAAATTCATTATGCTCAAGGATTAGATATAAATGTATGAAATCTGCTCCAATTTCCTTACCCATAGGCATACTCAATTTGTACATGAATAATATGTCATTCCAAAGAGTTAATGCTCGAATCTATTGGCCTAAACAACAATAGTGTACTTTCATTGACTTTTGTAGTATAGGTGAAGGAGGAAATTCAAGGAAAGAAACCAATTTCAGGGGGTTAAACACATAATCCTATCTAGTATATTTCAGTAGAATTATGAATTATACTGAAGAAATAAAATGCAGAAATCATGCATCACATTTAAGGTTTTGAATCCAACATATCACAGATACCATTTCCCATTACAATATGGAACTTAACAATTAGTATGCAACTTATAAATTACTCTAGGATGCAACTTAAAATTGAAACCAACAACTACAATTACACAATTTCTGAAGGAGAAAAACACATATGAAGTGATAAACAATGATAGAAACACATACAACACATCTCAATGATTGGAATCTCCAAAGAAATATTCATTAATCTTCAAAACAGATATACATCTCATAAAGTAAAAATTGAAAAAAAAATAGAATAATTACATCATCTGTGATAGAAATTCCAACATGTATTAATGAGTATATATTCCATTTTTATAGGGAGAATCAAAACTAGAAAATTTAAAAATATATCTTAAAATCCAATAGCTATATAAACTACTCAGTTATGCGAGCGTGCAACTATTCTAGCTATTTTAATGATTACATAAAAAAGTTGATTCCTTTCATGAAAATAAAATATTTAGCAAACTGTCAAATGACATGGATATTTCATGATTTATCAAATCAAAATATCTTCACTTCTGACTCCTTTGATCTCTTGGTGAGGACCCAAGCTCCACTTTTTGAACCTATGGTGGATTGATCAATTGGTCACATTTATTCCATAATGTGGGATTTTTTGTAGGAGTGTGAATGAATGTGTTGTATTCAACCTCAAAATTTGTAAGCTTAGTAAAATATGCTTCGCAATGAACAAGGTTTTCAATGGCCATAGACGTCGAAAATCCCTTTGCAAATAATTGGATATAGTTCTTCCCTTGAGAGTGGAAACATTTTCATGTGAAAAATCCACTTTTCTTTCAGCTTCAACCAAAAAATTCTTTTATTTCTCCCATGGAATCAAGTTCCCTTTAAATTCTCAACAACTAGGAAATATTTCTCTAATTATCTTATCGAAATTAGAATCTAGTGTTGTTACCAACTTTGGAAAATCATGCAAGCATTCCTCAACTTTATCCCTCACTAATTTTGTCTGAATCATCTTGGTAACATCAATAATTACCCAGGTTATATCTATGATATCCATTGATCTCAGGTCATAATTTGATTTTTCATTGAGGTTCCTAATGAATTTTTCTACAATCTTGGCATTTTTATCATCCTCATTCTAAGGTGACCGGATGAACAAATTTAGTGTTATTGATTGAAACTCTTTGTTCTACAAATAAATTCATATTCTCCCATAATTTTTTCACCTTAGAAATAATATCTCACCATATTATTTTTCTAGATTCAATGATAGACATGTTACCTTTCAATTTATTCTTCAGCTCTTTCATTTGATCATTTGTAGCATGTAATTTACTATTTTGTTTCTTCAGACATCCTTTCATTGTATCGATATTTTTCTCCTTATTTGCGACTAGGTAAATGGTATTTTCCAGGTCAATTTGCATATTATTAAGCTTTTTATCTGATAAGTACAAATTAGTAAGAGCCTTGGCCAACTGTTATGTAGGCTTTTGTGGGTTGTTTGGTACAATTACAACAGAAATATGAAAAAAAAAAAATTGTAGCTCTGCAAACTTCTATTTAAGGGACACCACCTCATCTTAGTTTTCTATAAAATATATGGATAGGATTTCCTTTTCATTCTATACATTGGCCAATTCCTTTATTTGTACATGTTTTTTTGTAGTAATCTTAAGTTTCTACATCAACGGTTGAATTTCAGATTGAGAACCCTAGATAGTGGCACCTACAAAAAAATTATCATTTGGGTCTGCCCCAAGTTTGAAAATCAACTCCTTGAATCCCTCATTTCTTAAATGAAGGGCTCTTTAATTATCCTTCTCATGTTTTAGCTTGGTAGAAAATTTCTCTAATAATTTCTTGACCTTGTTAATAGTCAAGACCCCTCTACTCAATTGACTATAGATCATTTCCACTTCTTTCATATGCAAGTTGATATTATATTGCAAGGGAACACTAGCCATATCCAATGAAAATCCACTATCCTTAATTATGGTCCATATGGAATGGATTTTACTGAAGGATGATATAATGAAAACTTCATTTGATTTCATTCTAGGTCTATGGCATCCAAAAACCTGGTTTTGTATGGGACTGAATGAGATGCTAGTTGAAATATAATTTCACCCTAATATTAATTTTCTTCCTCTCTATCTTATTCCCTTCATCCCATGTAGGAAATTGTTTTGATGTACTCCCTAATGAGCCAAGAATTAGTACCTCAGTTGAACTAGATCTATTAGCCTATTAAGGGTCTGCTAAAAGCATATGGAAACATGGCTGGTCTAGTTTTCCCTCAGTAAATTTGCCCTCAATTTCTTCATCATTATGTTTCTATAAATTGTAATTTTTGGTTGATTCTGCATCCTCCATCACCATGTCTCCAACCTCATCAACAGTCCTGTTCTGGCTTTTTTTATTTTGTGACTCATGTTTCGACCTCCATTTCTGTATTGATAAGATATGATTCAAAGCTAGGTTTACGCTCATAAGAAGAATCATTAATTTATTTCCCCCTTTTAGATATAATACTATGGGGATCATAGTTCCAAACTTCTCCTATCTCAAAATTTCTCTACTTTAACATATCTTCTACCTATGCGGAATCTTGTCTAGTGTTTGCAATGAAAGGGCCCATAGTTTTTCCAAGCTTAAACATGTAGCCTTTCTTAGTAGGGATAAAATGGATGTGATCACAATATAAACTATGCTTGATAAATTCCAAGGAAAAAATCCTCATCGAAATAAATAGAGGTAATTGATATGAGGGTAGATCGAATCCAACACCCTTATTTCAGTATAATCCTGAAATAGGTGTCAGTCACTTACCCTAGTATCCTTACTAAACTGAAGGAGCTCTCTCTAGTGAGGTAAGAATCTAGGGGAATAAACATTGTTGATGATATTATAAGAAGTCGACATAAAGGTAGAAATGAATTCAAAAGAACCTTGACTGTTGGAATTATTCTTCAAAGCATTGTTCTAGTCAACTATTGATTTTATCTCCTTATTAGATTTTATAATATGCAGGCCTAGGTAATGAAACTCTTGTACATGACTGTGCATGAATAGGTAGAACAATATGGAATAATATCCAAAGTAGGAGGCAAGGTGAAAATGGTTGAAGTGAAACCTAATAGCTTTAGAAATAAATAAGGGAATGTATATAGCAATGTAACCTTCATCATTAAATGAAAAAGCCCTAGAGCTAATTTACTAAAATTTGTTGCTTCATCTTCACCTAGGAACAACAAAATTATGGAAAATATAGGTTGTGCATCTTTTGAAAACAAATAAATGGGGAACGTCTCTGAATGTTGAGGAAATTGAGTATTGGGAGCTAAAATATGCTAGAAAAGGGTTTGTTTTTCTTTAGCTGAGAGTGTATTGTAATTGAAAAAGAGGATGGCTTCTTTGAATTTCTCTATATTTGTGTATTTTGGGTAAACAAGTGCATTTTTAATCAATTATCGGGTGACTTCCATAATTTTCTCCCCACTCAACAAAAGGAAGAAATTATTTTCTTTGACATATGTAGCCATGATCTAGAATACAAATTAAGGGAATGAGTAGATATTTGGGACAATGAGGTAATAAAAACCTAACTCGACAACTCATAATTGTTCATATTTACTTAGGTAATTTCTGTATAGCTAAAAATAAAGGTTTCCCAAGTGTAGAGGAAATAAGGGGAAATTTATCTCTGCCTTCGTGTCCATGAGTGGTTCTAAGTATCTCGACGTTTTTGATTCTTTGGGTTTAGTGGGCTTAGGTGCAGGTTTCTTTGTTTTATGGATGATAATGGCATTGCAAACCATGGGTTACCGAGTGAATGGAGGCTATCGAACACCGTGGGTGCGATAAAAGTCCTATAATTGTCGAAAGCTAGGCGAACAACATTTTATAACAAGCAAGATTGCACAAATGGAAAATTTTGAACTAGAAAAATCCTTTTAGAGATAGGTGTAGGTAGGAAAAATGAGGAGGTGCCATGGAGGTGACACATGGCATGGTTGGATTGGACTAGATTTTTTTTTTTTGGGGGGGGGGAAGGGCGGTAGGAGGAATAATATCTTTTGGAATTTTGTGCTTGCTTTTCATGCTCACTAGACGAGTGGTCACAGTTTGATAACGTGGTCTTCATGTTTGCATGATAGGTGGCATGCCTATTTATAGCCCTCTGGTAGCGTGCATGAATGGAATTCGGAACAGGGCTCAACACCAGAGAATTAATCACGGTTTTAGTTATATCGCCTTATATCTTTGACCTTTCACTCTCCTTGTGGGTGGCATTGTCTTAATAGCCACACATGTTACCCAATCAGGGAGTTGTTGAGATTGGTCCGCTTTAGAACAAACAATGATCCACCAGAAAGGTGCTTGATGTTTAGCAATTCAATATAAAATTTGGGGAAGGGCCCACATTCAATTACTATGAGTGCCTACATACATTAGAAAATAGGGAATTTATTTCTTTTTAAAACAACTAATATTCCCATTTTCATATTCTTTTTTCTAATTTCTTTTTCTCCTTTCTCTTTTTGCTTTTTTAATATTTTTCCTTTTTTTCAAAACCATCAAAAATTCCCTATGTACATGAAAAAACCTCCTCTGAAACATGAATAATAGAAGGAAGAGTGGAGATGACACAACAAAAATAATGGATTTCCAACATTACAGTGACATTATGTAAGTCAAAACACCTTCATATATGATCGTACAATGAATAGTTTTACTTCAAACGATACCTTGAATCATGAATGCGAGTTGGGGCAGACGTTTAGGAGTATGGTTCTCATGATTAACTACAACAATATTCAAATATGAAAGGTGTACTCCTCCAATTTATACTAGTAAATATTTCTTTTGGTTCAAACAACTCTGCAACACCTCAAGAGCTGACATAGTATAATGAGTCTGGGCTAAATCCTCAACTATGTTGTAATTTTTTGCAACTCTCAGACGAGGATTAAATGTTTACTTATGAATAATTCCTTTAGGAGGTTCGCTAGTCAATTCAGCAGCTGGTTTCTTTATCTGGAGGGGACCAGAAGTAGGTTCAGTACAACTGGAAGGTTAATAATTATCCTTTCCAGTCAAAGGATTCAGTTTTCCATAGTCCTTATTCCTTGTTTCCAACAAGACATTATCCTTATTTGTGGTAGTTTTTAACATAATTACTTGGGAAGAGGAGGATGTATTGGTTGCAACTGCATTTGTCTCCTATTTTGGGAAAGGATTTGTCAAAATTCCAGGTGCAGTATATGCAACTTTCAAAAATATATTTGTCTCTAAACGATGTGGATAGTCTTTCATGAATTGT
Source organism: Pinus albicaulis (assembly GCA_034641835.2). NCBI lineage: Eukaryota > Viridiplantae > Streptophyta > Pinopsida > Pinales > Pinaceae > Pinus > Pinus albicaulis. Next base: position 543,392,832 of record CM076580.1, on the reverse strand, counting down.
TCATCATTACAGATAAGGCATGGGTAACGACACTTTTTATTTTCGTCGGGAGACTAATTCTTCTGATTTTATTATGGATGGTTCTCTTGTTTATTCTTTACTTTACCCTATTCTTATTTCCATCATTGTTGATATTTTCCTTTATTTGATTGAACAACATTTATCTTAGAAGTACCCATGAGAGGAGGATTGGGAGGGTTTTGATTGGTCACAATGGGACCATATTAATAATTAGTTCGATTAGAATATTTAATCACTTACTGTTGACCAATGGGTGCCAACCACACCATCAACATCATGTGATTTTTTAGAGGGAGTAGGTGGAATAGTATTTTGGGGTCGCGGAGCATTGGATATCTTGTTATAGAGCATTCCATATTGATTATATATCCAATTTAAATATAGACCACAAGCAATGAATTTCTCTTCTGTAACAAATCTCCCCTTGGCAATGTCCTTAGTTATAATGTATAGGAGGGATTTGATAAACCATTATGCTAGTAATTGATCAAGAATGAAATTTTTAACCAATCGATGTCAACACCTCCACTCATTTATATGATCAAATATATGGTTGGAATTAGGTTTTTTTAATGAACTCAAAAGATTATTTCTAGTTTCATAATGAATAGGTAATTGGAAATGGGTTAGAAACGTAGTTTCCAAGGAATCATTTTTTTTTAATGAAGCATGTGGTAATTCAAAATACCACTTAGTCATTATACTGGTAATAGTTCTCTAGAAAAGTTGTAAACTAATAGAATCATCATTCAAGGAGTTGGATGAATACCATTAATTATATTTCATAACGTGAGTCGATGGATCTTCCCCAGGATTTTCGTTAAATTTTAGAATGTCACTTGGAAATTTGGCAGGAATAGCTGACCACCAAGGAGAATGAAAAATCATATCATTCATTAGCTGGGATAAACATAGTAACTCAAGTGTTTAAATGAATGGAAATTGTATTAAATTTTGTATGTAGAGGTTGAACTTGTGGATAAAGGTTAACAGGTGGTGTAGGATATCTTGGGTATGAAAAATGGGTTGAGAAACTAGCATTTGCATTCCGCAATAAGTAGTATTTTAATAACAAGGATAATCATAACCATATTTTCCAGTTCCATGAAAACTTTGGGAAGGTAGGAATGGTTGAGTTTGAATTTCTTATCCTTGATAAGGTATTTGTGGGATGGTTGACTGGCCAACAGACATTTACAGAATTCATTGGAATGGTTTCTTGGATAGATTTTGCATCATCCAAATATTGGGTTGACTAGTTGATACCTACGACATGTCATGTACAATTTAGTTTACTTGTATATGTGAGATGTACTGAACAAGAGGCGGAGTTTGAAATACACCCCAAAAAGTCTAGCTAGATAGGATTTGAGAAATACTAGATACCATTGATGTAATTTGTATTTTAGATACCTCCTAAACAAGTTGACTCACTTAAGTTGTAACTTGGATAGGTTGAGGTATACGTTGAATAGACTAGAAAGTAGGAACCAGGGGTGTAGCTGGGATAGGTTGAGAATTTTTCATTTGAGTTAAGACAAAACCAGGTTGAATGGGAAACATAGGATGCCAAGGATTAGCAAGGATTCCTAGAAATCGAGCACCCATAAGAAGAGGACTCAAATAGGATGGAGCACTAACTTGTAGCATTTTATCAATAGATGGGAACATTCCAACAACAGGTTTCCCCCCTTCTAGAGGATAAGGAGTATATGGAGGCAACTAGCCCCAATGAGAGGGTATCTAGGATAAGATAGATAAGGTTTTTATGGATGTCCCAATCTGTTAGGTCCCTATATTACTAGTGTAGTCCCTTATTGTTGTTAGTGTAGAACCCCTATTATTATTGTTGTACCCTTGTAACCCCCATATTTTTATTATTGTGCCCTTACAATATTATTGTTAGTTTGGCTAGGATTATATTGTGACCCCATGGACTCCTATATATAGAAACGAGGTTTTTTCATTTGATCATCTGATAATTTTTCATTTATGTAATGGAAAGGATTTTTGCCCCTCGAAGTGGTTTATTTATAAGGCGTTAATCTCTCTTTTCTTCTACTTTTGGAGCTGGTTTCATAACATCTGGTATCAAAGCTTTGGATTCTAGGGTTTCACTACTTCAAATAGGTCATCATGTAATTTTCTCTATAACTTTTTTTCTACAAAGTTTCAGATGCTAGAAAAAACCCATTTCGAATAAATCCTCAGGAACTTCTTGTAAAAATTTCAAATCTTGGTTCACAATATTTTCAATGATATGATCTGTGGAATTTAGGGGTCTTCTAGTCTCTTGAATTTCATATAAAAGAGGTGATCTTGGGAAAATCGTCATAACTCTCTCTCTGAGCATCGGATTGGAATTCTGGAAAAAGTGGCTGAAATCACATGGACTATATTTTCCTTTATATTAATTTCAGAGCTGAAGGGAGAAATAGGGATACATGGCATGTCGTACAAGCTAGCTCTACTGAACCAGGCCATAACTAGTTCATTGTGGGAGAGTGGGCATAACTTTACCTTGAAGAATCCAAATCAGGTCAGACCTATGGCATTCGAAAGAATACTTAGAGGGATACTACAGGACCAAATTTCAGATATTGAAGATCTGAAATCACAAAGATAATTAAATTTAAATATCGATATCCTGAAAATCAGAAAAAGGTGTGTATTTTTTTCCAAATTGCATAAGTCTTGTTTGAAAAATTAGTTTGAAGTGATTCCAAGGGCATATTGAAGCATAGATATCAATATTGGGTTATGAAATCCCCCCTAAAAATAATTCAACACCCATTAATTCCAAAGAAGGCTCTATTATGACTCATGAAGAGGAATAAGTGCAACATGATATATACAAATTACAAGAGAAAGTGCATCAAATTTCACTCTCGCAAATAGAAACAAAAATTGAAATGGAAGTTTTGAAGAAAGGAGTGGAAGCTAAGATGGATGGCTTGAAGAAAGACATGGAAGATAATATGGATGGTTTGAAGAAAGGTGTGGAATCTAATATCGATGGTTTGAAGAAAGGTGTGGAAGCTAAGATGGATGGCATGGAAGCTAATATGGATGACATGGAAGCTAACATGGAAGACATGAAGAATGACCTAAAATCAGACATGGAAGGTTTGAAGGAAGTTTTGAAAAAATTGATACAAGAAATTATTCCTAATGTTGAAAAGGTAGTACAGGAAACTCATGATGGGAACAAAATAGATGTTAATCGTGATTTGATAAACTCTAATGTTGGATGTAAGACCCACCATATTCCAAAGACAGATAAGAGGAAGCTTGAAGGCAAGGATCCTGTAACATGGATACTACATATGGAGCAAAATTTTGATCTCCATAGTGTGAAAAACACACAAAAGGTACGCATTGCAACTTCACGTTTAGAACAAAATAAATTTGTATGGTATCGATGGCTTTTCTCTTGTAAAAAAATTGTCACTTGGTCAATTTTTATGGAGTAAATGATTGCACATTATGAGGATACAAAAAGAAACACCTTCCTTAGCCAATTGATAAATCTAAAAAAAAAAGGTACAATGGTGGAGCACATTGAGGACTTCCAAAAATTGAATGTAAGGGTAATTGATATTCCATAGGAACACATGATTGATGTCTTCATAAGGACTTTAAAGGATAACATCCAACATGAGGCTCGCCTTTGGGAACCTGATTCATTGGAGAAGGCATTCAAGTTGGCAAGAAAATTTGAAAGTAAAATTATGGTGACAATGAAGCCTACCACTCACATATATAAAGATGGAAGTTTTGCTACTCCTAGACTTCCACAACCTACAAGGTTGACACCACAACAATTGGAAGAAAAAAATAGAAAAAGGGCTTTGTTATAGTTGTGATAGAAAATACACTAAAGGTCATAAATGTGGTGAGAAGAAATTATTTTACATAGACTATGAAGAGGAGGAATAAAATGAACAAGAAACTTCAAAAGAAGAGGATATACACCAAGAACCAACCCTAGAGGAAGAATAGATGAATCCGACCATATCCGGTAATGCATTAGCAGGAATTACCACTCTTCAAACTCTCAAGGTATAAGGACATATCAAGAAGAAAAAGTTAATAGTGTTGACTAACTCGGGTAGTACCTGTTAGCCACCTATAAAAATGTGTCATATCAAATGGTGGCTAAATTATTTTTTAGCCTTTAAGAAACAATTCATGTCCAAATTTTTAGTTCTTAATTCTTATGAAGATATTTTTCCTTTGAAATAATCTTCACTATTTTTTCCCTCATAAATCCTAAAGAACCCTGCTGTTTACCAAAGAAAACTGCTTAAGAAGCCCATTTTCCATCATTCCAATTCCCATTTCACTCAAAAAATTCCACCATTTTCATCCCTTTTTTCCTCCATAAAATCCCTTCATAAGCCTTCATTTAACCTTCAAAATCATCCTAATTCCCCTTTAAAACCTTATATCTCTCCTTTATCTGGTTTTAAAATCTTCCCTCTAGCCTATCGGAACCTTCAATTTGCCTCAAAAACCATGTTTTTAGGCCTAAAAACACCCTTTCTTCATATAAATATTTCCTAAGCCCCCGAGGGCTTAACTCCTGTAACCCTCCACCTCATAAGACCTTAAGCCCAAAAATTGGGTGCTAAAGGGCTTAAAACCCTTTCCCAAACCTGACTTTCCTTTGTATTTTCATAGAACCTGACTTTCCTTTGTATTTTCATAAAACCTGACAGTTCAAATTTTCAACGAATATCGATTGTTGATCTAAACTGATCAACGACCCTCAGATTTTCTTACCTTTTCCTGTTCACAGACCCTCCCTTTGCTCCTTTCAAAACTTTCCGCCCCATCTTTAATCCTAGTCGTCCGTTTTATGGATCCAATGATCAGGATTAAACCAGATCCTTGTGTTTTAACCTCGACAACCAAACTGCTACATGATGAAATACCTTATGTCACCGTGGGCCCCTCTTACCACTTTAACCCACATCTTACCCTGTCACACGCGATCCAAACCATCAGATTTGAAGCCCCTGATCTGACGGTTGATATCACGTTTTGCATTTTTTTTGCACTCATCACTTAATGCCGAAAAAAACGCGAAATAGGCAGTATTGTAAATCCACGTGTCAAGAAAAGTGTGGAATCGCGTTATTTTTCAGAAAACCACTTCCCCCCCTCAGCGCCACGGAAAAACCATTTATGGTTTTCCACCAAACCACCTACCCTCTGTAGTGTTATTTCACTTTTAATCTTGGTTGTTGATTGTTAAGATCAGACGGCTTATATTATAACGCGACCCCGAGTCATTTTCCCTTCACCTTTGCTCCCAAAACATTTCACCGATTGATCCCAACCATTGGATATTCTAATCCGATGGCTCTAATTAAATTTCATCTCCATTCGCTCACCTTCTATGTATTTTCACAAATTCTCCATTGTAAGTTCTCCGTCGTCGATCTCCGAAGATCGAATGGTCGCGATTTAACTTCCCCTCCATTGCGTTTCTGCACCATATAACCTCCCAATTGAACCCACCATTTACTCTCAACTGTTGGTTGTTCTGATCCAACGACCACGATTTAATCTCGCACCCAAACCACCCAAAGCAGCCGATTAACCTATTTTCGCAGGATTTTCTTAACTTTTGTATATTTTTTGCAGGTTATGAAGGTTTTTTCCAAAGTTTTAAACTTTTACAAAGGCCAGGGATGACGATCCACAGGAAATTATCCATGAAGAAAAGGAATCTACAGGGTTCAAATTGTGATTTTACCCATGTCGCATGAGCATTGGTAATATCCTGTAAACCTTCTACGAGCCTGCAAAACAGTAAAACACAGTAAACATCAAATAAACAAAGAGTATCAGTGTCATGGGATAATATCAGAACAGAAGTGAAGAATTAAATATTTTGATCAGAGTTTAAAGGGATTAAGGCGCAAACTCAAGGAATCAAAGGCCTAATCCATAGATAAAGACAGTGTTAAGGAATAAAATACCAGAAATGAAGATCAAGGCCTAATTAGGCCTAAAACACAGACCAAAGCAAATTAAAAGTGTTTTAAGGAAAAACAAAGGAATTTATCAGTTCGAAAGGCCTCCACTGCCACATCAAAGGCTAATTGAATCCTCTTCAGCCACCAAAGAGCCACCTGCTACTTCCATAAAGCCAAAGAAGGCAGAGTTATTATCTAGGCAATGATATTTTGCCTAAAGACAGCTGAACAATTATTTCAAACAAAGAAAGATATTTCAAACTGTCGGTGAAGTTATTGAAAAGATAAGAAGGACTCTTAAAGTCAATATTCTCATCCACTAAGCCTAAAAAACTAAAAATAGAGTTATGAAACAGATTTGTAGATAGAATGCATTCCTGCCTTATGCCTTGTGTGGTTTTCAAGGCTAGGAATTGCATTTACTATGGAATTAATGATACTTGAACCCTAGAAACTCTTCCACCTCCTCATTTCCTTATAAAATCTCCTTGAGGAACACATTGTAAAGGGTTGGTATCTGGATATCTGTTGCATGTAAATAGTTTTCTGAAGCTGATGTAGCCCTGTTTGTAATTGAAGATACCTAAGCTGAGATGAGAAGTTTGAAGCTGTAGATACCCACTGGACTTGATGATTGTAACTGGTTTGAACATCAAATACAAGCTGATTTATGGAATCCTAGTCTATGTCAATGGTGATGAGTTTCTTATTGTAAATTGTTATTTTCTTTTTGTTTCCATTCTGTCCACTTTTATCTGATAAAAAATAGAAAATATAGAGCTAGGATTTACTCTTACAAGTACCCTACTCTAACTGATAAGATTTATCTTTATGTTTTCCTCCAATTGTGTATTTGAGAATGATTTAATACAGTCCAAGCAGTCAAGGAATGTTGGTGGGCACGTGTCTTACTGTCTAAAACTTTAAACATTGTTCTTGAATGATATTTTCATTACATGCTAAGTAGAGTTGTACTAGAAAATTTTATGGTTTGCCCTGTCTTCTAGTTCTTTCTCCAAAGGTTGTTTGAAATTTTCCCTTAAAGGTATGTTGAAAGCAGGCTAGTTTCAAAGTAATTACCTGATCTTAGACTACTTTTTATGTTTATCATGAATTTTTTCCTTTTGAATGCGCTAAAATTAGGCTAAGTTAAAATTATTTACTTGATCTTAAGCTATTCTAAGTGTTTTAAATGTTTTCTATTGAAAGCACATCAAAAGTAGGATAGTTTCAAAGTACTTCCCTGATCTTAGATTCCTTTTATGTCTTTTCTTAAGTGCATGCCAAAAGTAGGATAGGTTCAGAGTACTTACTTGGTCTTAGTCTGCTCTTTGTTTATTCATCTATTTGATTTCCCTCACTCCTTTTCTTATTGTTCCATTCCATAAAATCAACTTATAGAGATCCTTTGACATAGATGACTTGCCCCATGGACCACTCTTGAACCTTGTAGTTTCAATTAAATCCTCTTATGACTCCATAACCTAATGGATTGAAGATGCTTCCTGCCTATCTTATTATCTGAATCATTCTTTCACCTACATACACCTTCACCCTTCATTTAGACTTCCTTCACCTTCATTATATCCTTTCCCAACCAAAACAAACAAAAAACCCTTGTTCTTAATAACTAGCCTAATATCACACTAAAGCCTTAAAGATAACATCTTTAAACACACTTATAGAGAGATCCCTCCATGGATTCAGGAGGGCTAGATCCTATAATCCCAAATTGGTTCATATGTAGGCTTTGCAGTTTGTATTTTCCAATCTTGAAAATTACAGAGACCTAACATTCTAGCGACTCCGCTGGGGATTTCTGAGTAAAATCCTTAAAACATAATACTCATTATTCAGTACAATATAAGTAGCTCTCTTCAGGCACTACCAAGCATGTTGGTAATTATGATAGGACTTATTTGAATCAGTGACAAACTAAGTATCCCTTAGGAATCTCATAGGCCTTATCTAACCTTGAAGTAATCAGCTAGCTAAGCCATAGGAGTAAACTCTCTTTATCTCATCACCCTAGCTAAGTGTTGAAACAGATTTAGGACACTCTCATAACCATAGGACTGAAAGAACTCATAAAACCCAAAAACATTTTAGATTGTTATTCATAATAAACAATGGTGGTGGACCATAAAACATTTTACCTCCAAATGAGCTAAAACTTTCCACCTGGTGACTCCACTGGCCTCCAATAGGCCTATTACCCCTTCAGTCTTTGAAAACTCCTTTGGGAATGCATTGAGCAAACCCAATCATACTGTTGGTGGACAGAAAAATTGAAATCGACCACCTGGAGACTCCACAACTCTTAAAAATACCAAAGAACTCCACTGGTAGAAGACTCTGAACTGGTTGACAAGATACAGTGACCTCTTTTTTGATTTACAAACATGGATTTAGATATAAACCCAGAAGCCAAATAAATGGTCATGATGGAAAAAATGATATACATGCTTGGAAAGAGAATAGAAAGATATGAGGCTAATTTAAATATTGATGATCTAGAGCAGCCGATGCTTTTTTCAGATCAAGAAAAAACTCAATCACTACAAGACATGTATGATGAACAAGACATGTGTGATGAGAAATATTATAGAGAAAACAATGAAGAAAAACCACTAAAGATGATGGAAAAGATGATGTACATGCTTGGAAAGAGAATAGAAAGGTATGAGGCTAATTTCAAAATTAGTCATCTAGAGCAACCTATGCCTTTCCCTGATCAAAAAAAAGCTCAATCACCTCAAGACCTAGAAAATGAGCAAGATATGTATGATGATCAAGACTTTATAGAAGATAATGAGCAAGGTTACAAAGTAAGCAATGAAGAAGGTTGTCAAGAAACTCTTGATTGCCTCCCTATATCTTGTACTATGCTATTAAGATAACTTTATGATCAAATTGCAAATAATAATAGTGAGCAGTACTTTGAGGAAACAAGTGGCCACTTAGAAAACACAGAACCTGAAATAGAAGCTAAATCAACACATACGGGGACTCTCCCTCTATGCTATAGCTCATTTCAGATTTCAAGAGAAGAATGGCATCCTAATAATGTAAAAGAAACAACTCATGAACCTTATATGCAAATTGGTTGTCATAATAATCATGAGGAATTGTTTGAAACAGAAGAATATCATGAAACAATATAATATCTTCAAAATTTCCTTGCAAACTCAAGTGAAGATTCACTAAAAGAGGCTCAAGAAGACATCCAACCTCAAAACCAATTAACACAAGAGAAAGAGGATTGTTTTTCTTCTTTCCATGATAAAAAATAAATCCCTCCTTTGACAGAAGAAGAAATTGATCATGTATTAAACAAACAGCCAGCCTCTGAAAAATTCTATAAAACAAATGCTCTTGCTCATTTACCTACCAAACTTGGTTTCTTGAACCAGAAAATAAACTTGTAGATTAGAATAAACAAGGACCTGCTGATAACCCAATATGTTTGATTGGTAGTATTACTTATATTTATGATTTTCCTAACTTTGATCTATATAGTGATGATGCTCCCCAAACAATAGTTAATCTTGCAGGACCATCATTAACAGATTTATGGGAGGAAGATCAGTTCCTTCAAAGTAGTAATGAACCAATGCAGAATATTTATGCTACTAATGAGGAGAATTATAAAATCCTAGAAGTGAGTAGAGATTCACTGGATCTTTTCTCTACTTCATCTCAAACCATCAGTAATAGTTTCCATATGATTGGGAATCAACAGCCTTTCAGCTCAAAGGTTGAAGAGGAAAACAATGAAGAGATTTTTGAGCAGGTTGAAACCAAGGAGCCTTCTCTTGAAAAAGAGGAAGTAGTTCAACATACTCCTACTCAAGATAATAATAACCTCTTCACAGAGCTCAGCCCATTAAATTAGAATATTTTGGGACTTCAAGAGGAAAATACTGCAGTGTATGATGAATTTTACAGTTCATATGACAATGAAGATGATGAAGACTCTCTTCCTCAAAAGAATATTTTCCTTGATCCAATGGAGAAAGAAGAGGTAATCCTGGTTGAAACATATCTTCCAAAAATTCACAACCAGGCATTGTTTCAAGATCCCTATGCTCACTTCTTGAAGGCATTTGAAGAAGGGATAAAGGTTATCAGGAGCACTGTATTACCAAAAGCAAGAAGATTATTTAGCACTGCTTATAAAAAACAAAAGGAATGGGAGTGGCCTTGTTTTTCCAGCCTACCCAAAGAGATGAATAAGGACCAATCATGGAGTCATTTACTGGATTGGTTGTACCAGAAAGGATAGTTCATCAGCTAAACATGTAAATTTTTCAATATTTAGAGTACGTTAAATAGGAATGTCAATAAAGCTTAGCTTTGAGCATTTAGTTAGTTGTTGATTTTTGTCTTGAAGGAAAAAGAAAAATACAAAAACAATAGAAAAGAGAAAAGAGGGCAGAATAAAAACAAGAAAGGTGCAGCCCCATACCAAAAAGAGAAAAAAATTTTGAAAGTGTGCAAGCTCAAATGCCACTCCTAAAAACACACTTATAGTTAGTCATACAACCTAATCATGCCTAATTAGATTTTCAATTTACTGCTGATAGGTTAGTGAATTAGATTATCCAAACAGCTCAATCTTGGCTTATCAGTAAAGTAGATTAGGATATAAAAATTAAGGTTCCAACAAGCTCAAATCCTGAACCTATGAGATTGATGAAGAACTGGTTCCAATATGCTCAAAACTTGAACCAGATGAGAAAGGAAAAAAGCTCAAAAAAACCTAAAAATAGACCTGAAGAAATAATGAAGGATGCTTTCGTTTTCAAATCTTAAGCCTTCACCATTTTTCTTTAATTTTCCACAAATAAAAATCTATGTGCAGCTCGTTTTTATGCCATAGATCTGCATCAAGTCAAACTTCTTAATCTTGGCTTGACTGATTTTAAATTTTATGTCTTAGAATTTAGACAATCAAGGTCTGTCAGACAGTCAAATCCTGAGAAATAGTAGTTAGGTAGAGAATTTATGAACTCAATTGTTTAAACTGGGTTCATGGAGAAATAAGAGTAGAAATAGATTAGTTTCCTATTTTTAAAAAATAATAAAATGTTGATGAAAAGGTTTGCAAGTCCAAATGCACCTTCTAAAGAAAAAATGTTAGGAAGTAGGTTGTGTAGGTAGTTGTTTGGGAAATACTTTTTCTACTGATATCAAATTTTCTAATCATCTTTCAAGCAGCTGATCAAAGAAGAGGAAAAGGTTGTAAAAAATGCAAGATACTAATCTACATTCCAAAGATGAATTTATGTGGTTCTTGACACCTCCAAGGAGCTGCCATCCCAAGTTGGAGCCGCTGTTAGCCACCTATAAAAATTTGTCATATCAAATGGTGGCTAAATTATATTTTAGCCTTTAAGAAAAAAATCATGTCCAATTTGTTATTTCTTAAAGTCTTATGAAGATATTTTTCCTTTGAAATAATATTCACTACTGTTTCCCTCATAAATCCTAAAGAACCCTGCTGTTTACCAAAGAAAACTACTTAAGAAGCCCATTTTCCATCATTCCAATTCCCCTTTCACTCAAAAAATTCCACCATTTTCATCCCTTTTTTCCTCCATAAAATCCCTCCATAAGCCTTCATTTAACCTTCAAAATCATCCTAATTCCCCTTTAAAACCTTACATCTCCCCTTTATCTGGTTTTAAAATTTTCCCTTTAGCTTATCGGAACCCTCAATTTGCCTCAAAAACCATGTTTTTAGGCCTAAAAACACCCTTTCTACATATAAAGGTTTCCTGAGCCCCCGAGGGCTTAACTCCTATAACCCTCCACCTCATAAGACCTTAAGCCCCACAACCAGGCCCTAAAGGGCTTAAAACCCTTTCCCAAACCCGACTTTCCCTTGTATTTTCATAAAACCCGACTTACCTTTGTATTTTCATAAAACCTGACAGTTCAAATTTTCAACGAATATCGACCATTGATCTAAATTGATCAATGACCCTCAAATTTTCTTACCTCTGCATGTTCACCGACCCTCCCTTTACTCCTTTCAAAACTTTTTGCCCCATCTCTAATTCTAGCCGTCCGTTTTATGGATCCAACGATCAGGATTAAGCATGATCTTTGTGTTTTAACCCCGAAAACCAACCCGCTACATGACGAAATACCTTACGTCACCATGGGCCCCGCTTACCTCTTTAACCTGCAGCTTACCCTATCACGCGCAATCCGCACCGTCGGATCTGAAGCCCCTGATCCGATGGCTGATATCACGTTTCACATTTCTTTTGCACCCATGACTTAATGCCGAAAAAAAAAACGCGAAATAGGCAGTATTGTAAATCCACGTGTCAAGCAACATGTGGAATCACGTTATTTTTTGGAAAACCACTTCCCCCCCTCAACACCATGCAAAAACCATTTATGGTTTTCCACTAAACCACCTAGCCTCCCTAGTGTTATTTCACTTTTAATCTTGGCTGTTGATTGTTAAGATCAAACAGCTTATATTATAATGCAACCCTGAGTCATTTTCCCCTCACCTCTACTCCCAAAACATTTCACCGATTGATCCCAACCATTGGATATTCTAATCTGACATCTCTCATTACATTTCATCTCCATTCGCTTGCCTTCTATGTATTTTCACAAACGCTCCATTGTAATTTCTCCGCCGTTGATCTCCGAAGATCGAACGGTCCCGATTTAACTTCCCCTCCATTGCGTTTCCACACCATATAACCTCCCAAATGAACCCACTATTTAATCTCAACCATTGGTTGTTCTGATCCAATGGCCACGATTTAATCTCGCGCCCAAATCGCCCAAAGCAGCCAATTAACCTATTTTCGCAGGATTTTCTTAAATTTTGTATGTTTTTTACAGGTTATGAAGGTTTTTTCCACAGTTTTAAACTGAAACAAAGGCCAGGGATGACGATCCACATGCCATTATCCATGAAGAAAAGGAATCTACAAGGTTCAAACTGCGATTTTACCCATGTCTCATGAGCATTGGTGATATCCTGTAAACCTTCTGCGCGCCTGCAAAACAACAAAACATAGTAAACATCAAATAAAATAAGAGTATGATTATCACAGGATAATATAAAATAGAAGTGAAGAATTAAATATTTTGATCATAGTTTAAAGGGATTAAGCCACAAACTCAAGAAATCAAAGTCCTAATCCGCAAATAAATATAGTGTTAAGGAGTAAAAGACCAGAAATGAAGAGCAAGGCCTAATTAGGCCTAAAACACAGACCAAAGCAAATTAAAAGTTTTTTAAGGAAAAACAAAGGGATATATCAATTCGAAAGGCCTCCACTGCCACATTAGAGGCTAATTGAATCCTCTTTAGCCACCAAAGAGCCACCTGCTACCTCCATAAAGCCAAAGAAGGTAGATTTATTGCCTAGTCAGTGATATTTTGCCTAAAGACAGCTAAAAAGCTATTTCAAACAAATAAATATATTTCAAAATGTCTGCGAAGTTATTGAAAAGATAAGAAGGACCCTTAAAGTCAATATTCTCATCCACTAAGCCTAAAAAACTAAAAACAGAGCTATGAAACAGAGTTCTAGATAGAATGCATTCTTGCCTTATGCCTTGCATGGTTTTCAAGGCTAGGAATTGCATTTCCTATGGAATTAATGATACTTGAACCCTAGAAACTCTTCCACATCCTCATTTCCTTATAAAATCTCCTTGAGGAACACATTGTAAAGGGTTGGTCTTTGGATATATGTTGCATGTAAATAGTTTTCTGAAGCTGTTGTAGCCCTATTTGTAATTGAAGATACCTAAGTTGAGATGAGAAGTTTGAAGCTATAAAGACCCACTGGACTTGATGATTGTAACTGATTTGAACATCAAATACAAGCTGATTTATAGGATTCTAGTCTATGTCAATGGTGATGTGTTTCTTATTGTAAATTGTTATTTTATTTTTGTTTCCATTCTGTCCACTTTTCTTTGATAAAGAACAACAAATATAGAGCTAGGATTACTCTTACAAGTACCCTAATCTCACTGATAAGCTTTATCTTTATGTTTTCCTCCAATTGTGTATTTGAGAATGATTTAATATAGTCCAAGCAGTCAAGGAATGTTGGTGAGCCCATGTCTTACTGTCTAAAACTTTAAACATTATTCTTGAATGATATTTTCATTACATGCTAAGTAGAGTTGTACTAGGAAAGTTTATGGTTCGCTCTGCCTTCTAGTTCTGTCTCCAAAAGTTGTTTGAAAGTTTCCCTTAAAAGTATGTTGAAAGCAGGCTAGTTTCAAAGTAATTTCCTGATCTTAGACTACTTTTTATGTTTATCATTAATTTTTTCCTTTTGAATACGCTAAAAGCAGGCTAAGTTAAATGTCTTTACTGGATCTTAAGCTATTATAAGTGTTTTAAATGTTTTCTATTGAAAGTAAATCAAAAGCAGGATAGTGTCAAAGTACTTACCTGATCTTAGATTACTTATATGTATTTTCTTAAGTGCATGCCAAAAGCAGGATAGTTTCAAAGTACTTACTTGATCTTAGGTTGCTCTTTGTTTATTCATCTATTTGATTTACATCACTCCTTTTCTTATTGTTCCATTCCATAAATTCAACTTATAGAGATCCTTTGACATATATGACTAGCCCCATGGACCACTCTTGAAGCTTGCAGTTTCAATTAAATCCTCTTATGACTCCATAGCCCAATGGATTGAAGCTACTTCCTGCCTATCTTATTAATCATTCTTTCACCTACATACACCTTCAGCCTTCATTTAGACTTCCTTCACCTTCATTATATCCTTGCCCAACCAAAACAAACAAAAAACCCTTGTTCTTAATAATTAGCTAATATCATACTAAAGCCTTAAATATCACATCTTTAAACACACTTATAGAGAGATCCCTATCTAGATTCAGGAGGGATAGATCCTAGAATCCCAAAGTGGTTCATACGTAGGCTTTGCAGTTTGTATTTTCCAATCTTGCAAATTACAGAGACCTAACAGTACCCATATTTTTATTCATTGTAAGGTAGCCAAGGAATTGAATTTCTTCCTATACCCAGCAACATAATGTCAAGTGATGGTTTCAAATGGAGGAACTATAAATTGCTATGGAAAATGCCATAATATAAAGCTAACAATGGGGGAATACGTATCAAATATTCAAATGCTTTCCATTCCAATGGGAGGTGCTGATGTTGTACTAGGAGTACAATGGTTACAATCTTTGGGGATGTTAGCTTTCAATTGTCAAGAAGTTTTCTTGAATTTTTTTTAGATGGAAAGGAAGTTGAATTACGAGGTATCGCATGGAAGTCGAGAAAGATAATAAGATCTAATGTCATGACAAATCTTCTAAATAAATAACAATGAGGCGTAATTGAACAATTATGCTCACTAGAAGTTCCAACATCAAAATCATCTATTTCTCCAGATCACCAAAAGGTATTGGACAATCATTCCAAGGTGTTTCAAACTCCCAAAGGACTCCCACCTATTATTTATCATGATCATGTTATTCATTTTATTCCAAGAAGTGTTCCTCCAAACATCAGGCCTTACACATACCCTTATGTCCAAAAGAGCGAAATTGAACATATGATTGCAAAAATGTTAGAGGTTGGTATAATTCAACTAAGTCAAACTTCTTTCTCTGCTCCAATAGTATTGATGCACAAGAAGGATGGATCATGGTGGATGTGTCCAGATTATATGGAGAACAATAATCTCACTATTAAAGATAAATTTCCCATTCATGTGACTAATGAATTATTGGATGAATTACATGGAGAAATTTATTTTACCAAGTTGGATATTCGTTTAGGATGTCATAAAATTATAAATAAGGCTGAAGATATTCTGAAAACACCATTTCGAACTCATGAGGGTCATTATGAATTTTTGGTCATGTCTTTTCGCCTTACCAATGCACCTCCTACATTTCAAGGGTTGATGAATTCCATTTTCAAATCCTTCTTTATAAAATTTGTGTTACTATTTTTTTAATGATATAATAATCTACAGTAGGTATTGAAAGGATCCTGTTTAACATGTTGACAGGGTGCTCAAACTATTGGAGGAGAAACAATTATATGTGAAAACCTCGAAATGTATCTTTGGAGTACAAGAGGTAGAATATCTGGGTCATATTGTATCTCGCGAGGGTGTTTAGGTAGATCATAAAAAAATTAAATCCATTAAGGAATGGAAATTCTACACAACCATAAAGCATTTTCGAGGATTTCTGGGGTTAACAGGGTGTTATCACAAGTTTGTTAAAACTTATGGGAGAATAGCAGCGCTTCTAACAATATTATTTAATAAAGATGCATTTTAATGGACTCCTAAAGAAACTAAGGCCTTTTAACATCTTAGAGAGGAAATTTTTTTAGCACCAGTCCTAGCTACACTAGACTTCACAAAAACCTTTTGCAATATTCCCAATCTCGAATAGCTCAACAAGCCTGTTGAAATAACGCACTTATGAGAAATATATGCATAGAAATGATTTTTTAGCTCTTGGATCCCTTAGATTAGCTCATATAAGATATGAATCCAAAAGGAGAGCCAAAAAAAATCAGACTAGGTGGGTTAAATAGATCTCCCACAAACTAGTCTAGTTGAAAATCACCCAAAGAGAGGGGCTGCAGCTAAATGCGAAGGATTGCTTCAGAAATAATGAAGATCCATTGAAGTACATTAGGAGGTAGATATGGAGGTTCATAAATTAGATTTATAACATAAAATAAGATGTTCTTTACATCCCATACGTTATACAAGAGAAAGAATGAGATTATACAGTAAAAATCCTCAAAAATGAGGTGCTACAACCATGAGAAAAGACTGCATAATCATGACAGTGTTATTTTTAGGGGATGAAGTAGCAGTTTATTAATATTTAGATCTAGAGTAGATGTTTACATAAAAATTTAGATCTAATACACATCTGTGTACAAGAAATGATGATCTATACATTCCCCTTAGGGTTTTGTGCAAAACATGAAGCACAGAGAGTAGATCTGAGATCTAAGATTGAAGATATGTAGAATTATTTAGAAATTTATGAATGATACAATGATACAGTAGATCATATCTAAAACTATTATGGATTGGCTGGCCAATCCAAGGATCACCACAGTGAGAGGAAGAATCTCAACACCGAAGATCTCTCCTCCAAAATGTAGACAAAACACCCTGTAGGTGTAGATCTGCAAATAACGCTATCTAGGGAGGGAAATAGCATTGTAGCCTCTGAGAATGATTTTTCCTAATGCCAAGGTGTATATCTAAAGCACAATCAACTAATGAACTCTTCTAGGAGGTTAAAAGACAAACTCACTAAGAAGAGCCACTAGTATAGGCTAGATCTGAACATCTATAGTGTCTTCCACTGCTGAAACTCACAAGGAAAAATCAACCCTCAACAGGAGAAGCGCTGTAGGTGTAAGGTGAGCTTGGCCTAAAATCCTAATGTGTAAAAGATAGCACAAGTCTCCTCCAAGAGCTTCTAAAGGAAGGAGGTGGGATTCCTCAACAGGAAGACCCAACAAGGGATGTCTGAGTAGACAATACCTTCATAAATGATAATCTTCAACAACCTTCTCTTGAGCCTTCCCCTTCCTTTTATAAGATGAGAGCTTTGGCAAACCCTAAACCACCTTGAGGAATTATCTCCTTTCACATGAGGGCCTCCTTCTAGAACTACATTGTCCCTCCATGAGGTGCATTGAATCTAGACTACGTTGTAGATTTGGTCAAGGTTGACCCAGTCTCATAGCTCAAACCCATTCACACCTACAAGTGCAATCAATCCAGCTCACAAATTTCTGCCTATGTTGATCCTTGTTCACACTGAACTAGTTTTATCGATGATCTCTTCTTCTTCATGCATGCATGTTGACTTATTCAAACTTTACTATGTCCTCATCCATTTTCCCTTGTTCACACCCATAAATGTAAAATCCAACTACTAAGATGATCCCCTTTTCACATTATAAGGGTATTTTATTGAGACAACCTTGATTTTCCTCTGTTCACATTGGGCATTGATTTATTTTGATGTTTTTAGGAGTTTACATGTTCTCCTTTACATTTTATGCATCAATTTAGAAAATCAAAACAAAATGAAACATTCCTATCAGATTGGGCTAATTAGGAATATTACAGTCCTCCCCTCCAAAAATGTTTCTTGTCCTCAAGAAACTGCAAGGATAGAACTAAAATGGATTGGTAAAAATTCTTTCCCTAAGCAATCATCCATACAAGATGAGTCACCCTCCAACATGGCAACTCATGAAATGTCTCCTCCATCCTTAGGTTCCTGCAAAGAAGGTGGGTTGAATAGATGAACATGATAGGCAAGATGGCCTACCCCATGCTGTCTTCTTCTCCACTCATGGCAAGCGTAGAGTACATACTGATCTTGGACTGCAAATAGGTTTCCCTCAAGTGGCAAGAAGAAGAATAGATCTCCAAATATCCTCCCTCCAACGCTGTAAAACTAGCTGGCCCAAAACATTCCACATGTGATGGATAGAAGAGCATCATAATATGGAATCCCATCCCAAATTTGGCCCACCTCCAAGAGAAACAAATATTTGGCTATGGTGGCCACTTAGAACATGTACTGCAGAAAATGTGGGAATCCTCTTCCCAAAAGAACACATCAAACCAATGTGTTTCCTCTCCAATCATGCTCCTCACAAAAGAAAGATCAACATAGAAATTTTGAACCATGATTAGCATCAATAAAAATGAAATACTGAAGGCTTCATATGCTGCAAGAAGGTACGAACAGTCTCCCATGAAGTTACAACGTAGTTTTTCCAACTGTAGCTTCAGAATATTACAAAGCAAGTGGTTGCTGGATACATGGTGGTCTATGTATGCTATTTCATTTACTAAAGAATAGTAGATGGTTGCATACAAAAAATAAACATACATGAAGTAATACAACACTTTCCCATGGCCATATAAGAGATGGCTCTCTCCATAATACATTCTGGCCCATTCTTGATCATGGAGCTCAATGAAAAGCTTTCCCTCTTGTGGAGCAATTCACTGCATAGAAATGGTAAGAATATGTAGATCATTAAATTCAACAACAATATCATTACCATGTGATATATGGTCCATGAAAAAATTCTCCAAAATTATATGATATACTCTCATGAAGAGAAATGAATCATGTGTTTCATGGAGATCCTCCCTCATGTACTTGGAAATCCAAGCCAAGAAGAACATATCACAGCAATAGATGTCTCCATCCATTACTCCATCTTTCTCACCTCCTCCTTGTCCATCAAGTGCACCAAGAGTGGAATGATCCTGGGGACACTCCACCCATAAGTTCATGCTCCAGAGTGACAGCACTATTGGCCTATGCAAATAGGCTCTTGCCAATTCATAGCTCCTTTCTTTGACATTCTCATTGTTAAAGACATCTTCCATAATGTTGCTGCAAACAAGAAGTTCCTCCCGAAGTGGAAGTAATTCCAAATCATCCAAGGCTAAGGGGATAATTCTACCTCCTCCTCCTGCAACATCATGCAATGTGTGAGAGAAAATCTACTCTTTCTCTCGCAAGAACATCCCAAGCAACAAAATCTTTTGCTGCCTCCTCATACTCCCATCATCCATATCATGTAGTGAAAACATGGTGATTTACATGAAGAATGTTGTGTCAACACAATGTGTCCATACTCTTTCTGCTCAATTATGCAACTATCCTGCCACACATATTTCCTCTGCATACCCTTAGAAAGAGGGTGATGGCCAGACTCTTTCAAAAGTAACCAGCGCAGCCAAGCCTCCTACTGCCTGGTATCATAGATCTGCAAGTAACTTTCCAGCTTCTTACTCATCACCCACATCCACTCAACCAATTGTGGATGTCTCCTTCCTTCCTCCATCTTGGTACTCCTCCCATGAATGCTACCATCATCCCAAATCAGATTTCTGCTCTTGCATCTCATGGGATGTTGAAATGCAATCTTCTCAAGGATCAATTTGACCCTATAAGGATCCAAATAGGTGGTAGGAAGAAACCTCCCATCATGATGTGGATGGATCAAGAAGTGTCCAAAACACACATGAGATATGTTATCCATCTGAAGATGTCCTCCATCATCTATCTGTCCCTCCTTGAATCCATGAAGATCCAAGTGTGAGAAGGAAAGAGCCTCCTCAGACTATTGAAGAACTTTGCACTCCATGAAATGTTGAAGTGCAAATTTCATGGGATCTCTTGATGAGACCTCCTCTTCATGCATGGTCTTCCAAAATGAGTGAGGCCTTAGAACTATTACAAGTAGAAGTTTCTCTTTGAGCTGGGGAGTGCTCACTGAGAAAGTGTCACTTAGAAAGGAGAAAGGGTTTCTCACTTCAAGATGTCTAATATCTACCGTTTCTTCCTCCTTTTCTTCATGAATGAAGTTTTCATGTGAATTCTCCCATAATGCATGGATCCTCTTTTATTTATCATAGCCTTTGCACAGCGCAGGGCAACTCTGTTGCTCTAGATCAGCAGCATGCAAAGATGTAGATCCCTCTTCCTCGAGCTGAATGAACTGAGGTAAAGCTAGAGTCTCCTTGGAGGCTCTAGATTTAGCTTTTTATTCACTTAGAATATTTGATTCCAAGTGTCCTATATGCCTCTTGTATTCTCCTATCTGAGAATAGGAAGTGCATGGCTCTTCCTCTTCTTGAAACCCTCTAGGAGTTTCACTGCAACTCTTCATCTGCTCAACCTCCTTGGGGAGGTCCTTCTTGGATTTAAAAAGTGATGATATCAATCTCATCCTCTTCATCATTCTGATATTGCTCCCTCTGATGGCTGGAACTCACAGGCTGAGCCAAGACTATGCTTTGATACAATTGTAATATTCCCAATCTGGAACAGCTCAGCAAGCCTGCTGAAATAACGCACTTTTGAGAGTTATATGCATAGAAATGAGTTTTAAGCTCTTGTATCCCTTAGATCAGCTCATCTAAGATCTAAATCGAAAAGGAGAGAAAAAACAAATCAACTAGGTGGGTTAAACAGATCTCCCACAAACTAGTCTAGCTAAAAATCACCCAAAGAGAGGGGCTGCAGCTAAATGCAAAGGATTGCTTCAGAAATAATGCAGATCCACTGAAGCACATTAGGAGGCTGATATGGAGGTTCATAAATCAGATTTATAACATCAAATATAATTTTATTTACATACCATACATTATACAAGAGAAAGAATGAGATTATACAGCAAAAATCCTCAGAAATGAGGGGCTACAACCATGAGAAAAGACTGCATAATCATGATAGTGTTATTTTTAGGGGCTGAAGTAGAAATTTATTAATCTTTAGATCTATAGCGGATATGTACATAAAAATTTAGATATAATATAGATCTGTGTACAAGAAATGTTGATCTATACATTCCCTTGGGGTTTTGTACAAAACATGAAGCGCAAAGAGTAGATCTGAGATCTAAGATTACAGAGCTGTAGAATGATTCAGAGATTTCTGAATAATACAATGGTACAGTAGATTAGATCATGATCCTTTTTCACACTGAACTGGTTTTATCGATGATCTCTTCTTCTTCATGCATGGATGTTGACTTATTCAAACTTGACTATGTCCTCATCCATTTGCCCTTGTTCACACCCATAAGTGTAAAATCCAGCTACTAAGATCAACTACTAAGATGATCCCCTTTTCACATTATAAGGTTATTTTATTGAGATAGTTCTGATTTTCCTCTGTTCACATTGGGCATTGATTTATTTTGATGTTTTTAGGATTTTACATGTTCTCCTTTACATTTTATGCATCAATTTAGAAAATCAAAACAAAATGAAACATTCCTATTAGCTTGGGCTAATTAGGAATATTACCCCTTTATTGTGAAATGTGATGGCTCAGGAAATGGAATTGATGTTGTTTTAATGCAAGAAGGAAGACCCATTACTTCTAAAAAACCTCCAATCAAAGGAAAGTATTTACAAAAATCTATTTATGAGAAGGAAATGCTCGCAATACTACATGCTCTAAAGAAATGGCAACCTTACCTAATGGGAAGACACTTGAAGGTAAAAATTTATCATGATAGTCTTAAATAATTTTTGGAACAAATACTATCTTTAGAAGAGCAACAAAAATGGATCACAACGATGTTGGGTTATGACTTTGAAATCATCAACAAAAAAGGGAAGCTAAATGTTGTTGCAGATGCACTCTCAAGAAAGGATGAAGAGGTGGAAGCATTTATTTTTACCATTTCTATTATCCAACCATATTGGATAACCGAAGAAAGGGATGAATGGAATAAGGATGAAGAAGTGTGGACACTCATTCAAAACTTGTAGTGACATCGTAGTACATGTTATACATTTAGTTGAAAAAATGATTCCTTATGGTACAAATATCGCTTATATATTTGTAGTAATTCCGAAATAAAACAAAATATTCTTTTGGAATTGCATACTTCTCCCTTACAAGGGCACTCAGGATTTTTAAAAACTTACCACAGGGTGAAGAAATAATTTTTTTGGGATGGTCTTAAATCTGATATTATTCAAAATTTTGTGACGGAATTTTGGTCTTCCAGCAAAATAAAGTTGAGAAAATTAAGACCCTGGGTCTTCTACAACCTTTATCCATTCCAAGTCAATGTTGGGAGGAGATTTCAATGGATTTTATCACAGTTTTAACTAATTCAGAATGAAAGAGTGTCATCATGTTGGTATTTGATAGACCTACCAATTATGCACACTTTTGTGCATTATCTCATGCATTGAAAGCAAGTACAATTGCTACTATATTTATGGAAAAAATTCAAAAGCTACATTGAAACCCAAATATTATTGTAAGTGATAGAGATCCCATTTTTACTGGAAATTTTTGGATGGAATTATTTTCTTGTTTGGGTACTCAACTAGCTCATAGCTCATCTTATCATCCTCAATCCAATGGGAAAACTGAGATAGTGAACAAATGTTTGGAAGGATATATTCGTTGTTTTGTATCTGATAAACAAACATAGTGGGTCAAGTGGTTACCTCTGGCTGAATAGTATTATAACACTTCCTTCCATAATGTAGAAAAAATGACCCAATTTATTGCACTTTATGGATATCATCAACCATCCATCACATAATATTTAAGAGAAAATTCTAAGGTTCAAGCAGTGGAATATCACTTCGAGCATCAACAACAAGTTCTCCAACTCTTAAAGGATGACCTAAATTTGGCACAAATTGGAATGAAACAATAGCCAGATAAACATCACAGCGAGAGAAGTTTTGAGATAGAAGACTCGGTATTTTTACGGCTACAACCATACAAACAAATGTCCCTCAAGCAAGCTAAGAAGGATAATAAATTATTGCCAAAGTACTATGGTCCTTACGAGGTGTTGTAGAATATTCGTATGATGGCATAGAAATTGGAGCTTCGTGCTTTGTCTCGAGTGCATCCATTTTTCCATGTTTCATGCTTAAAGAAGGTTATAGGTGACAAAATTCGAGTTCAAACAATATTTCCAAAACTTGATGAGGAAGGAAAAATCATATTGGAACCTGAAGTAGTCATCGAAACAAGAACTCGACAGCTACGAAATCGATCAATTTCAGAGTATCTCATCAAGTGGAATAACTTAGCCACTGAATATTCTACATGGGAGGATGAGAATTTTATACAGAAGCATCCTGTTGTGTAGATTAATCCGTCTTGCGGACAAGACCGATCTCTCTAGTACAAAAGGTAACTAGCAACAAACAGCCAATTATACTAATCTCTCTCTAAGCATATGCAACTTATAAAAACACTTTACGGGTGCAAGGCCTACCTTATATCCAACGCTTTGCTTGCTTACTTGATTTTGTTGAAGTCCTTCCCATGCACTGAAAGAACGTCCTTCGTATATCTGCAATCACAAACAAGGAAAAAGATTAAGCAGCACCTGTATAGACATTATCATAAATCATGCTTATCATAATGATCAAGGAATTTATGAAATAAACCACAAATTGACAGTTTAATGAGAGAAATAAGTATATTTGTATTAACTTTAAAGATAGAAAACCTTTACAACCTGTGCCTTGATGTTGTGCAGGTCCTCCCGGGGTCCGAAGCAGGAATCTCCTTTACTCTGACAAGCATTTCAATCTTTGAACTAAGACAAATGAGGATAAGTGATTTAACCTCACAGAAAGTCTTAAGTTACTCAAGTCTAAAACTCAACAGCATTTAATTTCAAATCTCATAAGCTTGAACTCCCTTTGAGGCTACCCAAGGCCTCTTTTTATAGTGAAAGTGAGGATGTTTCTAGTTCCAAATATGAAGGGATAGAATCCTCCTTCAAAGGGATAAGCTCCTTACATCAAGGGGTTAGCTCCATTAAGAGAGGGATGCATGAACCAGCTTCAAAGCGTATCCATTCCGAGAATTCCCGTCTAGAATCTTCTAAGTTAAATTCCTTTTTATCATTTTCTCGCCTTTTTATGTTTTACAGAGGTCCGCACCCATTACACGAAGAACGTGCGGTATGGTTCCGCATGCAGGCTGAGATTTAGGTGCGGGACCGCAGGGAATGCATAGAGAAAGTGCGATACCAATTCTTAGGGGATTTTAGGGATTTTATTCTGATTTTGAAGCTTGATATGAGGAGCTGGTATATTAGACTTGCAAAAGGAGGAAGTATGAGTAATAATGAGCTCATACGGTCAGCAGAATGTCAAGGTGACAGTTTTCAGTGTAACACATCCAGAGCTACTCAAGCATTGAAGACAACAATTTTTTGAAGGACAGGGGCATATTAGATCCCTATCTTACTAGTGCAGTCCCTTATTGTTGTTAGTGTAGCCCCATTATTGTTATTGTTGTACCCCTATAACCCCCATATTGTTATTATTGTGCCCTTACATTATTATTGTTAGGTCGGCTAGGCTTATATTGTGACCCCATGGACTCCTATATATAGAAAGGAGGTTTTTTCATTTGATCATCCAAGAATTGTTCATTTATGTAATGTAAAGTAGGTTTCCCCCTCGAAGTGGCTTATTTCAAAGCCTTTGATCTCTCTTTTCTTCTATTTTTGGAGCTGGTTTCATAACACAATCCATTAAATGCATCATAATAATTATCTAAAGGATAATGGAGCATAATAGGCTGGGTAGGTTGTGAAATTTTAAATAAAGAGGGACCATAAATTATTCCATGAACTGGTCGACACACTAGAAAAGGCTCCCGATAATGAATGGTAGCTAGGTGGCACTGATGGACCACCATAAAAATGAGTTTCTAGTGAAGTTACAAACATAGAAGTGGTTGCAAATTTGGTAAATTCACTGGTGATAATAGACACAAGTTGAGAGATTGTCATTGACTTATTCATGGGTAGACTTCTCAAAATATTTTTCCAAGGGAAGTTCAAAGGCGAATTTAAATGAGGAGTGAAATATAAAGGAGCTTTTGTTGGAATATGAGAGGTAATGATACACAAATTTTGGTATAGAGGAATAAAATCCTATTATAAAGGTACAAAAATAGGAGTTTGAGGGTTAGGAGAATCCTCTTCAATAATTTCCTCTATGGTCAAATGACCAGGTGGAAGTTGTTCTCCATCAGGACCGAAATATATAGGTTGTGGTTGAGATGAAGGCAGAGGAAGAGAAGAAGAAATTCCAGAAGTAACTAGTTTGAATTGCTTCATTCTTAGTAGTTGGTATGGATGTAATTTTAGTTTCAATATGTATCAAAAGTGACTATTCTAGTTTATTAACTCCATATGTTGTTCCAGAAGGAGTAGATTCTCAAGCACCATGTTTGGTAGTTTATGTTTTCTTATTATTTCAATGAGAAGGAGTTTCCTCTGGAGGTAAAGGAGGCATTTTTTACATCCTAAATGAAATACGAGGGTGTTCAAGGTGTTCTTCAAAGATGAACTAATTAATAATATAAATTAAAAACAAAAATAAAACAAAAGGGGTAATTAGGAAAAAGGGTTTACCAAGTAACCCTGACTTCCAGATTTATGCAATAACATAATAATATACAGAAATAAAAATAAACATAGAGTTGTAGTGGAAATAAAACTTCATTTAATTAATATCATGTAACAAAAATATGCTTACAGACATAATGGAAATAGACTAGCTAGGGCGCTGGTAGCTTATCTCTGATAAGAGAATTGGCAGCTACAGGCCTCTGAACTGTCTTCCAATGAGGCTCTAGGGCCTATTTATTATTTAGAAACAAACGAAAATCATAAACATCCAAAAACCTAACCCTAGGAGATGAAGCATCAAAACTATGGGCCCTGTTTGGGTAAATTGGTACATCAACTTTCCGGGGACATAACTTTGGCATACGCTCTTCGTTTGACGCGAAAAATACCTCATTAGAAATATCTATTCAAGAACTAAAGATTTTATGTGAGAAACATCGGTCAAAGATTGATATTTCTCCTGTTTTTCCCAAAAAAAATCGTTTTGTGCCTCAAAACGGCTTCAAAAATTCAAGACCCAAAAAAATTGCCAAAAATGGTAAATTGTGCTAGTATTAAGGAAACTAAAAAATCGAAAGAAACAATGGTGGGGCCCCAAGTGGAATAGGTGGGTGGCCACCAATATCCACCTAGATGGGTCCTCCCCCCTTAGGGAGTAATGGTCCCCATTGCATTGAGTTCCTCCATGAGATGAGGAAACTTCTGCTCAACTTGGTCCCTGGTGAGTGACTTGCCTTGGTGCAGGAGTTGGCCATCTTTGGAGACCCGATACAGTTGGATCTTTTGTTGGTGAGTTTTCTTGATTTTAATGTCAATGATATGATCTGTGGTGACATGTTCCATGCAGTATGGGCTTAACTGTATTGGTGTGAGATTTTATGTAATGTCGAAGCTGTCAAGTAGGGGTGGGAAGTAGGGTCGAAGGCAGTCCACATTGTAGAACAAGGAATGGTGGAATACTGAGCTCAAAGGAATTTTCCCCTACAACCTTGGTGATTTTTTATGGCCTATATCGGAGCAGGAGAAGCTTGCGCTAGGGCCTAGCAAGGAAATCCTTTTGCAAATGTAGCCAAACTATGTGACCCGCGTGGAACTCGTGTGGTCCCTGATGTTGATAATGGTGTTGCTTGCACTTAGCATTGGATTTCTCCAATATGTCTATTGGCCGGATAAATCGTTCTTGCGGACAAGACCGATCTCCCTAGTGTCAGAAGACAATATAGAAACAAACGAACAACTAAGTTTGTATTTCTCTAAATATATTCATTTTACAAATAAATGTTATGAAGGTGTCGATCCTACCTTAGATCCAAATGCTTATTTCCAGTCGTAGTGCTTCTGTCGCATCAAAATCCTTCCGTCGCAACAAGAGTTCTTTCGTCGCAACAATGATCCTTCGTCGCAACAAGAGTTCTTTCGTCACAAGAAAGTGTCGTATTTTGTCGATCTGCAATCACAAACAAGCAAATATCAAATAGCACCTGTATAACAAATAATCGTAAAACATACCTATCATAGTGATCAAGGAATCTATGAAATAAACAATCAAACGATAGCTTATTGAAATAAACAATCGAACGACAATTTAGTGAGAAAAACAGAACTTGATTGTATTAATCTTAAAAATAACAGAAGAACCTTACAACCTTAGCCTTGATGTTCGAAAGGCCTTCCCGGGGTCCGAAGCAGGAATCTCCTCTACTTTGATAATTCTTGCACTCTTCCTCCAAGAGCACATAGAGGTATGTGATATTTCCTCTCAAAAGCTCAACAGAAAGAAGTCTAAATCTCAACAGCAATTTAGCTCAATCACACATAAAGCTTGAACTCTAATCCTCAATCTCCAAAATCTCAATCTCCAATATCTTAACCCAAAATCTTAACCATTTGAGACTACCCAATGCCTCCTTTTATAGAGCAGATGAGGAGGTTAGGATTCCACCTTTTAAGGGATAGAATCCTCCTTCAAAGGGATAGACTCCTCACATCAAGGGATTAGTTCCTTAAGGTGAGGGATACATGCACCTTATCAAAGCGTACTCATCCCCAAAAAATCTCATCTAGAACCTTCTAGAATTGACCTCAAACCACTTTTTTGACTTTACTTTTTCACCTTTTTGACTTTGAGGAGGGTACGCAGGTATTGCAAAGGGAAATTGTGTTCTAGAACGCAGGTAAGCAGTGTGTTACATGCATACCCAAGCTAGGAATGTAGGCAAGCCTCATGTTACCTGCGTACCCAAAGTTTCAGATATTTTTAGGGTTTTTCCTCCTGTTTTAGGGCTTGACATGAGGAGTAAAAGTTGTAATATTTGCATAGGAGGAATGTATGAGTGTTAATGAGCTCATACAGTCAGAAGAATGTCAAGGTGACAATTTTTAGTGTAACAGATTGCCCCCTAAAGTGAGAAGTCTGGAATAGATGAAGATGAAGTCTGTCATATATAAAGAGTGAAGTAATTTATCATTTCAAGGATCATCCTGTGGACACCCCGGTCAGAACCTGTAAAAACATTCAATGCAAAAAATATATATATATATGTAAACATATCATCGCTGAGGTAGGCATTCCCATACTCATATCAAAAACTAACTAAACTTGTTCTGATACAGAAATGATTTTAATATTACATCAATAGTGTAGACATATGTAGGCACAGTATGGACGCAACCATCTGTTTGTAAATAGTCCACTATATAAATGATAACAAAATTCCTCGCAGCCTGGATGGTAGAAACTAGATCCAGGGTCTTGATTTTCGTATCTTGAACTAGTACGATTCTATCCATGCGAATGAATGTGTCGAAGTCGAACATGGTATAAACCACTTGATTACCAGTCAATGATGTAAAGTGTTAACAAGTCTGAGAGTAACCACTAGTAATGTCAATGGCTCTCAAAGTACCCAATACAATCCATGAAATTTGAATGAATGAGCTGAATTCGAACATGTCACGGAATCATTCGGTCGAAGGTCCATGATGCAACCTGTCGTCGAAAGCGAGAAACATGCCATTAAGGCATGCATATTTCAAGGTACTGACGATTTCTAGATCAACTTCCCAGATAATGAGTTGTCGTCGATAGAAAGCGATCCGTCGTAGGCAAGCCCACAACACGAAATCATATATCAAGTTTTGAAAACATATTGGCAATGACTGACTCAGGGATGGTAAAAAATGGATGACAGATATTTTGCAGATGAATGGTTTATTTGAACTGTCCTCTTGAACACATAACGACACTGCAGATGGTTTGGTGACAATTGACCCAAACCTAATACCCAGAAACTGGCTGAAGACTTTCAATATGGTTTGATTAACTGTTAGGCAAAGGATTTCCCAACCCAGGTGGACAAAAAGTGTCGTGTTCAAGAGTGGTTAATGGTTTTCCGATAAATCAAAATACAACAAACAGGTTCATTTTTATCTCTTTTCCCCCACCATTTCTGGCAAGTACCTCTTTATTTTTTACAAGCTTGAGGAGGATAACATTTGCTTGTTTATAAGCTCATCCTTTGGATGAGTCCAACTTAGTTTAAGATTCGAACCCTAAGAAGGAGTGGTTCGTTCCTATTTAAAATTGAACAGGTCCTTTACTGTTAAATTTTAACGAGTCCAGTATAGGAGAAACTCGATGTTTTTTCAATTTTAGGGAGTCATAAGAAAAAACTTAAGAAGACTCCATGGGGGTAATTTTTCGTAAATTTAGTCTCTCGAGCCCGAAAAAGGATAAAACAATGCGGGAGAGAACTCTATTGACTGTATGTAGTCAACGTATACCTTTTTCGTAAATAGTCCATTTCAGTGCGTAAAAGGGGTAAACTTATACTGAAGGGATGATCATTAATTTACTTTAACGAGTTTGAATAATCAAGTGCTTGGAAATCTTTTCATGTTTAGAGAGTCTGAAAAGGGCTAAAAAGAGGACTCCAGGGTTTCACTTTTTCGTAAATTTTTGAAAGAGTCCAAAAAAGTGATAAAAGTATGCTAGGTAGTTTATGGGCAAGGTAGTTTATTTTCTACTAAATTTTAATGAGATGAAAAAAGGGATAAAAAATAATATCGCGTGGAGAAACTTCAATTTAATTAACAAGCGAGAAAAAACGGAAATAGCGACATTTTCATGTGTTTACGAGAGAATGAAAAGTGAAAAATAATCTCGGGATTTCATGACTTAACGAAACCTTGAAAATAGCAAAAATTATTTCAGATAGGTTTCATTTTTACAAAAGCAAAACGGAAAAAAAAACTATGCTTGATGGTTTCATTTTTGCAAAGCAACAACGAGAAAACTATGCTTGATGCTCTAAGCATAAGCACTAGAGTGTACTGACTTCATTTCATTCAACTAAGTACACTGCTGGTAATTAATAGCTGGATGGAATGAAGGTTCATTTACGAGATCATATGAAAGACCCGACCTAAAACTGTAAGAAAATTATGCAAAAACTAACCTCAATATATGACTTAACATTTACGAGATCTATTCAAAGACTCGACTCAATTAGGGGAGTATTTGTTTCCTTTTTTAACGAGCTTGACACAGAGAAAAGAACTATGCTCATGGCAACGTGTTTCATTTTTTAACGAGGTTGACACAGTAACAGGAACTATCCTCATCTATATGTTTCATTTTTTAACGAAGTTGACACCGTAAAAGAAACTTTCCTCATATCTACTCTCTACAATCTACCTACATAACCTACTAATTCATTTTTTAATGAGGTTGACACAAGAAAAGAACTGTCCTCATACCTGATTCATTTGTTAACGAGGTTGACTCAGTAACAGGAACTATCCTCTGACCAACTGATTCATTTTTTAAGGAGGTTGACACAGGAAAAGAACTGTCCTCATACCTAATTCATTTTTTACGATGGGAGCCAAAAAACGGGAACCTCCTCGAAACATGTTCTAATCTACCTGTAGTGACTGTATAGAGGTTGGCCACGGAAAATAAGCATCCTCATCGTGGCCAGTTCATTTTTAACGAGGTTGACACGGTAAAGGAACTCTCCTCGGATAACGATTCATTTTTTATGAGGTTGACAAAGTAAAAGAAACTTTCTCGGTAGCCCTTTGATTCATTTTTTAACGGAGGTTGACACGATAAAGGAACTATCCTCAAGGAACTATCCATGAACTAACTGATTCATTTTTTAATGAGGTTGACTGATAAAGGAAATCCACTCGGGGGAAGCTTGTTTCATTTTTTAACGAGCTTGACACAAGAAAAGGAACTATGCTCTTGACTAACTGATTCATTTTTTAATAAGGTTGACACAGTAAAAGGAACTATCCTCACATTCATTGATTCATTTTTTAACGAGGTTGACACAGTAAGAGGAACTATCCTCAGAAACTTGATCATGGCTTCCAACTGGAAGAAACACATGTCAATGGACACACCTTGATCATGGCTTCCAAGAGGTCTTCATCAGAAGGAATAATAGTTCTCTGGAAGGAACACATGTCGAGGACTCAAAAGGGATAAGAACATCGTGTTCAAATAATCCTGAAGTTTCCATGTCAATTACCGAATCTAACTCAAAGGAAGATAAGAAAACAGGGAGAGGCTCACTTTCATCGGTAATTGAAAACATGGGACTAGTTGCCACATAATTAACCCATGGCGGGGTAGATACCACTTTAGAATCAGGAACATTTAGTGGTGTCAGATTATTGGTAGTCGAATCAAGACTGGGGAACGAAAGCTCGTCTACAGTCACAATATTGCCATTGTGAGGGAAAGACATCACGCGAAAGAGTGTTGATACGATAGCTTTCATTGCATAAACATGGTCTCGCCAAAGGAGTAAATTGAAATCCAAGGGACCTTGAACTACCATAAGATCAATACAGACAGTTTTACCTTCCAAAGTAATAGAAAACTTAGGAAGGATCCCTAAAGGTTCACTAATGGTTTTGTTAAAGGCTTTCAGATTCTGCGTAATAGGCACAAGCTGAGGGGAACCCAAAGCTTTCCAAGTAGTTGAGGATAAAATACTAACAAAAGCACCTTCATCTACCTGTGTGTGGTGTATGTCCCTACCACCAGCCTTGACAATGATTTGGAAAGGGATTGAGGAAGGAAGACGAGGTTCTATCAGTCTATTCCAATCAAAGGAAAAGACCTCAGTACTTGGAGGGTTCGATCCCCAGTATGAAATTCCCTAGGTGTAGAAGAACCTAATGTAACAAGAAGAACGTGGCGGTATGAAGTTCACTCTCTACAAGGAGAATGGGATCGATCGAATGTGAAATCGAATAGACCACTTGATCAACTAATGGATCATCAACCTGGGTGATATGAGTTTGAATATCCAATGGAAGAGTGGGATTGACTGTAGTTGAAATTAGATCAATCACTCCGTCAGTTGACGGTAGGTTGGGAGAAATTTTACGGTAAGCAGTTGGAAATTCTTGTTGTGGAATAGTAAGGTTTTCAAACAATTTTGAGGCTTCATCCATGTGAGGGAAAATGTGAGTTTGATAACTCCCTTTGCATAACTTACAAGGAAACCTAACTTTACCCTTTTTCACAGGAACCTGACTATCACTGGTTGATGGATCAATGGAAAGTTGATGAGATTTTTTTTACCATACTTCCAAGACCTTTGGAATACTTGGACAATTGATAAGGAAGTGGTCACCCTTACAAAGCCTGCAAGGGTATTTGGGTTTACGATGCATGTTGGAGGTTTCTCTTCCACTAACATGACCATGGTTGGTTGGTTGACTTCTTTTTTATCTTGCTTCTTCTTCTTCTTCCCTTTCTTCTTCTTCTTAGTCACCTGGTTACTAGTTTCAAGGCTTTTACCAAGCGAAGAGGAAGAAAGGGAGGAAGACATATTGGGCAAAGAAGGTAAAGGGTCAATAGAAGGTTTGTGATGTTGAGATGGTGAACTCTGTTGAGGTGAAGCATCCGGTTGAGGAGGAACAATTGGAGTATTTGGGGCCAACAAAGTTGAAAATAACCATACCGGTAAACCTATTGTAAATCCAGGTAATGACAATGTAGCCATATAAGGAGGACCAACATTTCCAAAGAAAGGAAAATTACTAGGATTCTCGTTAAGAGGGGTTCCTTGTTTGGTAAATTCTGGAACAGTTGCCATTAGATTCAACTTCAGTGAATTTTATTAACAATTTAAAACTAAAATTCACAATTCACAATTCACACCTAAACAATTAAAATTCACAATTCATACCTATGGTCTCTAAAAGTAAAAACAAACAAATTAACACGCGCTATAAAATCTAGTAGTCAAACCACACACAAATAGTAGATTATCGCGCTAAAAACACTAGTTGGTGATGAAATCCAACATCATATAATTTTAATGCAGAAAGAGGCGGTTTAGACGATTGCCAGCAACTGCTTAAGCTGAAAATTTTAGCAAAGTTTCTTCACAAAACCATCTCGAGTGAAGAGAACCCCCTAGAGAGTCCAAGTGAGTCTAGTCGAGTCTGCTCCAGGTATAGTGAGATCTTTCCTTCACCGTCACTGTAGGAAATAATCTTAAGCTTATGGACACTAAGGTTACCACCAGTAACAAATATAGCCAGAATAGTCTGATCGATCCCCACCAGCAAATGGAAATATAACTCCAATCCTTGAAGGTTCTAATTTATGGTCAATCTGAGGCTTTGTGAACCAAGTGACTGGGCTCTGAATGGTTAATCGGGAGGTTTACCGTTTGTATCTGCATAGGCGTCTTCTCTTTAATGAAATAAATTGATTGTCTCAATTTGGACATGATCCTAGTGATTGATTTCACACAAAGCTTCCCAGGATCCCAGGTCTGGAAGTACAATTGGATTTGTTTCCTACTCAAGATTTATATCTTGTTTGTTTTTGTTGTGGAAAGTTGACACAAAGCCTATTAAACAGTAAATACATGAGCTAGATTGGTGAAAAAGCCCCTAAGAAATAAAATTACTAGATGAATTTTAATTAAGCGCTATGTTATTTAGGTTGTTATTACTCAAAAGGGTAAATGGATATGAAACCAATGGTGTTATGACCCAAACTAAAAACTAAATGCAATCGAATATGATAATGTAATCTTTTCAATTCGATGAATCCTAACTAAAGTAAGGAGAGAATTTCCATTCACTTCCAACAATGCAAAAATTGATCACTAAGAGAAAATATAAGAAATTCTCTAATGCACTAATTTTATCAAGAAAAACTAATGCAAATCAATCCCAAAACAATTTTTTATTTTTGTGTTTTTAAAACAAGCATAAAAACATCTAAATTCAAATCAAAGAAAACTGATCTAAATCTATGATTGATTTTTCAGAATGTAAACTATACAGTTGTAATCTATGCACAATTCACATGAAAAGTATGCAAATGTAATCTATGCACATTTTTCATTCATATTCTGAAAATGAGAATTCTAATTATGCAAATGTGATCTATGCAAGAGAATTCTCAAACACAAGATGATTCTAATGTAATCTAAGAACCAATCAAGTGGAAGTCAAGAAAATCGGGTGAGAGTTCCAAAGATCAAAAAACACTCAAAGGCGATTAACACTCATACACAATTTAGCCCCCCCAAATTGTGAAAATACTGAGACAAACCTCCAAGTAATGACCAAAGGAAATCAAATTAAGAATTTCTCAAAAAAGAGACTCAAAATACCCAATTAACTTAATGGAGATTAATGAGATGAGAAATTGCTGAAAGTAATTCAGAAACAAGAGATTTTTGATAGAAAAATACAGATCTGGGTAGATGCTAAGAATCCTAAGTCAAATCTAAACTAAACTGGAAAAAATAAATCTAAAGTTTTTCAAAAAATTTAACAGGGTCTGCAGGATTCCAGAAGTAACAGGTGTGGTCCCGCACTATTTACTTAAGGAAAGTGCGAAACTGCCCGCACTGTGCAAAAAAACAAAGTGCGGTCCCTAGAAAAGTTCAAGAAAAACGTAAAAGATTTCAAAATTTTCAAAAACAGAGAAAACCTAAGCTACCCAGGTAGATATCCATCAATCAAAAATGAGGAAAAACTTTTCCTCAAATCAAAATAAAAGAGAACCAAAAACAACAAGTTTTTTTCCCCAATTGAGTCGCCAATTTGTTGGCCGGATAAATCATTCTTACGGACAAGACCGATCTCCCTAGTGTCAGAAGACAATCTAGCAACAAATGAACAACTAAGTTTGTCTTTCTCTAAATACATTCGTTTTACAAATAAATGTTATGAAGGTGTCGATCCTACCTTAGATCCAAATGCTTATTTGCAGTCGTAGTGCTTATGTTGCATCAAAATCCTTCCATCGCAACAAGAGTTCTTTCGTCGCAACAATGATCCTTCGTCGCAACAAGAGTTCTTTCGTCACAAGAAAGTGTCGTCTTTTGTCGATCTGCAATCACAAACAAGCAAATATCAAATAGCACCTGTATAACAAATAATCGTAAAACATACCTATCATAGTGATCAAGGAATCTATGAAATAAACGATCAAACGATAGCTTATTGAAATAAACAATCGAACGAAAATTTAGTGAGAAAAACAGAACTTGATTGCATTAATCTTAAAAATAATAGAAGAACCTTACAACCTTATCCTTGATGTTCGAAAGGCCTTCCCGGGGTCCGAAGCAGGAATCTCCTCTACTTTGATAAGTCTTGCACTCTTCCTCCAGGAGCACATAGAGGTATGTGATCTTTCCTCTTAAAAGCTCAGCAGAAAGAAGTCTAAATCTCAACAGCACTTCAGCTCAATCACACATAAAGCTTGAACTCTAATCCTCAATCTCCAAAATCTCAATCTCCAATATCTTAACCCAAAATATTAACCATTTGAGACTACCCAATGCCTCCTTTTATAGAGCAGATGAGGAGGTTAGGATTCCACCTTTTAAGGGATAGAATCCTCCTTCAAAGGGATAGACTCCTCACATCAAGGGATTATTTCCTTAAGGTGAGGGATACATGCACCTTATCAAAGCGTACTCATCCCCAAAAAATCTCATCTAGAACCTTCTATAATTGACCTCAAACCACTTTTTTTACTTTACTTTCTCGCCTTTTTGACTTTGAGGAGGGTACACAGGTATTGCAAAGGGAAACTACATTCTAGAATGCAGGTAGGCAGTGTGTTACATGCGTACCCAAGCTAGGAACACAGGCAAGCCTCATGTTACCTACGTACCCAAAGTTTCAGAGATTTTTAGGGTTTTTCCTCATGTTTTAGGGCTTGACATGAGGAGTAAAGGTTGTAAGATTTGCATAGGAGGAATGTATGAGTGTTAATGAGCTCATACAGTCAGCAGAATGTCAAGGTGATAATTTTTAGTGTAACAATGTCAAGAACCTGCTCGCAGATGTGTTGGATGTGTTGAATACATATGTTTGCTTTATCAACCTCAGATAGTACACGTGTGGATTATGTCTGTGTGGTCACATGAGGTATGGCAACATTAGGCAGCAACACTCCTAGGGTTAGATCAATGGAGCACTTGACCTGACAGTGTAGAGGAACCTCTATGGATGAGGAGAAATGTCGTTGTATTCCTCCATGAATTTTTCCATCTCCTGGTGTTGTGCAGGGGATCCATGTTTGGAGGCTTTGGCCACAATCTTCTTCTTTCCCTGTGGGTGAATTGTAATGAAAACAAATTTCCTGGTTTGGGAAATAATCTTACTGTGTTTCTTTGAAGTAATGAAAGAGCTGGAGGAAGGCGATACTACCTCCAGTATCCTATAAAACTTATTTCCCAAAGTAATAATAACAGAACAAGGCCTAGAATCATACATAGAATGTCGCTTCGACAAGTATGGTTGGCTTAATAACACAACAGACAAATCAAGAGGGGAAACATCACAGAGTACCTCATCCATGAAGGGCCTGATGTTGTACGGAAGACAACACTGCTCGCTGACGCAGAGATCTATTCCTTAGTGAAGCAACACGATCGTATATGGTTGCAGGTGTGTTGTGCTCACTAGGTCAAGCCGCTTCATGACCTATGCTAAAATCTGGTTCTTTTGGCTTCCACTATCGATAAGGAATTGTAGTGGAAAACCCTTCACCACATCTGTGAATGGAAGAGGTGCTCCCCTGGCTCTAGATCCTCGGGATCCTGCCTTTGGAGCTTGGTGGTGGAAACGGTGGCACTGGTTTCCGCATAAATGATATTCTTCCCTTTGTCATTCCCCTTATCTAATTCTGACTTAGAATCAGAACATGCATTTGATTCGAATGCCTTCAGTTTGGCTACCAATGATTGGTTGGTCCAACACTCGCTTGTGTTGTGAGTGAAGTTTATTTGAAATTCACACCACTTCTTCATGT
Source organism: Pinus albicaulis (assembly GCA_034641835.2). Lineage (NCBI taxonomy): Eukaryota > Viridiplantae > Streptophyta > Pinopsida > Pinales > Pinaceae > Pinus > Pinus albicaulis. Next base: position 543,355,520 of record CM076580.1, on the reverse strand, counting down.
CCTTCTTTGGCTTTATGGTTTTGTTTTAAGTCGCCACACTTTGAATTTTCCCCTTGTTCTGTAGTTCGGTGGCGAATTTCCCTAGCTTTGAATTCGCAGATCCAAAGTATCGCTTCTTCTACTTAATTTTTGCTCAAACTTGGATGCATATCGATATGTCGTGCCAAGTGAGGTAACGTTGAGGAACTCCATTTCCTCCTTAATGTATCTATGTAAATAACTGTGTTTCTTGAGAACCAAATGTTTCTATGAATATTTAATACCCAAAATTGTGCATAGGGTATGGAACAAATTCATCAGCTTGTGCACATCTTGATCTCTTTATTGCCATAGTGTAGTCCATTATATGTACTTGTCCTAATAGCTCCCCATGAGATAATATTGTTCCTTGATGGCATCTCAAAAATAATTCCAAGTGGTTATGGCTAAAAACAAAGAGATTTATCTCTTGTCCTTTTTCTCACAGTAGGTTTCCCACCATTCCTTGACATGGGGGATGGCTTTGAGTAGTGATAAAGTAATCTTTTCTTGGTCAAAGAAATCATGGACCAAAAAATACCCTTCCATTAAATTCAACCATATATCTATGACATCTACATCTATCTGGCCTTCAAATACAAGAATGTTGAAGTTTACTTCTACCTTGAAAGGAGTGGCGTCTGTAGAGTGGCGGTTGGATGCAAATGTGTCGTCGGTGGGAATCCATTGCAGGATCTATGAAAATTTATCCATCATCGCATTCCTTTGTTTCTTGAGGGCCTCCTAGATCAATAATTTGATAGGATCTCCTACTCCCTCATCTTTTTTTTCTTTCGCCATGGGAGTTCGTCGGGGCTTGCAAGGCTAATCTTGCAAGGGTTCAACTAGATCGAGCCCTAACTCCCTATACCCTGACCTCATTGGGGACATGCAAAGAAAAATAGAGAAAGAGCAGACTGATCTGATACCACTGATTTGGTTTGATGCAGGAACGCAATAATATACAGAAATAAGCATAAACACAGAGATGCAGTGGAAATAAAACTTCATTTTATTAATATCATATAACAGAAATATGCTTACATACATAATGGAAATAAAATAGCTAGGGAGGTGGTAGCTTATCTCTGAGAAGATATGTGGCGGATACAAGCCTCTGAACTGTCTTCCAATGATGCTTGAAGGCCTATCTATTATTGATAAAAAAATGAAAACCCTAAATATCCAAAAACCTAACCCTAGGAGATGAAGCGCCAAAACTATGGGCCCCTTTTCGGTAAATTGGTACATGAACTTCCCAGGGACATAACTTTGGCATACGATATTCATTTGACACAAAAAATACCTTGTTAGAAAGATCTATTTGAGGAATAAAAATTTGGATGTGAGAAAAATTGGTTAAAGGCCCATGTTACTCCCATTTTTCCCAAAAAATTTCGTTTAGTGCCTCAAAATGGCTTCGAACATTCAAGACACAAAAAAACTGCTAAAAATAGTAAATTGTGCTACAATTAATGAAAAAAAAATGAAAGAAACAATGGTGGGGCCCCAAGTGGAATAGGCGAGTGGCCATCAATATCCACCTGGATCTTTCCTCCCCCCTTAGGAAGTAATGGTCCCCATTGCATTGAGTTCCTCTGTGAGATGAGCAAACTTCTACTGAGCTTGGTCCCTAGTGAGGCACTTGCCTTGGTGTAGGAGTTGGCCAGCTTTGACAACCCGTTATAGTTGGATCTTATACTAGTGAGTGTTCTTGATTTTCATGTCCATGAAATGATCCATGGTGGCTTGTTCCATGCAGTCTGGATTTAAATCTATTAGTGTGAGTTGTTATGAAATGCCATAGGTGTCCAATAGAGGTGGGAAGTAGGGTTGACGGTCCACATGCAGACCAAGGAATGGTGGAATATTGAGCTCAAAATAAATGTCCCCTATATCCTTGCTGATATTGTATGGCTCATATCAGAGCGAGAAAATCTTGTGGTGGGGCCCAACAAGCCACTCTTTTTGCAAATGTAGCCAAACTATGTCACCCACGTGGAACTTGTGTGGCACCCAATGTTGATCATGTCGTTGCTTGTACTTGGAATTGGACTTATATAGGATTTTTTGGCCATGCTGGTAGACATTGTGGATTCATTCAATACATAGGGTTTCTTTATCGGCCTGAGACATTACATGTGTGCATTCTTTTTGTGTGGTTGCATCAGATATGGCAACATCAGGTAGTCACGCGCTTGGGGTCGGATCAATGGAGTGCTTGACCTGACAATGTAGAGGAACCTCTAAGGGCGAGGAGAAAATTTCCTTGTATTCCTCCATGACTTTGTCCATTTTTTTTTGTCATGTAGGGGAGCCCTATTTGGTGGTTGTGGCCACAATAATCTTATTTCCCTGTGGACGAATTTTAATGAAAACAAATTTCCTGGTTCAAGAAATAATATTACTACATTTCTTTGCAGTAATCAAAGAGCTAGTGGGAGGAAGTACTACCTCTGGTATCCTATACAACTTAATTCCCAAAGTAATAATAACATACTGAGGCCTAGACTCATACATAGCATGTCGCTTCCACAAGTATGGTTTGTTAGAAAAATTATATATTACAGAGCAATGAAAAAAATAAAATATATGTGGAAACACAAACAAAAGAAACACATAAAACCAGAGAGACACAGATATACGTGGTTCATCTAGTTTGGGCTACATCCACCCCGAACAACCAGTCCTTCCTTTCTATTATCTAGCAAAATGAAGAGACAAAACCTACAGCAAATATGTTGTAATATCCTATGTTCTCTCTCACATACTCCCTATATGTTTCTCGCTCTGAGAATACACATCCAAATGCACAGCCGCAATATAATACCCTCATACAAGCGAGGAGTCGCCTTCTAGGGAAAATAAACCTAAACTAAACATAACTTCTACTGTCAGATCATCTACCTAATGAATGACCCAGATTGACTAGAAATTACTATACTTATACAAGGCAATTATACATCTATTTTTAGCTTTGGGGGCGCTGCCCTTGAAACCCCCTGCGAGGGGGGGTGCTCCATAAAGCACAACTGCCCCCCGTAGACCCCCCAGGCAGCGTACAATTACGGGCGACATTGATTCCCCATTAAGGTACAGGGGTCCAACGCTATGATACAAAATAAACAAGATAATCAAGCTCCACACCCAACAATATCCCACTTGGAGACTGATTGTAGCAACTCCACCACTACTTCATTTGCTGGACAATGACTCCAATTTGGACCTAGCTATTTCTCATATTCATTGACATTCTTGAAGACCAATTGAAACTAAGCATATTCTCAGTTTCTCCCTGGTTACAAATTTTGTTAGCATATCTGCAGGATTCTGGCTAGTGTCTATCTTTTCCAGCTTCAACTGTCCATCTTCCAATACTGACCATATGAAATGGTACTTGAGATTTATGTGTTTATTCCTAGAATGAAATGTTGAGTTCTTTGCAAGATGAATGGCACTTTGGCTATCATTTTATAACGTGCCCATATCATGCTTCTTACCCAATTCATCCATAAACCTTTATAACCAAATCATTTCTTTACTAGCCTCTGTAGCAAAAACATAATTTGCTTCTATTGTTGAAAGTGCAACAACACTTTGGATTTTTGAAACCCAACTGACAGCTCTTCCACCTACAGTAAATACATATCTGTAGTGCTCCTCCTATTATCTCTGTCACTTGTCATATCTGCATCAACATATCCCTGTAGAGAAATGTTTCAACCACCAAAGAACAATGCTTGATTTGTGGTACCTCTCAAGTATTTGAGAATCCATTTCACTGCCATCCAATGTTCTTTTCCTAGATTGTTCATATACCTGCTTACAACTCCCACCGCATGTGAAATATCAGGCCTTGTGAAGACCATTGCATACATTAAGCGTCCAATTGCTGATGCATATGGATCTTTAGACATATAGTCCATTTATTTTTGGGTCTTGGGGCACATCTCCTTACTAAGTTTGAAATGGCTAGAAAAAGATGTACTAACTAGTTTTTCATTCTGCATATTAAATATTTTCAACACCTTTTGTATGTACTCATTCTGAGACAGTGTTAATTTGCGATTTTTCCTGTCTCTAGTTATTCTTATACCAAGGATTTGTTTTACAGCTCCCAAATCCTTCATTTCAAATGAATTTTCTAATTTTATTTTGAGCACATTTATTTCCTGCATGTTAGACCCTGCAACAAACATGTCATCTACATACAATAACAATATAATATAGCTTCCATCATTTTTATTTTTCAAATAAACACAATGATCAGAGTGACATCTAGTATAACCTTGTTCAGACATAAACCTGTCAAATTTTAGATACCACTGCCTTGGAGCCTATTTTAAGCCATACAAGCTTTTCTTTAACCTACACACTAACGTTTCTTTCCCTTTGACCTCATATCCTTCTGGTTGCTATATATAGATCTCTTCCTCCAAATCTCCATGGAGAGATGTTGTCTTTACATATAACTGTTCAAGATGTAAATCTTCCGCTACTACAAGGCTTAAAATAGTTTTGATTGAAGTCATCTTAACAATGGGAGAAAATATTTCATCAAAATCAATACCTTTCTTTTGTACAAACCCCTTCACCACAAGTCTAGCTTTGTACCTTTATTTTCCTCCATATTCTTCATTCAACTTGTAAACCCATTTATTTTGTAATGTAGTTTTACCTATTGCCAACCTGAATAACATGGAAAATTTTAGGGGCTAATATTCGCAGGTGGGCTAATTTTCCATGGTTTTTCTAAAAGAAAGCTTCGCTAATTTCCATTTTTTTATAAAAATGATTCGCCTAAATTTTATAATATAAAATTATTTTACCTTAAAAATCGCCAACATTATATAGACAATATATATATAATATCATTATAAATTTGAATAATTTTATAAATACATCAATAAACATTTTATAGTTTGCATATTAGGGACTAGTGAGATTCGCCAATTTTTTAAACTTCAAAATAATTTTCCATCCTTAAAAGTTTCCCTGCTGAATAAGTCCCAAGTCTGGTTATGCATTAAGGATTCCATCTCTTCTTTCATATCTAGCTCCCACTTCTTCCTGGTTTCAACCTATGTTGCTTCTTCATAACATTTGGGTTCACTAGAATCAGTCAACAATAAACAATATAATGAAGGAGAGTATCGTTTAGGGGGTCTAGTTATCCTGGTAGATCTTTTAACACCACTTTTAGGTGTTTGAGGTGCATGTTGTTGTTGTGGTGGTTTTTTTTGTTATGGCTATTGATTATTATTATTTTCAGGCACCTTTAATTTTTCAGTGATCTCATCGAGAACTGTGTATTCTTTTTTTTATTTTTCTTATCTCTTTTCCTGCAACTAATTCTTATACAAGACCTTTTCATTGAATATTACATCTTTTCTCCTAATGATTTTGTGATTTTCATAATCATATAAGTGATAACCAAAATCATTAACACCATATCCAATAAAGGTACATTTCTTTGATTTTGCCTCGAGCTTTCTTCTGTTTTATTTATTAATATGGACAAGGGCCTCATAGCCAAAAGGCTTTAAAAATAGTAGTTTACCTTTTGACCTGTCCATGCTTCCTTTGGAATAACACCATCCAAGGAACTTGAAGGCCCTCTGTTTATTAGATAAAACAATAGTATCTACAGCATCTACCCAAAATTGTAAAGGCAAATCCTACATGCAATCTCATGCACCTTTCACACTCCATGATTGTTTTTTTCATCCTTTATGACACACCATTTTCTTGTGGTGTTCTTGGAACTGCCTTCCCTCTGTGAATTCCATGCTCTGAACAATACCTATCAAATTCTTTGCTGCAATATTCACCTCCATTGTCTGATCTAAGACACTTAAACTTCTTTTTTATCTCAATCTCAACCAAAGCTTTCCATTTCTTGAAAATATCAAATACATCAGATTTATTATGAATACAATAAATCCAAGTTTTTCTAGTTGCGTCATCAATAAAAGTAACATAATAATGAGAGCCACTGAGAGATGATACCTGAGCAGGTCCCCATAAATCTATATGCACAAGCTCTAATTTTTCACTCTTATTTTCTTTCCCAACTCTGAGAAATCTGACTCTCTTCTATTTTCCATAAATACAATTCTCAAAAAAATCCAAATCAACATTCTTCAAACCTGGTAACAAATTTCTTGAGTGAGGAATCTTCATCCCCTTCTCACTCATGTGTTTGAGCCTATGATTCCATAATGCTACATATACTTCTTTGGAAGTTAAAGCATTAAAGGAGTTAAAAATATCATTGCATAAATACAATGTACCAACCTTTTCACCTTTTGCTATTACCAGGGATCCTTTGGTGACCTTCCAAGTTTTATATGTAAAAGTTGTCACACAACCTTCACCACCTAACTTCCCTGTTGAAATCAGATTTTTCTTCAGATCTGGAACATGCCTTACCTCCTTTAATATCCATTAGTTTCCATTCCATTGTTTTACAATAACTTTACCCATTCCAACAATTTTACAGGGTTTATCATCACCCAAACGGACTTGTCCAAATCTCCTTGAACATAGTCATGAAAATATTTGTTATCAGGTGTGGCATGGAATGAGGCCCCTAAATCTACTACCATGAATCAGTAACATTTTAGAAAGAAAGAATAAAAGAATATTGTAACACATCACCTGTCACATTTGCTTCATGATTTTTTTCTTGCTATGCGTCTCCTTATTTTCCCTTCTGAGATCTACAGTCTTTCTTCTGGTGTCCTTTCTTTCCACATTTCCAGCAGATCTGGACTTGGATCTTCCTTTCCTTGATTTACTACGATATCTTGAGCTCTATCCCCTTTCCATTCTTCTTCCCCTAGCCTCTACACTCAAAGCATTACCCAATGTCTCACCAGAGCTTTTCCATCGCATTTCCTCGCTAGGGATGGCACTGACAACATCATCAAACTTTAAAGTAATATATCCAGAGACAAAGTTACTAATGGCCATAACTAAACCATTCCAGCTTTATGGAAATGAGCACATAAATAAAAGAGCCCTAACTTCATCATCAAATTTTACCCCTACAGAAATTAACTGACTGGTAACTGTATTAAAATCATTTAAATGATCTACAGCAGATCCACCTTCCGACATATTCATATTAAATAAACATTTCATAACAAATACCTTGTTTGAGGCCGAGGGTTTTTCATATAGTTGCACCAATGCCTTAATCAAACCCTCTGTTGTTGTTTCCTTTGAAATATTAAAGGCTACTGACGCCGCGAGGCACAACCGTACTGCTCTGAGTGATTTTATATCGAGAATCTCCCATTCTTCTTCTGTCATGGTCGTCAGCATCTTTGTTTTTACGCTCAATGGTAGGTGCAAATATTTATGATATAGATAATCTTCCATATGCATCTTCCACAACAGGAATTTTTGGTCGTTAAATTTCTCGAACCTAAACTTACCATCTTCTGCCATTGCTCCCACTCGAACCAGAAACCCTTCTTTCCTGCTTGTTTATCATCCAAATAGACCTTCGGCTCTGATACCATTTGTTGGAAAAAATATATATTATAGAGAAATGGAACAAATAAAATATATGCGGAAACACAAACACAAGAAACACATAAAACTAGAGAGACACATATATACGTGGTTCACCTTGTTTGGGCTACGTCCACCCCAAACAGCCAGTGCTTCCTTTCTATTGTCTAGCAAAATGAAGAGACAAAACCTACAACAGATCCGATGTAATATCCTCTGTTCTCTCTCGCAGTATCCCTATCTGTATCTTGCTCTGAGAATACACATAAAAATGCACAGCCACAATACAATGCCCTCATACAAGCGAGGGGTTTCCTTCTAGGGAAAAAAAACTCTAAACTAAACAAAACTTCTACAATCAGATCATCCGCCTAGATTGACTAGAAATTACTATACTTTTACAAGGAAGTTTTACATCTATTTTTAGCTTTGGGGGCACTTCCCCCGTGTAATATTCCTAATTTAACTTCAGCTAATAGGAATGTTAATTTTTCTTTTGAAATCTAGAGGCATGAATAATTAAGCAAGGAAGATCCTAATTTTCTCAAGTATGAATAAAAATCCTTCCTAATGTGAAAGGGGATCATGAAATAACCAATTCAAGCATCCACATATGTGAACAAGGTCTATACTATGTGGACAAGGTCAAGTTTGACCAATTCAACATGATTTATTCTCAAAGAAGTGGATTCTAAATAAAGCCAACTCAATGTGAATAGAGATCAATCTAGCTAGATAAAATGAAGGCACATTGAGTGTGAAAAGGGACAAGGCATGAAGAATAAGTCAAGGTTGACCAAGTCAAAAAATTTGTCTAGATACATTACACCATCTTGATGGACAACACAGTTTTTGTGGAGGAGCCTTTGCATGGAAGCAACCTCATCGTGGGTGGGACCCTTGGTGAGAGAACTCATCAATTATATAATGAAGAAGATGGAAAGAATATGAGAATATTGGAGATTATATTTTATGTGGTATGCTTAGACTTCCTACATACTTGGCTGTTTAGCTAAGTTGTTGGACTGCTTAGTGCAAGGGTTTGCCGGGATGGGTATTCCCTACTCTTTCTTGGAGATCTTGCTTGAGAAATATAAGAGGAGACTTCTGATCTGAATTTTCCACTATCAAGTGTTGGGGGAAGCACTTACCTTCAGAAAAAATGCAGTCTCTTCAGAAAAATGCGTAATTTATTAAGGTGTGCAGTGGGAGGGGTCAAAACCCGATTTTGAGGAGCTAGTTTCCCAAGAGGAGGATCAACCTTTCTTTGGGAAATCTAGAGGAAGCATCTACAGCCATTTATTTGAATTTTCAGCCATATTATGAAGAGCTTCAGCCATATAGTGTTATTCAGCCACATATTTACAACAACTTTCTCTTGTACATCTTTTCTGTCAAGAAACCCTTGTCGGGTTTTCTTTGATATGTATAAAAGAGATTAGATATTTGTTTTTGTACCTCATTGAGTATTCCAATAATATTATCAGATATATTTCTCCATTTTATGAGTTATCCTCTATTTATACTGTGCATTCTCTTATGCAACAGCTCTGGCATTTTGCAGTCTTGGGGTTTTGGCAATTTTTAGCTGTCTTGAGCATGGGAGGCATGTTTAACTAGGCGAGATGAATTTGTTTCTGAAAATATTTTGCATGCATGTCCAATATTTTCCATTATAAGGGAAACAATTTTTATTTTCCACTTTTTTAACTCAATATTCAGAAAATAACATTTTTGAGGCAAAAATAGCTGCTTTTCCTCACTTGGTGAATTGTATAAAGGCATAGTTTGTTGTCGTGATTGTTATTATGATGGATATGTGTTCAAACACACTACATGAGTTGATTAATTGATGTTATCCAACTTTTGAATGCCTTAAGGTATTCTTATTGTTGTAGAAAATTCTAGATTTGGAATATTACAGTGGTATCAGAGCTGCCATCTTGGCTCATCCTATGGATTTCATATCCAATCAGAGCAATATCTTTAGCATAGCCTGTGAGCTTAGAGCATCATGGATTATTCTCATGGGGAGGAGGATATTTTCAAAATAAATCATAGCAAACCCTTGTTTTCTAGAGAGAGGAGGTTCTCATGACTTCTTTTTCCAAATCTGCAGGGTGGAAGCAAGGGTATCAAAGAAATGAGGAGGGAGAAATATGAAAATCCCTCAGAAAGATCTATACAAGAGGAAGATTCTAAATCCTCATCTTATGGATATGAGCACTTAGCCATATCATCAGATCTACGACATTCTATTAGCAATTTCTTCATGAAGAGGAAGAAAGGAGATGTGCCAAAGAGAGATACTCTTGGTGATTATTTGCAGGAATATGAAGATCAATCTGAGGAGTTCAAATATCACTTGAACTTCCAAGGGTTTTTCCAAATGAAGGAGCAAAAGGGCACAAGGAGCAAGAAGCAGGGTGAGGGTAGATTCTTTCTATCCACTTTTGATGGATCACCTCTATGTCTAGCTAGGGCTTGGGTGAAGGAGCTAGACACCTTTGTGCAGCAACATCAAGTTTCAGAATTTGAGGCCATCAAAGTAGTAGCGCTACATTTTGAGGGTAAGGCCTATGCTTGGTGGTTGTTTGAATCATTTTCCTTCAATAATTCAAATACATCTACTTATGAAAAGTTCATTAAAATATTATTAGAGAGGTTTGATGATATTTCATGTGAAACATCTTCTATTGCAACTATCAAACCACATCAAACAAAACTTTTGCATGATTTGGGAGGGTCTATCTATCCAACTCCATTTCTGAAAACAAATGAAGATGAGGTGAGCTTGTTTGATACTTTTCCAAGGGCAATATCTCTTTTAGATGAAGGGATTTCTTCTCAAAAGGAAGACAGGAAGATTCCTTCTTCAAAAGAGGACCAAGATCTAAGGTCTCTTGTTGAATGTAAGGCAACTTCAACCAATGAAGAAGAGAAAAGAGAGGTAGGAGAAGATAACGCTCATGACAAGGGCACCTCAAGCACCTCATGAAGAAGAGGATGGAGCACTTGCTCCAAAGAAAAAAACTCTTGCACTTTCGCAAGGAGTTCCAAAAGGTCTCACACATAGAGCTCTTGGCATAATACATGAGTAGCATGTACCCTCATTTCCAAGTCATGAGATCTTGGGGATAGGAGGAGGAAAACAGGACAAATGGCATCAGAAGATGAAGAGCATGTACCCTTCTCTATTTCAGAGTTTGAAATAACAAGGAAGCCAAAAGAATCTATGCAGTAAAGGTAGGGGAAAATATGTCCACCCACATTCACATCCTACTCTATTCGTTGATGCCTCTTTGCAAGGAGGCATTTCAGTAGGAAGACCTCTTGATTGGAGGGAAACTAAAGTGTTCTCTCAACTATATGCAGCAAAAACCTATTTTTCTAAAGAGGGAACCTTGGAAAGAGTCACTACAGCGCTGAGAATCATTGATGGAAGGCTAGGAAAATTTCTGAAATTGACCTTGCTTTCTTCCATTCATCTATTTGTGTTGGAGGGAAAAGATTCAGAAATTTGTGTTGATATGAGCATAGTATCAAAAGGCTACTCCATAGCTTTGGAGCAGCAAAGGATACTCCAATATATAATGAAAATTTCTGAACATAACAAAGATATATCTTCATTTTTGTATGCAGGAGCAAAATTGTGGAAGTTTTGGGGGAAGAGAACCTTTCAAAAGGAGGGTGACTCTCCTAGACTTCAATCTTGTCTTGAGCAAGATCAGCTGCAAGAGGGGCAGAAAAAGAAAGTTGGGAATACTCCAACATGTGACTTTGACATCAAGCATGTCAAGGTGGAGAGCCATCATATGACAAATGCATCATTTCATACTTCTACAGTGTTGTCAATGTTGGGAAGCCTAGACCCTTATTGGGAGTCCCAACTCTTGATGGAATATTCTAAGGACCTAATCACATGTAAGGTTCTTGATGGGCAAGAAATGGATGGAAAGTTTAAATTAGTTAATGGAATCATTTATGTTCATGATCAGATCTACTTAACTAAATATTCCAAGCTCAAGAAAAAACTGCTTAACACACCCTATCAGGTCTTTCTTTCAAATCCCACTAGTTTCATTAAAACATGTCATACTATCTTAGATGGATTTATGTGGAAAAATTTCAAAGGGGAGATGCACTCTCATATGAGTAAGTGCATGGATCATTTTTTGGTTGAGGAGGAACATAGCTCTTGGGAAGAGTTATCATTATCACCTCCTTATTCATTAAGTGTGAGAGGGAGCTCATCCATGAGCTACCTTGTTGATTTTAAACAAGTGTATGATAAACATTGTATTGCTGAACCTCATGATGTATTTATTATATACTTGCATTTTCTTAACACTCATGTGCAGGTCTTGGCTCCAAGAGGGGGCACTTTTTCCGATGGGCTTCATAAGCCACTTTGTGCCATGAACAAAGGTGATGTTGGCCATTCCTTGGGAGATCTTGGAAAGATGATGTAATATTCATGGTGTGATTCCTTGACACCAACCATCATACACCTTCTCCAAGCATGCAAGAAGGATGGAGTAGCAAACAAGTGTTGGAGAGAATGCTTGTCATATCATATTCTATGGCAGTTAGGAGGAAAACTGCGCTAGTTGCACATGAGGGACCACTGTCCTTCTCCCTTATTGTATATGGCAGCTAGCATGATCTTACTTATGATCCCACATGCTGAAGATGTTCTTATTTTTTTGGGAACATGGCTGGAGGAGAGACACATTTGTTGGGTGTGTCTTTGGCGGAAGAGAGTCCCTACTTTTTCTGCACTACGTGTTCCAAGGGGAGAAAGAGAAACTATATGGCCACCATTGCATACCCCTTGTTTCTTTATGATGTGGACCATATGTTTGGTTGGAGATTTTTTATGAATTACTAAGCTAGAAGGTGGTTCATTTTATTTGGATGATAGCATGGAGGAGGGAGGCCTCCATTGATGATGAAATTCCCCATGATTGTCATCACTTCTATCTTGAGAAGGCCATGGATCAGCAAGAAGGTTTCCATAAAAACCTTCCATTATTTCATGATGAGAGCCATTGGGTTTATTCACCAAAGGCCAACTTGCACACTTGGGAGTAGCCACTGGGAGATGGAAATTTTGTGGAAATTATGAAGCAATGGAGGAGACTATGGGATGAGAGGGCCGCAAGAGGAATAGGGGAGATTTTTCAGCACCCTTGGAGTTGCTTGAGGACAAGCAACATTTGGGAGGGGGAGACTGTAATATTCCTAATTTAGCTTTAGCTAATAGGAATATTAATTTTTCATTTGAAATCTAGAGGCATGAATAATTGAGCAAGGAGGCTCCTAATTTTCTCAAGTATAAATAAAAATCCTTGATAATGTGAAAGGGGATCATGAAATAACCAATTCAAGCATGTGCATGTGTGAACAAGGTCTAAAATATGTGGACAAGGTCAAGTTTGACCAAGTCAACATGATTTGTTCTCAAAGAAGTGGATTCTAAATAAAGCCAGCTCAATCTGAATAGAGATCAATCCAGCTAGATAAAACGAAGGCACCTTGAGTGTGAAAAGGGACAGGGCATGAAGAATTAGTCAAATTTGAACAAGTCAACAAATTTTTCTAGATACATTGCACCATATTGATGGACAACGCATTTTTTGTGGAGGAGTCTTTGCATGGAAGCAACCTCATAGTGGGTGGGACCCTTGGTGAGAGAACTCATCAATTATATAATGAAGGAGATGGAAAGAATATGAGCATATAGGAGATTATATTTTATGTGGTATGCTTATAATTCCTGCATACTTGGCTATTTAGCTATGTTGTTGCACTGCTTAGTGCAAGGGTTTTCCCGGTTGGGGATTCCCTACTCTTTCTTGGAGATCTTGCTTGAGAAATCTAAGAGGAGAATTTTGATATGAATTTTCCACTATTAGTTGTTGTTCCAAGCACTTACCTTAAAAAAAAACATATTCCCTTCAGAAAACTGCGTTATTTCTTAAGGTGTGCAGTGGGAGGGGTCGAAACCCCATTTTTGAGGAGCTAGTTTCCCAAGAGGAGGATCAGCCTTTCTTTGGGAAAGCTAGAGGAAGCATCTATAGCCATTTATTTGCATGTTTAGCCATATTATGTAGAGATTCATCCATACATCATTATTCAGCCATAAATTTGCAGCATCTTTCTCTTCTACATATTTTCTGTCAAGAAACCTTTGCCGGGTCTTCTTGGATCCGTATAAAAGAGATTAGATCTCTGTTTTTGTACCTCATTGAGTATTATAATAATATTATCAGATATATTTCTCTATTTTCTGAGTTAACATCTATTTATACTGCGCAGTCTCTTATGCAAAAGCTCTGGCATTTTGCAGTCTTGGGGTTTTGGCAATTTTTAGCTGTCTTGAGCATGGGAGGCCTATTTAACTAGGCTAGAGGCATTTGTTTCTGAAAATATTTTGCATGCATGTCCAATATTGTCCATTCTAAGGGACAAAACCATTATTTTCCACTTTTTTAAATCAATATTCAAAAAATAATGTTTTTGAGGAAAAAATAGCTCATTTTCCCCACTTGGTGAATTGTATAAAGGCATAGTTTGTTGCTGTGATTGTTATTATGATGGATATGTGTTCAAAAACACTAAATTATTTGATTAATTTCTATTCTCTGACTTTTTAATACCTTAAGGTGTTCTTATTGTTGTTGAAAATTCCATATTTGGAATATTACACCCTGAAACCCCCCGCCAAGGGGGGGGGCTCCATAAAGCGAAGCCACCCACCCCAAGACCCCCCAGGTAGCATATAATTATGGGCAGAGTTTCTACCCCATTAAGGTACAGGTATCCAACTCTGTGATACAAAATAAACAAGATAATCAGGCTCCACACCCAACATGGTAGGCCCAATAATACATCAGACATATCAAGAGGAGAAACATCACAAAGTACCTCATCTATGAAGGGCTTGATGTTGTACAGAAGGCGACACTGCTGGTTGACATGGATATCTCTTCCTTGGTGAAGCCACCCTATGGTATACGACTACAGGTGTGTTGTGGTCAGTAGGCCGAGTTGCTTCACGGCCTCTACTAAAATGAGGTTATTTTGGCTTCCACTATCGACAAGGAATTGCAGTGGAGAAACCTTCACCCACATCTGGGAATGGAAGAGATGCTCCCCCTCCTATGGATCCTTGGGATCCTCCCTCTAGAGCTTTCTGGTGGCAATGGTGGCTCTGGGTTCTGCATTAATGATCTGCTTCCCTTTGTCATTCCCCTTGTCCAGTTCTGACTCAGAATCAGAACATGCATTTGATTCTGATGCCTTCAGTTCAACCACCAGTGACTGTTTGGTCCAACACGTGCTTGTTTTGTGACTGGATTTGTTATGAAATTCACATCTATTCCCCATGTCCTTCTTTGGCTTTGTGGCGTTGTTCTAAGTCGCGCCACTTTGGCATGTCCCATCTTTCTTTAGTTCAGGGGTGCCTTTCCTTGGATTTATATTCGCGGATCCAAAGTCTCGCTTCTTTTTCTTCAATCTCTGCTCGATCTTGGAGTAATATCAATATTTCGTGCCAAGCAATGTAATGTTTAGGAACTCCATTTCCTCATGAATGTATCTATGAAAACAACTATGCTACTTGAGCACAAAATGTTTCTCTGAGTATTTAATACCCAAATTTGTGCATAGGTTATGGAACAATTTCATTAGCTCGTGCACATCTTGATCCCTTTGCTGCCATAGTGTAGTCCATTGTATGTACTTGTCCTCACATCCCCCCACGGGATAATATTTTTCCTTGATAGAATCTCATAACTAATTCCAAGTGGGTGTGGCTGAATATAGAGAGGGTTCCCTCTCATTTTTTTCCTCATAGTAGGTTTTCCACCAGTCCTTAACATGGAGGTGGCTTTGAGGAGTGAAAATTTAATATAGTATCCCAAAATGGGAACAGCTCATGAATCATGCATTAAAAATAGATTTCCAGCAACATATGAAATAAAACGATGAAATGGACTCTTGGATCCTATATATTATTCAATATAAAACCTAAATCCAATAATAGAGCTGAAACAAATCAAACTAGGTGGGCTAAATAGACCTCCCACACCAGTGTAGCTGAAAATGATCAGAAACCCCAAAACTTCATTTTACCGGAGTTGCTTCATAAAGTGATTGCACAGTATAAAGAGGGTTCTAACTTAGAAAATAGGAGAACAAGTATATCTACTCATATATTAATGAGTAATGCTAAAGAATAGAGATCTAGTCTCTTTATACAAAATACAAGAGAACCCGGCAAGGGTTGTCAAACACTCTACATACAAATTTGATCTTCAGAAAATTACTGAATAATCACTGCAACGCTGAAGCATAAGAGTGTAGAAGGCTTAAATATGTCTGATATGATGTATATCCCTCAAGGGCTTCCTCCCATGAAATTTTGAACCTCTCAATCACAAGAAAACACTGCAACGAAGCCACCAAATCATGCACTGAGTACTGCCTCCAAAATAACGAATTCCCTAGCTGGAACAATGCTGGGAATGTATGGGAAATGTGTGGTATGATACCACAGATCTGAAATCAGCTCTGGAGCTCTCCAAACAGGTCCCTAAAGTGAAGGAAACCTTCCTCCAATGAGAAACTAGCACAGGAACTAGGATTCCAATCCCTTCCACTGCTGCACCCAGCAACACTGCACAATCTCTAGCAAGAACTAAATTGATGAAGTTGGCTGAAGCTTGGCCTGAAATTTTGAAAACCTAATGTGGAATGATGAATTAAAAATCTCCCAATGAGTCTCCTCAAAGGAAAGAGGTGGGATTCCCGCTCAGGAACCCCTGATGCTAAACAACACTGCAACACTGCTAAGCAGTTACATGAGAAAAAATCTGAGCAGACAAGAATAATAATCTAAGACATGAAAAATAATGTTTCCATCCTCTTCCTTAGATAGAACATGAGTTTTCTTTCCCTTGGCCCCACTCAATTATTTTATCTCTATCCAAAGATACATCTCCCTCCAAAACTGCGTTATTCCTCCTTAGATTCCTCCTCCTCTAAAACTGCGCTGTTGACGTGGTCAAAGCAGCTTGATTTTATACCTGTTCACACATGGAGGTGTTTTATTAGGCTAAAAGAGTGCCCCCTTTCACACTTGGAGTGTTTTCTTTCCTCGTTAGAAGACTTATGGGATTTTCTACCCATTTATTTACCGATTAGAGCTGCTGCTAACTCTAATGTTCCATTTAACTGTGACGCTAAAATTTTGGAACATTACATGTAATCTTTTCTCGGTCAGAGAAATCATGGAATAAAAATACCCTTCGAGTAATTTCAACCATATATCTATGAAATTTTCATCTATCTGGCCTTCAAATATAGGAATGTTGAAATTGACTTGAACCTTGAAAGGAGTGACACTTCCAGAGTGGTTGTTGGATGTAGATGCACTGCTGGTGGACAATCATTGAAGAATTTGGGAAAATTTATCCATCGTCACATTCCTTTGTTTTGCGAGGTCCTCCTCGAGCAATAATTTGATAGGATCTCCTAATCCCTTGTCTTTCTTCCCTTTCACCATGGGTGGTCCTCAAGGTTTGCGAGGCTAATATTGGAAGGGTTCAATGAGATCGAGCCCTAACTCCTTATACCCTGACCGCGTTGGGGACATCCAAAGAAAAACATAGAAAAAGAAGATGGCTCTGACACCACTGATCTGGATTTATGCAGGAGCACAATAATATACAGAATTAAACATAAAAATAGATATGTAGTGGAAATAAAACTTCATTTCATTAATATCATATACCAAAAATATGCTTACACACATAGTGGAAATAAACTAGCTAGGGCACTAGTAGCTTATCTCTAAGAAGATATGTGGCGACTATAGGCCTCTGAACTATCTTCCAATGAGGCTCAAGGGAATATTCATTATTGAGAAACAAAGGAAAACCCTAAACATCCAAAACCTAACCTTAGGATATGAAGCGCCAAAATTATGGGTCCTGTTTGGGTAAATTGGTACATCAACTTCCCAGGGGCATAACTTTGGCATACGATCTCCATTTGACGTGCACAATACCTTGTTAGAAATATCTATCCGAGGAATACAACTTTTGATCTGAGAAACATTGATCGAAAACCCATGTTGCTCCTGGTTTTCCCAAAAAATGTCTTTTAGTGCCTGAAAACAACTTCGTATGTTCAAGACCCAAAAAAAATGCTAAAAATATTGAACTGTGCTACAATTCAGGAAACTGAAAAAATGAAAGAAAAAATGGTGGGGCCCAAAGTGGAATAGGCAGGTTGTAAAGGAGGAATTTTTTACATCCTACATGAATGAAGCAAGTGTTCAGGATGCTCTTCCAAGATGAATTAATTAATAATATAAATTAAAAACACAAATAAACCAAAAGGGGTAATTAGGGAAAAGGGTTTACCAAGTAACTGTGAACTTTAATATACCATTTCTAGTATGTGCAGGAAATATCCCCAAATTTTGTGTTTGGAGTATCAAAGTAGACAAGGTACTCAACTTAGTTACCTATGGAAAGATAACAACCCTATGGAGATTTCCAAAATATACCCATAGGTACGTGGAGGTGGAGTCCCTAGTAGTGTTGTCTAATGTGTCATGTATGATAGGAAGTATTCTGATATACTTTTCATAAGTGGAGCACCATCTGATATAACCAAGAGTATGTTGATAAATATCTTATATACTTATGTACGTGGAATACCGACTACATCTAGAATATAATGTAGAAAAATAATGATATCTCTTATGTTTAACGACATAAAAACATGTCTCTAGTCTATACCACTGTGTGTGGTTTAATGTTCCAAATTTTCCTTAGGTTAATTGAATTAATTTTAAAGTTTATCTTCAATTATGTTTCAATTTCAAGGCTCATGGTACGAATTCACCTGAACTTCCTATGATGCAACTAGCATGAAGAAAAAAAACTCTTTCATTTCGATTAATATCTATCTATGGAAGGAAGAAACAACAATGATGCAGCAATCAAAAGTGCAACAAACAAGAGCTTTCCAATTACATCTTTCAATGTAATATTCCAATGCAATTTTCAAAACCTTATATGTAAGTGGAAAGAAATGTAATCTTTTCTTTTCTTTTCTTTTCAATTTTCAAATGAAATGAAAATTTATCTCCAACTCCAGACACTATAAATGGAACTTGCAAAAAAATTATAACAAGCATGAGAACTACAAGATATACATAGAATATACTAATATATTTAATCAATGAGTTAAGAGGAAATTGAAATACATAAGCATCAAATAGATACAGTTATAGGAAAGCAAATTTTTTTTTCATTAATGAAATGTAGGAGAAGAGTACAACCCTTTTTTAGTTCTTGACCATGTAGATGTATCCCACCAAACTTGTCCTTCCTTAGCCACAAAACAAGCCTTCAATCAAAAAATAAGAATGGTAATGGAACTTTATGTAAAAGGTAGAAACATTAAGGAATATCAAAGAGTCTCCAAAATATAAACCCAAACTCCATGGAAGGAAGTGAATTTATAGGGTAAATAGGGTAGTTTAGGATTTACCAATATATGACTTAGATCCACATATTAGGAATGATAATCTATAGGGATAAGAGATAAGACCTCTAGAGTAGGAATTCAAGATCTCAATCACGGTTAAAACCACCTTAGAAGCTTCTGGAAAGAGAAAATTCGTAATTTCTTTTTTGTTTTCACTGAAATTATATAACCATAACACCTCCAGTGAAGGAAACATGCATTGTTTAACGTAGTTCTCAATTACGCAACATACAATCAGTGCCACGTTTTTAGAAGGTAGGATGTGTTGGGGCCAAAACTAGGTTTTTAAGATGTTAAATCTAGAATTCTTGGAATTTTTGGAGAGACAATGCTTAAGCCTTTGCATAGGGATTATTGCATAGTGTCAAGGATGTTCATTGATGTAGTTTCTAGACCATGTGAGCAAATGTGACAAAATAACCTGTAACACACATGCTTCTTATTTCCATGCAGCATTATTTTTTCTTTTTTTTCATTGATATATTTTATTGACTTATTATAGTAGTGCACCTTAGTCATGTTCATTTCCCACCAGTCCATGTTGATCAATACGTCATATGAACCTAATGGTAGTAGGTTCAAGTCAACACACACCAGAAATTTTTTTGTTACAGCTAGACACAACTTCAACACATGTTCAACTCGTTTATTAGTCCCCGTGGCTAGCTAAACCAACCAAGAGAATTTTATTTTATGTTATTTTTAATGCACAACTCTCTACCATTGATGAACTAACATAACTAAAATTGGAACCAAGTTCAATTAAAATTAAAACAAGCTACTTGTTGATTATACCTTCCATTTAAATTGTTGATGCTTTGTGATCAAATTTCCTATTGTCCAATGTTGCATAGATGTGTGACATTCTCTAAGCCACATCATTTTTTATCACTACCTCTTCCACATTGTATAGTCTTACACAACTCTACTTTCACTGCGTAAAGTCCATCTTCCTTTGGTTTTATCCACAATTTCAACACTTTAGAGGCTCTCCTATGAAACCCTTGGTTTCCTCTTCCATGGGCTGAGAGAAATGGTCCCTACAAGTATCATTGTGTATTTTCTATAATTCATGCCTATTAGGAGTGGAAAAAATCACATTATTTCCTCTAGGTTATTGTCTTGCAACTTTATACCCTTTTCCTTCAGAGTTGGGATTTCTTTTTCCTTCCAATTATTGTAGGACTTAGTCCTATGCTTGGATTGTTCATAATAATTATTCATCATATTTGTCACATATTATAATGTTTTAGGCTCATAAAGTTATAATTCTTTCTTGACTTCCTATGTCATACCACTCAGATTCCTTTTAATCTATGCATTATTTCCCTTATTGTAAGGCAGATACCTTAGAAGCTCTAAAAATATTTTTCTATATTCATCATCTATCAGTTGCCCCAACTTTTAATAAAAAGCTTCCTTGGCATTGATGTCATAATTCCTTACAGATAGTTACTTTTCCAATAAATATATTTCATATCCCCTCCATGATAGCTCCTTTTCTTCAATATTCTTGACATTCTTTAGGTCTTTCGACCAAATATGAACTCTACGTTGCAAGCTAAAAATAGCCACTCTTGCTTTCATTTTATTTGAGTAGTCATGTACTCTAAAATATCTATTCATTCCTAACAACCATTACTCTACATCTTTGACCTTCCTCATCTCTGTATCAAATGTAGGAGGATTTTCCCTCTTAAATTAGTTTAGCGTCAAATCATTTTCTTACTTTTTTGTTGATAATAAATTTTGGTGGCTACACTAGAGAGTTGCTTGTGATTGTCTATTCTTCTTTCAGGGGTACTAACTGGAGTTCCACCTCTCATTTTGTCTTCACTTGTCTTTCTATGTCTCTTCCTAAAGCTACTTCTCTATGCACCATTAGTTATTAATTCATGTTTTTCAATTATTGATGGACTTTCCAACCTTTATTCTTTCCTAGGTGGTTGGCACCTAGATCATGTTGCATATGCCTTTGCAAGTACGAAAATATCTAAAATATGATGGAATTTACTTTTGAATGCTTCTCCCAAGCCATGACGATCCTTTCATTGTTTTACTTGTAACTTCTTAGCTCAGATCTTATACTTTTAATGGCATTCAAAAAATTAGGGCAATCTTCCTCCATCGCCTTGCTAACTAATTCTTCCTCCATATAGTGTTATAACTTATCAGTGTTGTGTTGCACCATTGTATTGTTCCACCTATATTCTCTTCTTGTTATTTAATGTCTTATTATTTTCGATTATGCACACATAATAATTAGCTAATCAATAATATGAACAAAAAATGCTAATTATCACCTTGGAATGATTTCCATAAGCATATGCCAATGAGGCTGTATAAAACACGATGTTTCAAGTTGGTATGGACTCCATAATTAATTAACATAAGATAGAGACACATACTACACAAAAAGACAGGCATCCTATAAGGGCTACACTTTGTAACAAAGCTCCAAATATAATTATTTATGAGCACTTCTAGATCAAATATTGAACCATTCTCTAATACTTCTATGTAATGGCACATCCCACCGCCTTGGACTTTCCCCAAGCACACTAGAAGGTGTTACATTCAATTAACCCAAAGTTTGTAGTTACCTCATGGAAATGGGGTTGTAAAATTATTAATTTCCCAAACTTAATGGAATTAAATTTTGACAAAACTACCATATTTGGTTCATCGAAATATTTTTGGTGATATAGATTTTTCTTCAATATGATCTTTGACTCAAAATTTATGCCCATTTGAATTCAAGGCCTTAATCCCATACCACATCAACAAATAACTACCATGTGTCACCCACATGGCACTACCACCTTACACAAGGTCCCATGCGACACTCACCACATCATAACACCACCATGCCTCTGCACCTACATGGAACACCCTCTGCTAAGAGCATCCCACTCCTAGACTTCCATGTCATGATGTAACCTTTCACATCAAGTGATGGGGTCATTTCTCTTCCCACACCCTCCTTCAATCCATAACCACACCTTGCTAGTGTACATAGGCTTGAGCCCCATGGTGCAATAAACATTTATTGATTAAGCGATGAGGAAAATTATGTCTTGTGACTTTGATTAGTACTCACCTTACCTTCAAAAAATACTTCCATCCTCTCTAGGGACTTTCACTTCACAATGGCAGGGCTCTTAACCACGTCAGCTTCCCCTTCCATGTCATGTAGTGCCCCTATTCTTGGTGATACCTCCAAACACCTCCAAACGTACTTCTAACAACATGTTAAGTCCAGTGTCCGGAACATCACCCTTTCAAATCGAGATGACAATACTACCATGTCATGCGCCCAAATTACAACCACGTAGACTTCCCTAACCTACATGTCTTCTAACATCTCAGCTTGTTTTAGAGGCCTAGTGGTTCTCGGCCTTCATGCAAACCCACGAATTCATGTTATACAATTTTATGGTCATTTTCAACGAGTCCATGTTACTTAACACATGGTTGTTTTCCCAAGGGCATGTTTCCTTCCACTCCCCTGGGACACACATTTATCCATTTAGCTAGTGGGAATATTATGTCATGCCATGCACCTCCCACCTACATTTCCATCCAACCATTCCTAATCGATGCTTACACTTTTGGGGTGTGATAGATATTTTGGATGTAGTGACAAGTAAAATATTTTCCCACAACTTCTATCTGCTAAGCCTCCCTTATTACTACCACTCAATCATACATGAATTGCACAACATAAGTATTCCATGGCATCAAACAAGTACATTTCCATCCCGTGCTCAAGTTAACTTTGTGTCCTTAGCTATTTTATGATTTCTCCAACCCTTAACCAAGATCAATTATGTTGCCTCATAATTAGTCATTTAAGGATTTTTGGGAGAAAAATAACGCTCCCTTGAGGACAAGTTTCACTTAGCACACTTCCTTCCCAAAAACTCTTATGGACATACCCCTTTATTAGGCGCTTACATGAGAAAATAGTGGAAAATTAAACCTTTCATAAAACACACAGTAATAACCTATAGTGCTCGAGAAAGAAACCAACATAATGTCATCAAAATCAACAGCAAAGATGCAATGCAACATAAAACTAGTCAATAGACAAAACCAATCGAATATCGATGATCATTAGAAAATCATGAAATAAAGCATAATATAGCTTATTTAAACATAATCAAAATGCATACAAGACTATATTAATGACTTGTAACTCAGAGATACATCAACAATCCAAGGAATATGCAAGCTCCATCACCAAGAGTACAACACACTTTTATCTCATTATTAATAGCCGGGAATAACACCATTACCATGCAAGAAGAGTTGATTGACATATTTTTATAACACATAACAATATAAATTCCATTCATAGCATAGCATATGCATATATAGGTGGATGTACATAATAGTTATATGATAATATTAATAACTAGAAATTGAGGGAGGGACTTCCACTCTTCACCCAATCGTAGGCCACCTGTATTACAATATTTCTTGTAGCTAACCAACCCCGATCCATATTTAGATTCTAGGGAGAATTTCTCAAGGAAATTCAACAAATTTTAATCAGTTAACCATATAATAATTTAGAGACCATCCTGCCTTCTTCTTATTTTTGGACTACGTCCTCTAGTGTCTCCACCTATTTACTCGGGAATCCAGAAAACACTAATGTTCAACTACTAATCTCGCAATCATCCAAAAACACATAGATTCTATCCTATAAAAAATAGGGATATATAACACATATAGCTTCCACCTTCTCAACCTGATAGGGCTATAAGATACCTTGCATATATACATGTTCTTTCATTTAACCAAACTACCTCATCTTACTCTGCTCCAATGCCAACACTTTCCCATTGTTTTCCTTCACTCCTGAAGATTTATAGGTAAACCCATATATGCCTATCCCATCATATAAACACCTACAGTCCATAATTAAGACTATGGTTTCCTATTCCACATATCCCATGCATGTTTTCTGACATATTGTTGCTATTTTCCACAGTTCACATTGCTTTCTTTGTGCTTCTTTGTGGTAATCCCCAATAATAATCCTTTCTTTCGTGTCATTGGATTTTTTCTCCCATCGACCAACCTTTTTTCCCTTATGTATTTACCACAAAACACAACTCACAATGTATGATAGAGTGGGTATGGCCTTGTACTCCATGCAACAATCCCATACTCCACCTCCCTACCTCCCATGCAGGCCATTAAAATCTAGTTATAGGGATGGTGGCCATTAATGCATAGCCTTGACTTTATAAATTCCCAAATAACTCCCCCACTCCTATGTGCCCTCATATATTCCAAATTTCCTCCACTGCACCTTGACCTATGTAATTACTTGATTCTAGAGCATGGTCTTCCTCTGATCTAGAATGCATAATGGCTCTCGATGGGATTATGCCTCTGATTCCACCTATATCACATACCAATCAACGACATAATTAACATCATGCATATGATTTTTAATAAAATATATATGGAAAATTTATTGTACACACCGTTGTCACTAATGAAAACAAGTGTCATTGATGTGAAAGGGGTTTTCCAAGATATAAACAGTGTCATTCATGAGTCAAAGAAGTAGTATGACAACAAGATATCTTAAATTCCCTCATTAGTTGAATTCCATATAGGTGTGTATTTTATTGAGTTTTTTCACAAGGTTATGGTGCCATAATTATCCTATAGATAGAATTTTTTGATAGTCCTCATTGAGACCCTTCTAATGGTATATCTCACTCTTAAAAATTCTGCGTGGATGAGAAGTTATGGCCATTTGAAAATTAGTACTTCGAAAGGACCAAAATTATAGGGAAAAAAACCCTAATATAAATTTTCTAAATTTTACACAACTTCCAAGTGGATCCATGGATATTTAATTAAATCCACAATATATGGAAACCAAACTTGCAAAAAATTTAACACACTTAAATATTGCACATAATGTTTTTAGTGATGAGAACAAGTGCCATTAATGTCAAAGGATATGTCTGAGACAATAACATTAAGTCAAAGGAAGAAAATTGTAAATAACTGTCTTGTATTCCCTTAGCAAGTGAAGACCAAAGGAGTTGATGTTTACTGATATTTTGAAAATTTTATGTTTTCCTAATGATCTTATAAATAACATGGTTGTCTACCTCTCATCGAAACCCTTCCAACAGTATATCCCAATTTGAAAAAATCCTCCAAAATGAGAAATTATGGCCATATGAAATTTAAATATTTATCACAGGTTCAATATTATAGATAAAACCCCACATCTTCAATTGTTGAAAGGGGAAAAAATTCTTGACAATTAAACCATTCAAAAATTAGGTCAACGAATGGTGCAGACCCTACATGCATGATATTTAACTAGTTAACAATCAAGAAAATTTGTTTAATACAATAGATCAAGAGAACATAAGGAAAATTCAATAATAGATGCTTGCTAGACATTACCACTAGTTAACTTGAAGTAGCCCTACCATAGTGGTCAATCACATTGTCACACATGGAATAGTTTTATTTCATAGTGGAGAGCTAGTCACAATATCACGTGTGGCATAGGTTGATTGTAGGAGCTAAATTCAATAGTAGACTCCAACATGGTGACATAGTGCCATGTTGGTTGTGGGAGCTAAAATCAGTATTTGATGTTATCGTGGTGACATGGAACCACCTAGCACTTCCACCTAGTAGGAAAATTTGAGGCATTTTGATTGGTAAATAGGCCAAATATGGGTGAAACTTGGCACCCCTCTCAAGTGACCACATGGAATGATCAAATCATCAAGAAAAAAACCATGGAACCCCATGGAACTAGGTCACATGTTTGGTTCACATGTGATAAAGGATCCAGAACCTTGGGTCAGATTGGTTAAATTTTGGTTCAGCCTTAGGTCCTATGGTGAGCCCTCCTCGCCCACAATTCTATAGAAAACTACAATTAAATTTGACTAAGCACCATTCTCTCATTAACGAATTCATGATGAATTAATCTAGTGGATGATAAGCTTGTTGTATGTGGTATATTGGTACGAATAGGTGAAATTTGATTGACAGTCTGAGTTCAAGCCAAAAACATTTCAATTGTTGATTGGTTTACTCCAAATGGGTGTTCTTTTCTGATTACATTACTTTCTTGAACATTGAGGGGCTTTTATTTTTTATATGAGATAGGGAAGATATTTCTAGTTTCCCGAGGAAAAATGAGGATTCATTATATTTACTTTCCAAGCCCAAAAGGGTCGTGTTCTCTAGTCAAAGTATTTTTTCAAGCCTAAAGGAAGTGTGTTCTCTAGTCACAATATTCATTCGAGCTGAGAGAGGACATGTTTATTTTTTCACAGTAGACATTCGAGACCAAAGGGGAGTCGACCATATATCTTGATTGTTGCATGAGCTTGAAGGGGCCATGGTCTTGGTCATAATATTCATTCAAATCGAGGAGGGGCCTTATTCTCTAGTAACTATATTCATTCGAGCATAGAGGGGCCATGTTCTTTGGTCACAGAATATGCTCAAAGACTAGGGAAAACTATTTCTCTGGTCACTGTATTTGGTTGATCCTGGAGAGGTCATGTTCTCTACTCACTAGATTTGTTCGAAGTGGATTTGATTATATATCTTGATTACTTCCTTAGCCTATAGATTCCTTCTTCTTAATTCAAATTATTTTCATGTGCTTAGAAGAGCCTTGTTCTCTATTGCCAATTTACATTTAATCTATAATGATAGTTGAATATTGTTTTTTATTGCTCGAGGGGCATCACACCCATCTTAGGTTACATACTATGTTTTTTATTGCTCAAGCCTTAGTAAGAGGTTGTGTTACATGGAGAGGACATTAGAGGATTAACATTGGAGGTATCTCTTTGTTTTGAAATTCAATCCTATTTGGATGTTTTCTAACATTAATGATTGGAAAAGAGGTACCAATCACATTATCCAAGCTCTAGGAAGGCCAATCACATTGAAAAAGGTCAAATATGAGCCCAAATAGGGCAGCATGTTGAAATTCAAAGGATTACCAATTAACCTCAAGTCGAGCCTTCACTTATCTCCTTAAAATGAATTATTATAATTAAGCCAACGACATACTATAAAAAGTAACTCCATGTGCGTATGATGGTTGTGATTCCATGAAGTGTTGATCAAAATCATGGTTCAATCATTGGGAATTGACAGGCTAGAAATTTTCATTTTACTACCAAAGTTTCAGTTTTTCAAACATTTAGCTAACCAATGGTGTGAATTCTATAGCACCAGCATAAAAATATCACCATTTTGTTTAATTCTCCCTAAAAGAGGAAATTTGTATAACCCTTAATTTTATTATATGGTATTAAATGGTTATTTTGAGTTTTAGAGCTCATTCTTGAGAAAATTTGCAATCTGGAAGATGCACAGTTATCATTGTTCAAGAGTCGATGCATCCAAAGGAATGAAAATAATTTTTGATATATGTTTAATGACAATAATCTCTATTGTATGATTTGGAGTTTTTATGAGAATCTTATAGTGATTTCGAGTTTTTGGAAGATGCAAATTTTGAGATGCGAAAAAATGTGACTCGATTGATGAACAAGTTGAAGTAGAGAGGTGACAAGGTATGATAGGGAATGGAAAGTGGTATTAAAATACTAGCTTATTACATAGTCTTGTTAGGCTAGATCAACACCCTCCAAAATTTTCCTCAAAATTGAATTTTGGAGCATAATGAGGATCTTACGATCTATCATCTACAGTCACTTTGTGGTCAATGGATGTTGTTCTAATTGTTGATGTATTCTTCTCAAACTCTAAATGAAAATTTCACTTGCTCACACATGCCCACTTATTGATGAATTCATAAGCGTGCTTTCACTATGAAACCTTGAGCAGACCTGGCACAGTCCATCAAGACAGTTTCTGTGGAATTATCAACCTATGTCAACAACTAGTGTGCATTTTCCATTGACAATATCTCTCACTTTGGTCACATTTATACTTCTATTTCGGTGAGTTTCTAGAACTATCCCTTTTCGCATACCTTTTCTTTCACAAGTTTCCATTTCATGTTTATGACTATTTATTTTTCTTTATTTCAGTTTAATAAGTGTAATTTTCATTTTATATTCACTTTGACATGTGTCTCTTTCGATGTCATTCGGATTTGGAGGAGTCATTTTCATTTTTTTAATTCTCACTCTTTCATGTGTCACAGTTTTGTGCATCACTTGAGTTAGTTTTGGCACACCATGTTTTATTACATGGTCCTAAATATCATTATAATACACACTAGAAAAATTCATACAACTTAGAGCACCTTTTGGTCACAAGCAACATTATTGTCACAACTTGTGTTGTAAGTGTCGTAATGTGTTGCTTCAACTGTTGCACTTAGAAATACATGTCACTTTGATGTAATTTCAAGGTGAAACTTATGCTCATGATTCCTATGCAATATTATATCTTGAATTGATTACATTCATGTGTGTGATCCCTGTTCAAGTCATGTTCAGATGCATTTCCATCTCTTACTCTATTGATCCCATAGTTAGCCATTTTGGAGTTCCTCTTGTTCCTCCCACCCAGTGCAATTTGTGAAGGCCATTAGAGAAATTTTGAGGTCTAAAATGGGCCTCCTAAGAAAAATGTACAAGAAAAATAAAATTTATAAGAACCAATAGGATTCAAGATGACGATGTCAATTGTGGGGTATGATTCACCATTTTCAGGGTAAAAAGATAAAAAGACTAAAAATAAGTAAAATAATAAAAGTACTTTTTCAAATTGTATTTTCAACTTATCTCCCAAAAATTTTACTCAAATTTAGATTTGGAGTACTCCTTGGATGAAAATTTTAATTCATCATCCAAGTAGTACCCATGTTGCATACTTTCTATGGACTCTTCTACATGAAAAATGAGAAATACATGAAAATATGTGATTGCAATCATGTTTTTCATCTATTTCTCATTTTTCATGTAGCGGGGTCCATCAAAATTATGCAGCATGGGTAATGCATGGATGAGAAATCCAATTCCACATCCAACGAGTTTTCCTGCTCTAAATTTGAGTAAACCCATATGGAGATAAATTGAAAATATGATTTAAAAGAGTAGCTTTTTCCCTTTTCCCTCTTAAATTTGATGATGTAATCTAATCTTGTTTTATTATTTCCACTATTATTTTATAATTTCCTTACATAGATCTCATTGATGTAACCTTCCCCTCAATTACTTGTGTACTAAGTCCCTCTCAAGACCATCCCCAATAAATGTATTTTGAGATCCTTCCAAGTATGGCCACTTTACCCTTCTTGCTTGTATTGACTCATTGCACTAATTTGTAATCACCTATGCCTTTCATGGCACATAACATACCTCTAAGTTATACAAAATACAACTTCCATCCCCTTGTAAAATCAATCCACACAAGGCAAAGGCTCTCCTTGCTCCACAATGCAGTGAAGCACCTCTTAGGCTAAGTGACATAGTCTTGTGCTACCTCCCTTAGTAAAAAGTGCATTCTAGATGAGAAATATTTTGAAGTTTGCAACAAGAAACAGTGAAATTGGCATCCGGAAACAACATCCATGATCCTAGTGAAAATTAAGCACCTACACTAGGGTGGGGCCCACACAGGCTATTTTTAGGTGTATGTCTATTTATAGATGTATGTGCATATCTGTTTATAGAATGCATGTCTATTTATAGATGGATCTTTATTATCCATTAATATAGATGGACACTAAACTGTAATCTATTCTCAATGTGGACTTGAAAATAGTTAACTGAAGTGGAAAATTAGTTAGCTAAGTGAATTTTGAGTTAAGAGGTTGGTTGGTGGGACATGTAGTTTGAATTTAGTTGTGACATAGTGATTGTAGTTGTAACAGAGTTGGAAGTGTAGTGGTGCATGAGTTGTGCAAGTTGTAAATCAGATTAACTCAGTTAAGTGAGTTAAAGACAGTTGTGCTAGTTTTAACTACAGATACACTAGTGAGAGATCAAGTGAATTAAATATTAATTAATTCTCATGTAGGGATCTCACATGAAACTATTGTTTTTACTATTATTAACTGCATGCATGTCAGATCCAGTGGAGACCCAGTTGAGTTCTAGGTGAAAGGGAGGATAACTATCAGTTGTGACATTATCCGCTTGCACACATGCAAGCATACACACATTGGATGAGACCATGATATTTGCACATTCAAGCCAAGTAAGGAATCCATTATTCAGGGTTCTTTACCATCAAGGATTACGTAGTGGGGCCAAGTTGTCTGGAGACAGTAAATTGAACAAGTGATTTGCGAATTTTTGTATGACAATGTGATACAATTAGCTGATGTACTGAGGGCTCTTGTGATTGGAGATTTAAATGTAATTTTTTCATGATCCATGATATAATATACAATAGAAAATAGTGGGGTTTTTATTTGTAAGCTTTACCAGGGAAATTATATGTGTTGTGTGTGATTGATATTTCTTCATGCTTATGTAATTGGTGATTGTGTATTTAATTCTGCAAATATTTGTTGAAGCGATTATGTATTTAACAGTAGCACATTATTTGATCAAGAGAATCCAAGATATACATGAATACTGTATAATTAATACATGGTATCAGATCATAGGAAACTGCAGAAGTGAAGCAGGAGTTAAGTTTGTGGTTGGAAAGAATTTGAACTTGAAGAAAGACTTTCTTGGTGCTACAGCTGATTCAATATTGAAATGGCTTTCAATGGCTTGAGGTTAGAGTATGCGCTCAAGAGAAGCTCGAAAAAAATTTCTTGGAAAGACAAGATAAGGCAGTACTCGATGAAAATGGCTTGAAGGAATTCATTTACAAAGATGTTCCTAAGGCAGATGCTGCATATGTTGAAAGTCTCGATGCATGGCAAAAGAAACTGGCAAGGGCGAGGAGGATCCTGTTGCAGGGAGTATGATACCACATTGTCTCAAGCCTCCATGGGAAAGCCACACCATATGCTATGAGGAAGGTTTTGACATATCTATTCCAAATTAGTAGTGACCATAGGAAATTGGTGCTCAAAGATAAACTTAGGAAGATCAATATGGAAAAGAATGACACTATTCCGGTATACTTAAAAAAGTTTGTCCAATGTCAAGATGAAATTGGGAGTGTAGGAATAACTATCACTTATGATTATTTGGTGAGTTTGGCTCTCCTAGGACCTCCTAAGAGTTGGCACAATTATGAATACTTTGTCAACAAACGGGAAAAATTGTCAGATTGGGAACGACTGTGGTCGGATCTCATGCAGGAGGAGTTCAAGCAGAACACCAGAGATGGCTCTTCATCAAAGCATGATTATGAATAGGATTTTTCTTTGGTTGCTAAGGTGAAGAAGGGGAAGGAAAATAAATTCCATTCAAAATCTAAGGCTAGTAAAGATGGAAAGGAGCACAACATGTCTAAAGTGAAGTGTTTTCAATGTCACAAGCATGGACATATTGCCACAAATATCCACAAAAGAAGAAGAACAAGAAGGTTGTTGGAGCTGCAGCTGGTGAGGCGCTTGCCTCGCAATTTGAGCTTGAATTCTCATTGATCTCATGCATGGTTTCACGTTCATTAGGATTAGGGTGGTACTTGGATTGTGGTGCTTCCTTTCACATGACGGGAGATAAGGAGATTTTCAGTAACTTGGAGGAGAAATATCTCCAGATGCATATTGAATTGGGCGATGACGAATGGTAAAATGCGACTGGGATTAGTGCCATTACCTTTGAAAGGGTGTCAGGTAAACTCTTTCAATTAAAAAATGTAATTCATGTACCAGGTTTGAACAAAAATTTAGTCTCAGTTGCAATGTTAATGAATATAGGCTATGATGTTGTTTTCAGTGAAGGAAAATTTTTCCTGCGACACAAAACAACAGGGAAAGCCAAGAAGATTGGGATTCAAGTTAAGAATATCTATAGAATTTATGTAGATGTGATTTCTAAAAAGCTTCCTACCATTGGGAATTGTGATAAAGTAATGCAATTGACACTTGGGAGGGAGCTAGATTGCATGGAAGTGAGAATGAACCTCAATGTGTGGAGTAGCCACATGCGGAGGATCATGGAGTGAGAGCAACTAATCATGTAGAGAAATTTCAAGCCATATGGGCAGAGGGAGAGCATGGAGCTATACCACCATGTGAGAGGTGGGGCAACATGCATGACTAATACTAAGAAGAAATTTTGGGCAAGATTCATTGAGATGGTGTGGATCTTATGAGTCAAACCTGGCTAATAGGATCCCATAGAGAAATAGTAGCATGATCCGTTGGATTGATGAAGTCAAATGTCTTGAGGACATCAAATCAAAGTGACAGTGTTAAATACTGGAGTGCAGATCAGAGTTGGCAGCAAGTGCAGAGTGCATGGATGAAGGTTTCAGCAGCGTGGAGGATCAATTAGACATGTGCAATAGCTAACAGCAAGTCAGAAGACTTTGATGGTAGATGCATTATCCTGATTCAGTTGTTTGGAGGCTATTTAGTTTTGGAATTTTTGCATGCAAAGGTTGCATGTGTGATAAACACTAGCGAAGTGTTGCATGCAAGAGTTGCAAGTGCGAGAAACACTAGAGAAGTGTTGCATGCATGAGTTTCATGTCGCATGCATGGAGTTGCACATCGCATGCAAGGGTTTCATGTAATGTTCCTACTTAGCCTTAGCTAAGAGGAAACATTCAATTTTGATTTAATTTATGTTTTATGAATAAATGAATAAAGGAGGACATGTAAAACTCCTAAAAAGTCTGAATAAATCAATGCCCATGTGAACAAAGACAAATCAGGGCTATGTAAATAATCACTTGCAAGTGTGAAAGAGGTTTGAGCCAAAGATTGGGTCCACCTTGACCAAATCAATTGCGTTGTCTAGGTTCATTGCATCTCCAAAAGGGATTGTGCAGTTCTAGAAGGGAGCCTCTAATGTGAAGAGGGCTAACTGATCAAAGTGGTTTAGGGTTTGCAAGAGTTTCCTCATGTTATAAAAAGGAGGAGAAGGCACATGAAGAGGTTGTTGATAGATCTTATTTCTGAAGTATTTGTTTGATTAGAAAAATACCATTCTCTGCTGTTCAGTGGAGGATTGTGATTGGAATTCCTATTTAGGGGTTTCATCTCTTCCCTTGAGGATCATTGGAGGAGTTCTTTGCTGAAGTGAGCCACTATCTAGTTTGAGACCAAGCTCTATTTTCATGAGCAGCACTGGCCCATTGAGGGTTTTGTAGCTGCTATCATTTGTAGCAAGTGGTGTTCTAGATTTTCTTAGATCTAGCTTGTTTTGAGAGGCTTTTTCTGTTGGAGAGTGTTTCTAAGCCTCCAAACAGAGATTCTGTTGATCATATCAGCCCCCCCCATTAAAATTCTTAGCCATTAGACCTGCTTTGACCTTTCAAATTCCCTATCATGGCCTAAGGAATTCGTTTTCTACCTATCGTGACCTCTCTCTGCCTCCAAATTACGTTGCTCAAGTCTAAAAGCCCACATTTAAAATTATCTAAGGTTCAACCCTTTCGGCCCTAGCCCCTCTGTTTTTCTATTCTGCATGACCAAAGGCTGTAACCATGCGTTAGGATGAAAGGCACTGATCAAATTGCATCGGGCGTATTCCAAGCCATCCGATCAAATCATAAAATCAACGGTCCGCAGCCCATATGTCCCGGTGGTCCCCGCTCTCAAAAACACTTTATAAAATCGGTAGTATTTATCTCACCGCTTATCCAGGGCAGGCGGTATTCCTCAAATCACAGCGATGCCATACGTTGCGTGACACGTGGCTCCGCCACTGTTCCAAAACCACCAACCCATCGCGCGTTATATTTTGGCAGGGGACGTGGCGCGATATGCGCGTAAGCCGTCCAATATACAACATCCCATCCGACGGTGATCATTCATCCAAGTTTCTCGCAAGTTAGCATGGGGAAATAGTGCCCCTGGCCCTCCATTCCCCCACCCTCTGACGCATTCTTAATTGTTGGTCTCGTTTCGAGATCGTATGGCCTAGATCATTTGCATGACCAGTCGTTGATCAAGTCAGCCCTCCACGTCATCCATTCCCGCTGTCTCGGTGTCGTACCACCTGTCCCTCAATCTTTCCCCACATGTTCTCCGCCACCCAGACCTATATTGGTTCATTTCTTTATTTCTTATGTATTTCCACGATTGTGATCGCTTTTTGCCAATATTCTCCATCGTCACCTCCCTCCATCATGCTGCATTTCCCACCATTGTTCTACATCTCTCGACCACCCACCATTCCACGTTGTCTCATCATGATCCTCACTATGTTCACCCTTTTGTGCATGGTTTTCTTTAACAAATTCGTGGGTTTTGCAGGTTCGCAGTGATGGAGAATTATCATGAATTGCCGCATCCATCACAAGATCTAAGCACATGTCAAAGGACCATGTTCAGAGCAGAATTATGAAAAATTCCCCGGAAGCCAAATCGACAAGACTCTAATTTAAGAGGTAGGTTTCAAATTTGTCAAACCCTGCAGGGACATTCAAGGCACCGATTTCACAGATGGAGATATTAATGGGGCAGATGAATAATATCAGTGTTCAGCAGAGAATTAAAGGCAGGTAGCTGAAGACTTTGGGGGCCTTGTCCTAGCCTTTTGGAAGCAGAGTACCAAATTGAAGATCCTGCACATCATTCAAAAGATTTATACACAGAAAACAATGTCCTCAAGGTTTTATTTCAACATATTTTTCTTCCCAGGCAAGGACGGATATTTATGTGATTTTACTACCTTACCGTGTCCCGGGAGAGATTTCTTCCCAGTGCATTTATTTCAGTTAGCAGGCCACAGAGTACAAACAACATAGCACAGTCATTCAGCAGTATGGGCACAAATGTTCCCACCATTTTGATTTAATTATGAAAATTAAATGTTCATCACCTACCTCTTTCCCTATGTTTTCAGTTTTTCCTATAAAGACCATGAAGAAACGCATTGTAAGGGTTCCAGATTTTTATCAGAAAATTATACAGTGAAAGTATTTTTGCATACATTTTGTAAGACTCTTGTATGAAGGCTCAGAGCCCATAGGGTTTCAATGAGGAGGAGTTATATCCATCTAAGAGGATTCTGGTCTTTGGTATTTCACAGTTTGTAACTCTCTTTTATATGTTATTTAATATATCATTCCATCTCATCCATCTTTCCTGTATCATGTTTTGGAATGCGAGTGGCTCACTGATTCCTGGTAAGGATTCATCCTAGTCGATGCCCATACTTAAATTATTCAAGTGCTTTAAATATGGCTCATGCATGATATTTTGTTCCATTATTCAGCTAACCATACTTCTGTTGTATTAGTTGCTTTGGGAGGGTGCTTTTAAAATGATATTATCATGTATGGATTCTTAGATTGGTAAGCCCATGCATGGTAGTATTGTATATCTGGGTATCAGCTCAATGTTAACTAATATCCTCTCATTATTTCTTTCACTACATACACCTTCTGATAATTTATGTCTGTGAGGTATTTCTGAATCGGCACGCTTTATAGTAAACTGTCTCTGAATTGTCTGTTGCTTTTGTATTAGAGTTCTGCATCTTGCCTCTGCAGTATTTCTTTTCCTGTTTTAGTTTCTGAGAGTTTGGTCCCATTCTATTTCATTTCCCTGTTTACAAGAGATAGCATGTGAGCTGAAGCTGAAAATTTCAAACACCATATTATATGCTCCTTGCTATGCTAATATGTCCTAGGCACTGGTCTATCACAACTCTAGGCTATCTCTAGGAGCTACAACATCTTTCTGGCACCGTTTCCGGGGACAAATTTAAGAAAATTAGAATCCCTGGGCCTCGACAAAATCATATTCACTCTCTAAATAGGTGAGCACAGAGAGTTGAGAGTTGTATATCCCTCACCTTGGCAACTGCACATTTGTTATTTGATATATCTATTTGTATTCCTAGCTCCTCGCAAGCCACACCTAAGGTCAGATTCATCTAAGCCAAAGACACCTTCAGTGTCTGACCCTGGCCAGATTATACATAGAAGAAATTGGAGGGAAAGGAAATCAGCTCGTTCCCAAATTCCTGAAGTGCCTATAGAATATTTTCCTTCCTCTTCCTCTCAAGATTCTCAGTTGCAAATTCCCGACTCCATTGTGGGAGATACTGATTATTATTACTCAGACAGTCCACCCCGAGAGGGTATTAGAAATAAAAACAGTCTTCATCCTTGTTATAGCATCATTTCTCACCTTGACATGATTCATGATTGCTTTGATGGTTTTGGGCACCCATTCCTACAGACTTGGACAAATTCACTTAAAAACAGTGTAAAAATCCCCATACGCGACTATGCCCATACTTTTCCACGTGTATACGCGAGTCCAACTAGAATTTTTCGCGTATGCCATTAAAATGATTAAAAAATATATAATTATTCCCTATTTTCGGGCTGGGTTGATGGTTACTCAGGTAGTTCAACCACCCCAGCACGTGGCAAACTGTTTCCAACTGTTGAAACTACTTGGAGGGAGTATAAAAACCCCTCATATGTATGGCCTAAGGGAGAGAGAGAATTATTGATATTATACTCTGTTGGTATTCCCAATCCAAGTCTGATTCCCCATGCCTCCTGCACTTTCCCAGTTCATTATAGGAAACCCTTGTTTCCTTGAGATTCTCATCCCCTTATATGTCATCTCGTATGCACTAGTTTGGAAGGAGTCTTAGCGAGGCAAGGGCTGGACGGATCCAGACGACGGTCTGCTCGAAGGCCGTGGAAGGATCAGGTGATCTCTCCACTCGTTACTTTTGTACATGCTATTTATAATACAGAAGTATCATGCTGTTCCCTAAATAAACGTGTTAGTGTATGCTTATATGTATGAGAATATTTGTTATACAAGCATTCATTATGATTTATTTAATGTTTTATATGAATCTCACTGACATTTAGAGTAGATATATGTTGTACAACCAGTCCTTTGTGCTTTTTTCTTCTTGTCTTTCAGGTTAAGAAGGAAGGACGGTTGCTGGGGGTTTGAACCCTGCGGGATCTTCTTCAACTGTAGGACCTACGGGTAACTTTCTCATTCTACTCTATTTAGTTTTTCTGAACGTGCATGGTTGTGTGAGTCTCTGTTAAGTAGCATGCCCCTGCTCTGTGGAGGTTGTAACCTAACGAACCTCTAGGGTGATAATGCGTAGATGGTTCCAAAAAGGTTGGAACCCAGATTGCAATTAAAGATATCAGGGATTTGCACATGAAAATCCTCCTTTTCACCATCAGCAGAGTGGCAGGATCTACCTCACTACATCAGGCATCCAGGACGCAAATGAGCATAGCTGTAGAGTGTTTGACTCATGTTTACGATTGGTGCATAGCCCTGTTACTGAACATGAAACAACAGCTGACCTGTATTCGCCAAGTAATGACCAAACACTTTGGCTATGGTACAATTTTGACAACATTCTTCTTTGAGAGGATTCCAGCTTTGAGACCTAGAGTCATCTCTACTATCAGTAGCCCGCGGGACCCAAGAATTGCCCGTTGGGCAGACATGATGAAGAGACTGGGGGGTAGTGAGGTACCTCGGACCACATGGGACGATGAGTTCTTCCTGTGGTGGGGAGAATAGATCATCGCAGTGGACGACTATCCCTATGCCGGGATGGATTTTCGTGGAGATCCAGATCTAGTTCTTCCACCTAGCACAGCATGGGGAGCAGTCGGTAAGTTTTGCAAAAAATTTTGACTTATATAATTTTTTTTTGATTTTTTCAAATATGAATGAAAAAATGAAAAACAAACATGTTTTTGATTGGATTCATAATGACTGACAATAAAAAATGATCATGTTTCAGATGTTGGACCAGTTCGTCCTGAGGGTCTCCCACGCCATAAGCGTCGCAGGGGCGAGGCAGAGACAGTGGACTCAGACAGGACTCTCCAGGCCGTGCAGAGAAACTTGGAGGGACTGACCCGCCAAATCCCTATGGCTGCCGTGGAGGACTTGCCTGAAGCCATCCAGAGACGGGTGGTAGGAGTACCCCGAGACTGGGTTAGATTATTCCGCCGAGTTGCCACTGTAGTTATGTTCTATAGGAACACGACTTCTGGGCAGGGACCTCAGGAGTAGACAGATTTTATATGACTGTATATTATTTTTTGAGACTAAACATGATGGGGCATAAGCCCAAGTTTTTTACGAGATTATGGATCCAAATTTTGTAAAGTTTTTTGACACTCCGATGATATATATACAACGATATTTGATGTGATGTGATAAATGTATCAAATGTATGATGTTTTTGATGAAAAAATTTATTGTATGGAATGATTAATGTGCCAATCTAATGCTTGATTAGCTAATGAGTCAGCAAACCAATTGTCAGCTCGAGGAATATGAATGAATGTTAAAAATTGAAATGACCTTTGTAACAAACGTACCCTCAAGAACAATCGTAATAAAAATGGATCTCGTACCCGATAAGTGTTGTTCAACTGCGACACCACCAACTGGGAGTCCAAGAAAACTACCAATGAATCAACACCCAAAGATATTGCCTCTAAGAGTAGATGAATGACTGCAGTGTATTCTGCTACATTATTGGAAGCAGGACCAATGCAAACCCCTCTTGATACCAACAGCTGACCGGAAGGATAATGAAGCACCCAAGCTGCGGAAGCTAAGTTCTGGGTGTGTCTACTAGCACCATCGGTGAAACCAAAATGACTCATGACATCTAACACAACTTGCCAAAGCAGATGAAAAACATCACCAACTCATCAAAGATCAAAAATCAATCAGATATGTACAAAGCAGAAAAACTACTATATACAAAGAAAAATGCCAGGCCAAAGCCTAGGCATAATACTTCTTCAAATAGAGCCCATTTCGGGGCTCCGGCAACTCGTTCCTTTCGAAGTCAACCAAGGTATACACTCCTTTCTTAAGGACTTTTTTAACTATATAGGGGCCATACCACATCGATTTAAACTTTCCTGCCCCCAGGGCATCCTTTTCTTGGGCATAGACCAAAACAAGGTCACCTTCCGAAAAGACCCTAGGCTTGACCGCCTTATCGTACTAAACCTTTACTCAGTTTTTATGCGCTTCATTCATCGTGGCGGCATCCTGACGCTGCTCATCGAGATGTTCCAGATGAAGAAGTCGTTCTGCCAGACTAGAAGTGTCAGGAAGAAGTTCAACAACTAATTTAAGAGAAGGAATCTCGCATTCAATAGGAAATACGGATTCTACCCCATGGACTATCTGAAATGGAGTAAAGCCAGTTGCAGTTTTCACTAACGTCCTGTATGCCCAAAGTGTAGGATATAGCATAATATGCCAGTTGGATCTATGTTTATCAATTGTCCTTTGAAGAATCGTCTTCAAGGATTTATGCACGGCTTCCACTTGCCCATTGGCCTGAGGATAATATGGAGATGAATGCTCCTGCCGGAAACCCAATTTGAGAGCCAACTCAGCCATCATACTATTCTGAAAATGACTGCCATGGTCAGTGAAAATCTCTCTAGGTATACCAAAACGAGCGATAATTTGGTTGAAAAGGAACAAAGCTGCAGTCTCACCATCATTCCCAAAAGTAGGCATAGCCTCGACCCACTTCGTAAAGTAGTCTACTGCTACGATAATGTACTTGTGACCTTTTGCCGAAGGCGGGTTACAAGTTGTATAATCCATACCCCACTTTTTAAAGGGTCCAACAGTAACGACTGGAAAAAGCGGAGCTGGATGAGCACGCATTTTTCGAGTATAAACTTGACACGGATGACACTTCTTGACCGATTCAATACAATCTTTGAAAATTGAGGGCCAAAAGTATCCAGCACGCAAAATATTTTGGGTTGTAGCAAGCCCAGATAAATGATCCCCACAAGCTCCACTGTGAGAATCATTGAGCATAGCCTCAGCTTCTTCGAAAGTTAAGCAGCGTCTTAGGATTGAATCAACCCCTCGATGGTACAAAGCATCACCAATAATCAGATAATTCTTGGCCAAGTGATGCAGTTTACGACGCTCATCTTTCAAAAAAGTAGAGGGAAAATTTGCAGTCTGGAGATACACAATGATATCCCCGTACCAAGGATCCTGTGGAGAGATCAGAAACAAGTGTTCGTCCGGAAAGGACTCATCATATATCATCTCCTCTTCACAGGGCAACTCGGAGATCAATTCCGCAAAAACTAATGACTTCTTGGATTTGGCAGACATGAACTCGAGATCAAATTCTTGTAAAATCACAATCCATCTATTATATTTTCCCCCAATCACTCGCCTACTGAGGACAAACTGAAATGGATTGGCAGCTGCCAAGACATAATTTTTGTGAAGAATAATGTAATGCCGGAGTCACTGCACAGCATGAACTGCTGCTAAGGCTAATTTTTCTATCGGAGTGTATCGCAGTTCAGGTCCTACCAGTCCTCGACTAAGGTAGTAAATAACATGCTCTGTAAGAGCATCATCTTCCTGAACCAGAACCATACCGATGGTAGATTCTGCTGTAGCCAGATACAAAAGAAAATCTCTGCTATAATCAGGTGGACTCAGTAAAGGAGCAGAGGTCAATGCCTTCTTCAAGGCATCGAATGAGCGTTGAGCGTAGTCATCCCAAAGAAAAGGAACTCCTTTCTTCAACAGTCTCATATATCCCTTTGTAATCTCAGCATAATTGACGATAAACCTCCGAAGAAAATTAGACTTTCCTTGGAGACTTTGAAGCTGACGGATGGAAGACGGGGGAGGCAACCGAAGTATTGCCTCAACCTTGAAGGGATCTACCCTTATCCCTTCCCTAGACACAATAAATCCCAACAGCCGACCGGATGTAACCGCGAAAACGCATTTGTTCGGATTCAATCGAATTTTATAAAAACGACATCTTTCAAATATTTGCCGGAGGTGACCGAGATGATCCATCCTCTTTCAAGAATGAGCAGTTAGATCATCTAAGTATCCCTCGATAATCTTCTTGATGTCGTGGAAGGCGTAAGACATGGCCTGCTGAAAGGTAGCCCCAGCATTTTTAAGACCAAAAGGCATTTTCTTGTATGAAAACGTACCCCAGGGACAAATAAATGCAGTCTTATGTTGATCTTCAGGACGGATAGTAATTTGATTATATCCGGAGAAACCGTCCATGAAGGAGAAAATCTCGTTACCGGCACAGTCGTCAATAATCTGATCGATGAATGGTGTGGGGTAATTGTCTTTAGGACATGCTTTATTTAGGTCTCTGAAATCGATGCACACTCGAATCGTTCCTTGCTTTTTATCTACCAGAACGGGGTTTGAAACCCATTCAGTCAGAGGAACTGGGAAAATGAATCCCGCCTTAAGCAGCTTTTCAACTTCAGCTTTGATAGCTGCTGCCTTCCTAGGATTGACCGGACGAAGTTTTTTCCTGACCGGTTTAGCGTTTTCATATGTCTTGATCTCATGTTGGTCGATAGATGGGTCTATGCCAGGCATTTCCTCATAAGACCAAGAAAATACATCCCTATACTCTTTGAAGAGCTCAGTATAAATTTGAACCTCTTCACGGGAACATTCAGCTCCAATGAAGACATTCTCGATAATATTGGGATCCCTGGAAATGTTCACCGGGATAGTAGGAGAGATCATAGCCATGTTCCCTTCAGCATAAACCTGTGTTGGTGCCAAAGGGTTCAAGACTGGGTGAACAGGACCAGGAGACTGAGGACTTGGAAAACTAGTTTCAACTTCGCTTAAGTCAGGTAGGAAGTAAGACCGATGATGCAAGTCATCCCATGGTCTATCTATACCAGTCATGGCTTCCAGGATTGCCTCTTCAGATGGAAGAGTGGTATCAAGGCAATCCTGGGCCGAAGAAGAACTAAGCGTCCAAGCCGGGGCCACATCACCATCCAACTCTTCCGGTGAAAGAGGAGCTGGAGTAGATTCTGCAGTGTCAAAAATAGACTAATATGCAATCTTAGCTGCAGAAATCGGAAATGCCATTCCACCCACTTGACCTTCCGCTAATGTGGCAGTAGGGGAAGGTAAGGTCCAAGGGTCCGAAAAATAATGAGTTCGAAAGAACTCTCTTCGAAGGGGAGCCCTGGAGGATGAAACAGCATTAATATGCACAGTAGGAGGAGGAAGATCGAAAGTACCCATCAGAGAAGAATACATTCCAACTCCTAGATTCTC
Source organism: Pinus albicaulis (assembly GCA_034641835.2). Classification (NCBI taxonomy): domain Eukaryota; kingdom Viridiplantae; phylum Streptophyta; class Pinopsida; order Pinales; family Pinaceae; genus Pinus; species Pinus albicaulis. The sequence goes on along the minus strand of CM076580.1, from coordinate 543,313,246 downwards.
AACAGGCGCCTTAGTATTATCCAACTTAGGAACATATGAGTCAGAAGGCGCATTCAGGTCTACAGGAGGACAGTCCAATTGATCCACTGTAACGATCCTCCCTTCGTGGGGGAAGCATACAATTCGAAATAATGAGGATGCAATAGCATCCATCTCATAAATCCAGTTCCTCCCCAACAGAAGGTTGTAGTCCAAGGCTGCATCCACTACCTCAACCTCTATGTTAATGGTTTTGCCCCCAACACAGATGGGCAAAGCCAGGACAATACCATGGGGTCTATGAGAATGACCATCGAACGTAGTAAGAACAGTGCTAGATGGAACAACTTTGGGAGATCCAAGTGTCTTCCAGCATGCGAGAGACATGACGCATGTAGAAGCACCCTCATCAACAACCGTTCGAAAGATATTGCACTTCCGATACGACGATTTAATATGGAAAGCCATGTGATGAGGAAGTATCTTCTTAAAATTATTCATATCAAAAGTAATCAGAAGAGAATTTTTTGGATCAATAGCCCCAATGGCAGTGAGAAAAGCACTGCGCTGAGCCGGACAAGACTGGAGTACCTCTAAAGCTGACATAGCACAAGGACTTTGCGCCAGATCTTCTACAATCGAGTAGTTCTGGGCAGCCCTCGCATTTGGATTAATCGTTGATCGCTTAGAAGATGCTTTGGGCATCCGAGGCATAGACTCAATAGTAGGCTTCGTGATGTGAAGCGGCTCAGTAGCATCAGGGACTTCCTTAGCTTTCGAAGACTCTTTTCCGCCATAATCATGAGATCTCGTAGCGATATCCGCGTGAGCACTTATCATGAAAATGTTCGATGGAATTTCCCCTTCCTGGGTGCCCCCAGAGGAAGCCCCAGGATTTTGGTTCGCGCCAACAACTAATTGTTGCCCTTGGGGAAAAGGGTTTGTTAACACAACCTGGGAACTAGAAGAACCCTGCTGGGATAACAGGCACTGAGCATCCTGAATTTTAGGGCAAAGGTGTGTGAGATGGTCTCCAGCACAGAGCTTGCATGGAAACTTCACTTTCTTTTTCTCCTTTTGACCCTCACCAACACGCTTGTTGGTTTTATTTGCATTGCCCTTCCCGTTCTTGCCCTTCTTCTTGTTATTTCGTCCCTTCTTCTTCCCATCGGATTGTTGATTTCCTTTGGGATCAGAAGCTTGGACAACATTTATGGACAAAGACTGGGAAGGTGATGAATCAGTAGGCACAGCCTGACTAGAAGGAGCAGATTGTAAAGACAACTGCTGCAATTGAGAAAGCAGGTTGGCTGCACCACTACTGACCGATCTGATAAGCCCGTCACCATGCGGACCAGGTTTATTTTTCGATAAATCCAATTTGGAGCGAGGAGCATTGGGCAAATACTTATAAAGTACCCCAGACTGAGAATAGATCAGTTCTAACTGCTGGGCCCTAAAAATGGCCTGCTCCTCAAAAAATACCCCAGATAGGGATACATCTTTTGAAATATCTGACTGCAGAGATTTCAAAAACCACTCGAGAAGGAATTCACCTGGAATATGGGCTTTGATAAGCCTCTTCCTTCTCCTCCATTCCTGAATGTGATCAGAAATGTGAGTTGCCTCATCCTGCTTAAAATTAGCCAGGAGTTCGGTCCCGGCCTCATATCTGACAGGCAACTGAAAATGGTTAAGAAATGTAACACCCAGTTCTCTAAATGTGGCGAAACTGCCCCCAGTGAGCTCTATATACCATTTGGCAGCATTCCCAGTTAGGGTGCGTTGAAATAATCTCAACCTAATCGAATCATCGATCAGGGAGTTCGACGAGCACCATAAGTGGAAAGTGGTGATGTGGTCCGCCGGATCTTCTCCATTCTTACCTTCAAACTTTGGAATGTCTGAAGGAAGTTTGGTTGGGACCGGAGGCCACCCCGGACTATAACGAATTGGGTCATTAGTTAACTTCGACAAGTCTGGCAAGTTTAACATTGCCAGAAATGGTAATCGAGGCGGAGCCTGAGAATTCCATCCTTGATGGGATGGATTTCCAACATTCTGAAAAGAATAGCCTGGATTTGATGAGGCACCAGGCTGCCAGAAAGGACTCGTAGAAAATGGAGAAGAACCTCCTCCCCACGCCGAGTTACCAAAGCCCAGACCAGTTCCCCCCGCTGAAGTATTGATTGACGAGGAAAGCCCCTGGTAGGGGTTCCAAGCATTAGACAGAGGAGAAAAAGACTGATAAGCACTCGATGAAGGGAAAGAAGCATTCCCTTGATGACCTGCGTAAAACTGATTCCCTGCCCCCGCTGTAGTAAAGACAGGATTCCATCCCATAAAAGTAGTCAAACTTTGCCCCCCAGACCAAGGGTTGAAACTCTGGGTCTGGGACGTAAACGGAAACGACCCTAAAGAAGGATTGGAACTAGGAATATGCCCAGTCCCAAAGGGGAAACCCTGAAACGAAGCTAATCCACTAGCCATGTTAGACATGGGTGTAGATCCAGCTGAAGCAGCGGAAAAGGAAAAAGAGGGATTCCCACTAGAGGGAAACCCTGAACAGAAGGGACCAGAATGAGAAGCATGTGCTTGGGTGAACCCAGAGCCAAACACAACAGCACTAGAAGCAATCGAAGATGAAGCAATAGTGCCCCCTGCTTCAACAGAAGCAGGAGTCTGAATGCCTGCAGCACTCACGGTAGAAGCCGCGTTCCCAGTCGTGGCCATCGAAAGATAAGAATGATACGGAAGATCCGGCGGTCTCTCCGACTCAGGTCCGATGTACTGAACAACGAATGGATAATCAGGAGGAAGAGGAGATGGACCTGTAGCAGGAGGCTCAGGTATGTCTTCAATCTGAAAATCTTCTTCCTGAGGAAATAAAACTCGCGAGGTGAGCGGAACGCTCCTCTCGGAACCGACACCCGAATCAGCTACGAAACCTTCAGACCTTTCTGGAGGATCTCTCTCCACTGCGTCAGACGCCACAGGGTGGTAACCACCTGCTAAATCGCTCCTACGCCTTCTCGAAGAAGGCTCTAGACTCTCAGGAGATAACCCCCAGATTCTCCTCGAACGTCGAGGCGCTTGATCAGCCACTTTTATAGATTTTTTAAATTAGACTCAAAAAAGTGAAAAGCTAGGCAAGCTAGGAGAAAATCCCTAGGATACAGTCAAGCAAACAGCCTCCAAGTATTTCTGCTCCGGGTGATGAGGACCGGACACCAAAATACAGGAAAGCGAAGTATAGGACCTCCCGAAAGCAGTCTAGGATGATTAGGGCCCAGAACAACTAGCGAAGGTATCAGAAATAGTTACGCCGACCTCCTAACGATAGCCTTTGCCGGCTCAAGCACCTAAGCTTCACAAGGGCACCCCCCAGAAGTACTGCTGAAAGTGATGCGACGTCTGCCTCAGGTACCATGGGTATTCCCCCCCGCAGTCACCTGTGTGGAACCTAGGAGTGGCAACTATGGGCACCAATCCATATCAGAAGCCGGGCGGAATGGTCTTGAGGTCAGATTCAGCTAATCGGAGGGGGGGTATCCCTCTTCTCAACCTTCACTTCCCCTCGCGCTTGACTCTCGGATGAGAGCTTTCCCGGTCCACCTCACGGAATTGGATTTCGCTCAATTAATCAACTTCTATGTTTGTTTGAGCGGCCTTGGAGAGTTAACTCTCCACTCACCTATTCCAAGGCCCTACAACCTAGCTAGTTGGTGATTGACACTTAGAAAAACTTGCTAGTTGATTTTAGATTAAATCGCTTATTTTAAGGGTTGTTATATTAAGTCACAAGGATATGAAGATGAAACTTATGGTGTTTTTGACGCAAAAGAAATTAATAAAAACTTGACTACATGCAAATGCAGTTCTTTGTCTTTCGATGAAGAGAAATCTCTATACAGGTTCTACGAGACTAAAATTTGTATTTTTCTTTTCAAATAGCAAACTCACACTCAAAAAAACTAAGAAATTTACTAAATGATTAAATGCACCTAATGCAAATCACTACAAGCATGTAAATCCTAAGATGCAAATCTCTTAAAGCAGAGCGAAATTCCCAAAAAGTCCTTCAGTTTTAACTCATCTTTTGTTGTCCAGAAAGCTAATTCTCGAAATCAAGAACTCTTAAAATAAGGACACCAAAAACACTTAAAAACAAGAAGAAGAAATCAAACGACAACTCCTCCTCAAAATAAAGCCAAAAACTAAAAGCAAGAAACCTCACAAGCTTCAAAAGTTATAGAAAACGAAAATGAAAATGCAACAACAAAAGAAAATAACAAGTAAAAATGTTTTTAAGCCTTTGAAATGCAAAAACCAAAAGCAAAGAAAATGTTTTTTGAGCTTTTTTGTTTTATAAGGAAAGAGCTCTAAAAGACCAAGCACAACTATCAAAATCCAAACCAAACAAGACCGAATTCCAAGCACAAACTTCAACAATGCTCCCAAACCTTATAAGGCTAACTCGTAGCAAGACCAATAAGAGAAACAGAAGACCAGAAAACTCAGCCACTCAGCCTAGACAAATAGTGCAAACTCGTCGCAAACAAAGACTCCAAAGAAGCAAGAAAAGCTCTTCGAAAGTTGCAACAAAACCTAGCCTATGGAACTCAAGAAAACCAATAAAAAATGAAGCAAAAATCGCAATGCGAAGCACAACACAAAGATAGGAGCGAGTCAGTGAGCAGAAGCTCTCTGTTCTGATAAAGCAGAACAGCCAAGAATGCTCAGAAAGCGATCTTGGAACTCAATCCAGAAGTGTCAGCACCAGAAACAACACTTTGCCAAAAAGACTAGTTTTCAATCAAACGAAAGAGAGAAAAGACATGAAAACACTTCCTTCAAACTCCAGTGAGTAGAAAGACACTATAGGAACATGTCTCCACAGCCAGAAAGGACCAAAAAGTCAAGAAACTAAAAAATTCAAAATTTGCCTAGGTATACGCTACTTCACAGCTATGCAACCAGTGTGCATACGCGTCTGTGCTAAGGGAAACTCGCGTATATGCGGGTTCCTTTAGACAAAATTGCATGTATACGCAACTGTGTGCAAAAAAAAGCGCGTATGCAAAGGTAAATAATGAAAAAACAAAAAAGAACTAGCCTGGAAAAGACACCAGGACTTCAGACTGACTGCAAGAAAATAAACTGGACTGCAAATGAAAGTTAAAACTACTGGGATCCTACCAAACAGCTGAAACCACCCAACAGGAGAATCACAAGAATGTGATCCCCAGCGGATTCTCCAGTTTTGTTTCGAGGAATTTCACCCTAGAGGTTCGTTGGGTTACAACCTCCACAGAGCAGGGGCATGCTACTTAAAAAATCAGTGACTCACACAACTATCTAAGACAGATATAATCGTTCATAATGACTAAATAGAGTAGAATGAGAAAGATCCTCTAGAGTCCTACCTAAGTTGAAGATACAACAGAAGTTCAAACCCCCAGCAACCGTCCTTCCTTCTTAACCTAAAAGACAAACAAGCAAGGATCAAGTCTATCCTAGTCAGCCAAGCACCATATAAGGGTTTAAATAAATCATAATGAATGCTTATATGTATGAGAATATTTGTTATACAAGCATTCATTATGATTTATTTAATGTTTTATATGAATCTCACTGACATTTAGAGTAGATATATGCTGTACAACCAGTCCTTTGTGCTTGTTTCTTCTTGTCTTTCAGGTTAAGAAGGAAGGACGGTTGCTGGGGGTTTGAACCCTGCGGGATCTTCTTCAACCGTAGGACCAACGGGTAACTTTCTCATTCTACTCTATTTAGTTTTTCTGAACGTGCATGGTTGTGTGAGTCTCTGTTAAGTAGCATGCCCCTGCTCTGTGGAGGTTGTAACCCAACAAACCTCTAGGGTGAAATTCCCCGAAACAATCCTACTCCTGAGGTTGAAGAGGTCAAGGGAGTAACTGAAGTATCTGCTGTTAATATACCTTTGTTCCCCTCAACCCCTCAAGCTGCAGTTGAGTATATTCCTATTATTATTCACACTCCACTTCCACCTCCTCCTCCTCCTCTGACTCATCAAACGATCGCACTACCTCCACTTCCTCCAATGGCTAATGTTCCAGCATTTTTGATGAATAAATATGCACCCCTGGCATTACCCCAAGTGCTGAATGATATGCCCCAGGACTATCTAAAGGTCTTGCCCAGATTCAATGGAGAAAATGAAATTGATGCTCAAAAATGTCTTGAGACTTTATGCTCCTTTGCAGAGAATTTTAATGTTGAACATTTAGATGTGGTCTTAAGACTATTTTTGCAGTCTCTTGATGGTGAAGCTCGAAAATGGTTTAAAACCTTGGCTGGCCGTTCTATTACCACTTTGGATAACATGGAGGACACTTTTCTCAGGAAATGGGGAGAAAAGAAAGATCATGGAAATTGTCTTATTGAGTTTAATAGACTAAAGAAAAGACATAATGAAGGAGTGTCAGAATTTATCAAGCGATTCAATAAATTGTATCTGAGTCTCCCTGGTGATATGAAACCCCATCAAACTGCTGCTAAATTTTTTTTGGTAGCAGCCTTTGATTCAGAATTTGGTTTCTCTCTCAGAGAAAGAAAGCCTACTACTTTGGATGATTCTCAGGCAGATGCACTTGATTTGGAAGCAAACTTTTCCTCCACCGGTAAATCAAAAGGGAAATCAGAACAGGATAGCAGAAGAAGGGGAAAAGAGGAGGTATCCACTTCTAGTCAGGACAGAGACTCAGACAAAATGGAAGAAATGAGAAAATTTATTAAGAAAATGGTCAAGTTGGAATTGGAAGCCAGGAATTCAGCCTTCAGAATTTTTCAGAACGCTCCAAACATAGGTTACAATCCTCAGTACAGGAAACCACCCTTGCAGATATTGCCAAGGGAAGAAAAGGAGCAACATGATTAAGTACCACACCCATTGTACTTATAAGGTCCAGTAGATGACTCCACTGAGGACATTACATATAGACTGGAGGATGCAAACCTTTCCTTTTCAATTATCGATGGAGAGGAATGCCCTTTACAAGAGAATGGTGAACCTGGGTACTCATTGCAAGAAGAAGAAAAGACCAGAGATTCAGAATAAGAAGAATTTGATCATTATTGTAAACAATTTGATTATTTCATGCAAGCACATTTTAACAGGAGATATGATCTCAGATCTTCGAGAAATAGGACTCGTACCCAAGAGCAAGAAGAAGAGTTACCCCAGGAGGAAGCACCTGCTCAGTAGGAGGTTACAATGCAGAAAGCCACATGCAAAGGTAAGCAGCCTCTAAACAAACCTTTGCAGTCTAATGATCAAAATCCTTCTTCTTCAAAAGTAGTCACTTCTCCTTATGCCAAACCTGTGTCAAAAGAAGCCCACCCCCCAGTTTAGAATAAAGAGTCAAAAAAGTTTGTGATAGAAAAATCCCCTCCTGCTTTTAGTCTGCAAAAAAGAAATAGAAAAAGTCAAAATCCCAGTCCCCTTGACTGAACTGTTGAAACAGCCAGCATATCAATCTCAAGTCACATCTTTCATTCTCCCTCCAGAAGCACCAATCATCCCAAATAGTCTCAACCTTCAAGAAGAGATACCCATGGTATTTTTTGGCCCACATGTTGAGGAGATAGATCCCTCTATTCCTCCCTTCTATGTGTCTCTAGTAATACATGACCTACTATTACATAATTGCATGTTAGATTCTGGAGCTTCCCATAATCTTATGCCTCTGTCATTCATGGAACAACTAGGTTTACAAATCACACGTCCATATAAAGACCTCTACTCATTTGATTCCAAAAGAGTTAAGTGCTTAGGGATGATCAAGGATCTAGTGGTCAATTTGGCTCAAATCCCAGCAAAAAGTGTGGTAATGGACATAGTGGTGGCTGACATTCCAGCTCACTTTGGCATGTTGCTGTCAAGGTCCTGGGGAACAAAAATTGGCGGATCAATTAAAATGGATCTAACATATGCCACTATCCCAGTTTTTGGTGGCCAAGAGAGGAGACTATACAGGGAGACTAGATTTGTCAAGATGGTGAAAAAGGCTGAAAATTCTGTGAATTCACCAGTCTACAGTAAGGAAGGAGAATTTTCATGCTTGATGCTGGAAGAAGATCAAGATTATGCTCATGAACCATCCTTCTGCCAGATCAAGAGTGAGCAGCCCTCAAATAATCATGAAGCAGGAATATCGACACTACATTTTGACGGGGCCAATTCTAAAGAAGGTAATGGAGCAGGAATATTATTAATTTCTCCTATAGGGAGATGGGTCCCGCTGTCTTTCAAACTAGAATATGAGGCCACAAATAATGTGGCAGAATATGAAGCACCCCTGTTAGGATTGCATACAGCCAGGAATATGGGTATACAAGGCTTAAAAGTTCTGGGAGATTCAGAACTAGTAGTAAGACAGGTCAGGAATCAGTGTCAGAACAAACATCCTAGGCTAAGGGCTTATAGGAATGAAGTTTGGGACATGGTAGAGAATTTATTCTTGGAATTTTATATCCATTTCATGCCCTGAGAACAAAATAGGATGGGTGATTCCCTTGCTGTGGCTGTTAGTACATTTAGACCACCTCAGAACCCCCCTTTAAGATATGAAGTTGAGGTGCGTTATTAGCCTTCAATCCCAAACAATATCAAACATTGGCAGGTATTTGAAGATGAAGAATAGATGCAAATATTTCTAGAGATAGTAGGGGAATTCTCCAATATGGAGATTAATGATGAAGAAGAGGAAGAATCTGAAGACGTTTCAGAAAAAAAATTGGGAGGATAAAGTGGCAGGAAACAAAGTGTTGCAGTTAAAGGGAAACATAATACCTAGAGGGTTGGTGCCTCTAGAAATATTATTTGACAAAAATGATGTCCCATTGTAGCCAAACAAAGTGGTCAAAGAAAATCAGGTTGAAGACCTGAATTTGGGTACTAAGGCTGACCCCAAAATTGTGAAATTGTCCAAGAAGATCCCTAGAGAATACAAAAAGTTATATCAGAAACTGTTTCAGTCTTACCAAGATGTGTTTGCATGGTCCTATCAGGATTTGAGAACTTTTGATGTCAATATTATGCAACACAAAATTCCACTAAAGGCAGACGTAAAGCCCCATAAGCAGAAGCTCAAGCAAATAAATCCCTTGCTGCTGCCTTCTATTGAGAAGGAAATCAAGAAACTGTTGGAGGCCAAAATAATTGTACCATTGAGGTAATCTGAATGGGTGGCAAACTTGTCCCTGTACGCAAGAAGAATGGAGAAATAAGGCTGTGTGTGGATTTCAGAAATCTAAACAGAGCATCCTTAAAGGATAATTATCCACTTCCTAAAATGGATCACATTCTGCAGAAGGTGGTTGGAGCTTCCAGAATGTCAATGATGGATGGATTCTTTGGTTATAACCAGGTGGCTGTACTTCTAGAAGATCAAAATAATACTGCTTTCACCACACCATGGGGTACATTTATGTATGCCAGGATGCCTTTTGGATTGATTAATGCAGGGGCCACGTTTCAGAGGGTAATGGACATTGCTTTTGTCGGGGAGCAGGATAAATTCTTGGTGGTCTACCTCGATGATATCACTGCATTTTCCAAGAATGATTCTGAGCACATTGAACATCTGCGGAGAACTCTTGAGAAATGTAGAAGGTATGGTCTCTCTCTGAATCCTCAAAAGTCTTTATTTTCCCTAGAAGAGGGAAAGCTTTTAGGCCATATCGTCACTAAAGATGGGGTGAAGATAGATCCCAAGAGGGTAGAAGTTATAAACAGTATTGCTTTTCCCATAAATAAGAAAGAAGTACAAGTATTCCTTGGATGCATTAATTTCCTAAGAAGGTTTATCCCTAACTATGCTGAGATAGTTAGGCATATAACAAACATGCTCAAAAAGAATGAGGTAAAGTGGTCACAAGAATCACGGGAGGCATTTACCAGAATAAAGAATGCTTTTGTAGAAGCCCTTGTGTTGGCTGGACCAGATTATGATAAACCTTTCATGATATTATCTTTTCCATCACCTCATACAATAGCAGGAGTATTATTGTAGAAAAATGAGGAAGGTTATGAGCAGCCTATTGCCTTTTTCAGTCAAGTGCTCCGTGATGCAGAATTAAAATACAACATATTGGAAAAGCAAGCATACGCTCTAGTGAAATCCCTCAAAGCATTCCGTGTATATATCTTACAGTCTCACATCACTGCATTTGTGCCTGCAGCTATTGTAAAAGATATTCTTATTCAGGGAGACAGTGAAGGAAAAAGAGGAAGGTGGATTGCTAAAATACAGGAATATGACTTAGACATCCGCCCTACTAAGCTAATCAAAGGACAGGGGCTTTCTAGGATGTTATCCGAATCAAAATATCAAGCCCTAGGCATAAATTTGTCCATTATAGCAGGTGAGGAATCTGAGGAGAATGAAGAAAGACATGGAATTGGAGTAGCTTCTCCTGAAACACATACAAAGTACCTCACCAGTCCATGGTACAAAGAGATAGTAGAATATCTCCTTACACTCAGCTGCCCTCCAAGCTGTGATAAAGCTAAATACAAAGCATTACGATTGAAATCACAGAAGTATATAGTCGCCAATGGCCGACTATACTGGCGAGATCCCTCAGGTATCTTACTCTTGTGCCTCACAGAAAATGAAGTAGAGAGTATTATAGCAGAATTTCATGAAGGGATCTGTGGAGGTCATTACAGTTGGAGGGCCACAGCTCATAAAATTTTGAACGCTGGATTCTATTGGCCAAATATTTTTGGGGATGTTTTTACCAGGGTTAGAGCATGTGATAAATGTCAAAAATTTGCTGAGAGACAGAAATCAGCACAATTTCCCCTGATTCCAGTCCATGTGGATGAACCATTCAAACAATGGGGTATTGATTTTGTATGTGAGATACATCCCCCATCAAGTGGACAACATAAATGGATATTAACAGCCACTGATTATTTCACTAAATGGGTGGAAGTCGTACCTGCAAAGAATGCTACAGATACTGTGATCATAAAGTTCATGGAGGAAAACATCATATCCAGGTTTGGCTGCCCTGCTAGGATAGTGAATGATAATGCACAGGCCTTCAAGTCCACAAAGTTCGTAAATTTCTGCTAGCAATACAATATCACACTGAGTCAATCTACAACATACTATCCACAAGGAAATGGCTTGGTAGAGTATTCAAATAAAACTCTGGTGAGGGCCTTGAAGAAGACAATCAATGAAAATCAGAAGAATTGGGATTCCCAATTAAAATTTTCTCTATGGGCTAATAAAATCACCACCAAGAGAGCAACTGGGAAATCCCCTTATGAATTGGTATATGGACGAGCAGCAGTTTTTCCTGTATAGCTGGCATTACCAGTGGCCCGCTTCATGCAAGAAAGCTGCGATGAACCTGATGATATGGTCAGGAGAATCAATCAATTGGTGGAATTAGAAGAAACGCAGGGCCAAGTGAATCAAAGGTTAATATAATATCAAGAGAAAATGAAACACATTTTTGACCAGCACACAAAAGACAGGAAACTGTAGATTGGTGATTTGGTGCTCAGATGGGATATCCGGAGAGCTGAGAAGGGTAAACATGGTAAATTCGACCCCCTCTGGTTTGGTCCTTTAAAAATTTTGGAACAAGGGGGAAATAATACTTTCAGGTTTGAGAATTTACAGGGCGACCTGTTGGATGCCCCTGTAAATGGTCAATTCCTCAAGCCCTACTTTCAGTTCTGATTCAGGCAAAGGCAGCCCGATGTATTATATTGTATATTAGTTTCCTCTTTCACCTTTGTTTTAATAATATGGGTGTCATGATGAATTATGAAGTGAAATGCAGTGGGGCTAAATAGCAGAGTTGACAGAGGTGTATGATCAGGTGGTCTGCGGAGTTCTCGACATGTCCAGGGATGAACGTGCCATCCCCAGGTGGAGCCAATGTTGATCATATCAACCCCCCCCCATTAAAATTATTGGCCATTAGACCCGCTTGGACCTTTCAAATTCCCTATCGTGGCCTAAGGAATTCGTTTTCTACCTATCGTGACCTCTCTCTGCCTCCAAATTACGTTGCTCAAGTCTGAAAGCCTGCATTTAAAATTATCTAAGGTTCAGCCCTTTCGGCCCTAGCCCCTCTGTTTTTCTATTCCACATGACCAAAGGTCATAACCATGCGTTAGGACGAAAGGCGCTGATCAAAGTGCATCGGGTGTATTCCAATCCATCTGATCAAATCATAAAATCAACGATCTGCAGCCCATCTGCCACGGTGGTCCCCGCACTCAAAAACGCTTGATAAATCGGCAGTATTTATCACACCGCTTATCCAGGGCAGGCGGTATTCCTCAAATCGCAGCGATGCCATACGTTGCGTGACACGTGGCTCCGCCACTATTCCAAAACCACCACCCCATCGCACATTATACTTTGGCAGGGGACGTGGCGTGATATGCATGTAAGCCGTCTGATCTATAGCATCCCATCCGACGGTGATCATTCATCCAAGTTGCTCGCAAGTTAGCATGGGGAAATAGATCGCCCGCCATTCCACCGCCCTCCAATGCATTCTTAACCGTTGATCTCGTTTCAAGATTGTATGGCCCAGATCATTCGCATGACCAGTCGTTGATCAAGTCAGTCCTCCACGTCATCCATTCCCACTGTCTCGGTGTCGTACCACCTGTCCCTCAGTATTTCCCCACGTGTTCTCCACCACCCAGACCTATATTGGTTCATTTCTTCATTTCTTATGTATTTCCACGATTGTGATCGCTTTTTTCCAATCTTCTCCATCGTCACCTCCCTCCGTCACACTGCATTTCCCACCATTGTTCTGCATTTCTCGACCACCCACCATGCCGCGTTGTCTCATCATGATCCTCACTGTGTTCACCCTTCCGTGCATGGTTTTCTTTAACAAATTCATGGGTTTTGCAGGTTCGCAGCGATGGAGAATTATCATGAATTGCCGCATCCATCACAAGAGCTGAGCACACGTCAAAGGACCATGTTCAGAGCATAATTATGAAAAATTCCCCAGAAGCCAAATCTACAAGACTCCAATTTAAGAGGCAGGGTTCAAATTTTTCAAACCCTACAGGGACATTCAAGGCACCGATTTCACAGATGGAGCTATTAATGGGGCAGATGAAGAATATCAGTGTTCAGCAGAGAATTAAAGGTAGGTAGCTGAAGACTTTGGGGGCCTTGTCCTAGCCTTTTGGAAATAGAGTACCAAATTGAAGATCCTACACATCATTCGAAAGATTTATACATAGAAAATAATGTCCTCAAGGTTTTATTTCAACGGAGTTTTCTTCCCAGGCAAGGATGGATATTTATGTGATTTTACTAGCTTACCGTGTCCCGAGAGAGATTTCTGCCCAGTGCATTTATTTCAGTTAGCAGGCCACAGAGTAAAAACAGCACAGCACAGTCATTCAGCAGTATGGGCACAAATTTTCCCACCATTTCGATTTAATTACGCAAATTGAATGTTCATCACCTACCTCTTTCCCTATGTTTTCAGTTTTTCCTATAAAGACCATGAAGAAATGCATTGTAAGGGTTCCGGATTTTTATCAGAAAATTATGCAGTGAAAGGATTTTTGCATACATTTTGTAAGACTCTTGTATGAAGGCTCAGATCCCATAGGGTTTCAGTGAGGAGGAGTTCTATCCATCTAAGAGGATTCTGGTCTTTGGTATTTCACAGTCTGTAACTCTATTTTATATGTTATTTAATATATCATTCCATCTCATCCATATTTCCTGTATCATGTTTTGGAATGCGAGTGGCTCACTGATTCCTGGTAAGGATTCATCCTAGTTGATGCCCATACTTAAATCATTCAAGCGCTTTAAGTATGGCTCATGCATGATATTCTGTTCCATTATTCAGCTAACCATACTTCTGCTGTATTAGTTGCTTTGGGAGGGTGCTTTTAAAATGCTATTATCATGTATGGATTCTTAGATTGGTAAGCCCATGCATGGTAGTATTTTCTATCTGGGTATCAGCTCAATGTTAACTAATATCCTCTCATTATTTATTTCACTACATACACCTTCTGATAATTTATTTCTGTGATGTATTTCCGAATCGGCCCACTTTGCAGTAAACTGTCTCTGAATTGTCTATTTCTTTTGTATTAAGAGTTCTTCATTTTTCCTCTGCAGTGTCCCTTTTCCTGTGTCATTTTCTGAGAGTTTGGTCCCATTCTATTTCATTTCCCTGTTTACAGGAGATAGCATGTGAGCTGAAGCTGACAACTTCACACACCATATTATATGCTCCTTGCTATGCTAAGATGTCCTAGGAACTGGTCTGTCACAACTCTAGGCCATCTCTAGGAGCTACAACAGATTCTATCCATATTTTGTATCTGATCTGTAATTTCATTCAATTTTATTCAATATCCTTCACCCTCAGCGCAGTTTCTTCTCTATTCTGCGTTATTTTTGTAAGAGGGTTTCTTATTTCAGATTGCCATCAGATTGGAGGAAGATCTTTTGGTGTTAGGCTTGCTTTCCCTTGGTGATCCGTGGATTGTGTTGCTGATCCATGTCTCTATAGATATAATCTCTTTCAACAATAAATTTATATTCAGAAATTTCTGTGTTTTCTGCAGCACTGCAATTTGTAATTCAGATCTACAGCTTATTATGTAATATTTTGATGTAATTCCAATTGGATCTTGTTCATAAAGTCATATAGTTTCTAGATATATATTAGATATGATTTTTTATCCATAAATATGTCATATATCTGAAAATTAATGTACAACAGCTGAACGCTCTGAAAAATAACACTGTCTATGTATTTCTGCAGTTTATTTCTAGTTGCAACTCTAATTTCTGAAGGGATTTTTCCATAGTTTCTTTTGTAATCTGTTGTAGAGGCAATAAGCTCAAATGTAAATCTGATTTACTATCACAACTATAAAATATCAGATCTTTGGCTTTCCTCCTCTAAGTTTTAGTCAAAACTGTGCAATTTTGGTTGCTGGGGTTTTCATGTTGCAACAACCCTTCTCTTTGGCTGATTTCTAGCTAGTCTTGACTGTGGGAGATCTGTTTAATGTGCTTAAACTTATTTTTTTCTGATGAAATTACATATATAAGTCAAATCCATCATCAATGAGGGGATCCCAGCCTTTATCTATGTTATTATTGCTCAAATTTTCTTATACAGCGTTTTCATTGAAGACCTTGTTGAGATTCCTGAAAGGGATTATTCCAAGTTCTATAGGCAGAGATTACAGTTGGCTAGGTAGCCTCTAGATCTCACCATTTATTTGAAGGGTGACATATCTAGTAAATTCCTCTGTATTCCATCTCTGAAATAGAATCTCGAGAATCCCCAAAATGGATCATTACAGTGGTATCAGAGCTCCACTCTTGGCATAGCCTAGGCTAGCATTAGAGCCTCAGTCATGCTGCATTCCAAATCGGAAGATACTCTTTCTGAGAGTGAGAGTAGATACCAAAATAAAATTCATAGAAAGTATGACTATACTACTGTTGACCTTGACAAGGGTCAAGACAAGGGGAAATCCCCTGAATTGGTGAATGATAAAGATAAGGAGGCAGAAGAGTTTGAAAAAAATCTCTTGGAAGCTATGCAATATTTGTCCAAGGAAATAAATGAGATGAGAATAGATAGAATGAGGGAGTCCCTTGGGAGATTCCATCAAGGAGAAAGTTCTGAGATGTCTCAGTTTGGGACTAGTCAACCTGTGAGCTTGCCACAAGTTCCACAAATCTCACAACGCTCTACAATGCCTACCTTCTTGGCTGTAGAGAATGAAGGGCTGCAAGAGGCAACCTATTTGGAAGGGTAATTTGTAGAATATGACTTACAAAGTCAAGGGTTCAAGGATAACTTGAGCTTTCAAGACTTCTGCCATCTCAAGGACTGGAGGAGGCCATGGCAACAGTACAGAGATGGAGGTTTCCTTCATGGGAGGCACTAAACCATGGGTAGGTTCTTCTTTCCTAAGTTCGATGGATCACCCTCTTGTTCTACTAAAGCATGGTTCGAGAAGTTGGACATCTATTTCCAGTTGAATAAAGTGCCTGAAGCAGAAGCCATCAAGATTGCTGCGTTGCATTTTGAGGGAGAAGCCCACAACTGGTGGTTTGATGGAATTTCTACATTGGGGCACAAAAATGTGTCCACTTATGCTGATTTCACTAGGAGTCTAGTGGAGATATTTTATCAGAAAGATCCGGAGGCCCCTTTCATAAGCTTGGAAAATCTTAAACAGATAGGAGATGCTGAGGCTTATATCTCTGAATTCCTGAGGTTGTCTATAATGGTTCCTGATCTTTCAATACCAAGGAGAGTCTATATGTTCATTGATGGCCTGGAAGATAATTCACACGGGTTGGTTAAGTCTAGCAAGCCCATCACTCTGCATAATGCCATTGAAAGAACTAGAGATCTCCAAGATGCTTTGCCAAGGGTAAAGGAAACCTTCCCAAGCAAAGCCACTCACTCTTCCAAGGGAAAGGAGGGAAAAGTTGCTCCACCCAAGGAGAGCTCACTGAAGAAGCTTCTTGACAATGATATCCGGAGGGAGTTGAGGAAAAATAAATTATGTTTCGCTTGTCAAGATCCATGGGTATCAGGACATAGATGTGCTGCTGGAAGAGCACACTATATTGAAGTCTCTTTTGATTGTGAGGAGAAAGAGGGAAATGATGGACCTAGGAGAGGTCACATTGTTGGTGATGATGATGAGGAGGATCCATCATCATCTAGAGAAGAAGAAGGAGCATTTGCTCCAACCAGTGGGACTCTTTCTTCTTTGAGAGGAGTGCCCAAGTATTTGACTCTTAGAGTGCAAGGTTCAGTTATGAACCAAAGAGTATCTATTCTGATTGACACTGGGGCAACCCACAACTTTATTGATGCTCACTTTGTGCAGAGGAGAGGGATCCCTACTGATACTTTTGATGATTTCTCTATTTTGGTTTCGGGAGATAGAACTATGCAGTGTATGCAATATGTTCCATCACTTTCTGTGACTATGGGAACCTACACTTTGGAGGACCATTTCTTTGTGGTGGACATACCAGACACCAAAATGATCTTGGGTGTCTAGTGGTTGATTAATTTGGGAAAATTCACCACTGATTAGAAGGCCTTGCAGATGGAATGCATGGATTTAAAAAGTGGGAAACAAAAAATCATTCAAGGCATGCACACCTACCCTTCACTTGATGTTTCCACCCACACAAAAAAGATGGAATTGTGCAGTGGGGACATGGATCTCATAGTTCCTTCTCTCATGTTCATGAGAATGATGCAAGGAAAATTCCTACGTTATGGCAAGCCACTTGGGGTTCCATTATATTCTGTGGGGGGAGCCTGACCAAATTCTGAAACAATGGAAGAGAGAGTCACAACGCTGTGGGAGGAAGCAAGGGGGAGGATCAACCTTCCCACAAAATTTTTTGGCATGCATAGTGCCAAAGAAACAAGAAAAAACAAGGCAAGCACCATCATAGATACATCAACAGCGTTGTCTTTGTTGAGAAGTGTAGATCCATATTGGAGGTCTCAACTCCTTGTGGAGTACTCCAAAGATCTACATACTGGGATGATCTTAGATGGAATGAAGAAAGGAGGAGGCTATTTGGTCCATGAAGGGGTCATATATCATCTTGGTAGATTATTCTTGTCTCAAGCCTCCAAGATTAAGCAAGAGATACTACGAAGAGCACACAAAGAGTTCCTTTCCGGCTACATGCAGTCAGCAAAAATCTACTCCCTAATCTTGAAGAATTTTGATTGGGAGGGTATGGAGGAAGAACTACATCAGCGTTATGATTGGGAGGAACTATATCAACACTTAAAAGAGTGCAATAGTTATTTGTAGATGGGGCAGCCAAGGGATCCTATGCAGGAGACATTTCAGCTATCTCTTTCTTCTCTTAAAAGAGGAGAAAAGCCCATGCCTAACTCTATTTGTATGGGATACTTGTATGGTAAGGAATTTGATCTTATGGAGCAAGTTTATTTTTCTGATTTGGCACATTCTCTTACCATATGTATGTAGGCCATGGCTCCTACAAGGAGTAATATTACATGAAAATCTCGTGGCAATGATGAGGCCAATAAAAATTCCAAAGATGGCCACTCCCTTGAGGTGCAAAGGGAGATTATCTATCATGATGGGTGCTTCCCAAAGGTACTTAATGAGGGCTTCGCTTTCAGTCATGTCAAAGTGACCCATTCAGCAAAGACGTGGTGGGGGTACCACCTATCACACTCATATCTACTCACAACAAGGAGTGCACTGCGCTGGTACCTTATGTGGGATTATGACCCACCTCCTCAAGTGCAAGTTTCAATTTGCCTATATGTGATTTTGCTTCCATACATAGATGACATATTGGTATTGTTTATGCGTTTGTATGGAAAAAAAGTAGGCAGTTTATATGTACCACATGGGATGGAACTTTATCTTGTACTTCATGATACCTGTTTTAGATGTGACATTGCTTCACCCATGTATATTTCTGTTGAGTTTTACACTCCTGAAGGGGTAGACTATGCACCTATCATGTTAGCATTGGAGGAGCATTTTCTAATGTATTGTCTTGGTGAGCACTTAATCCATGATGAAAGCTTGATTCTTGATGGTGCCATCAATGTAGAAGGAGAATAACTACAGCTCTTACCCTGTCAGTTTCTTGAGGAAAAGAAACATTTTGGAGGGGAGGATTGTAATGTTCCTACTTAGCCTTAGCTAAGAGAAAACATTCAATTTTAATTGAATTTAAATTTTATGAATAAATGAATAAAGGAGGACATGTAAAACTCCTAAAAATTCTGAATAAATCAATGCCCATGTGAAAAAATACAAATCAGGGCTCTGTAAATAATCACTTGCAGGTGTGAAAGAGGTTTGAGCCAAAGGTTGGGTCCACCTTGACCAAATCAACTACGATGTCTAGGTTCATTGCATCTCCAAAAGGGATTGCGCAGTTCTAGAAGGGAGCCTCTAATGTGAAGAGGGCTAACTCATCAAAGTGGTTTAGGGTTTGAAATACTTTCCTCATGTTATAAAAAGGAGGAGAAGGCACATGAAGAGGTTGTTGATAGATCATATTTCTGAAGTATTTGTCTACTTAGACAAATACCATTCTCTATTGTTTAGTGGAGGATTGTGATTAGAATTGCTGTTTAGGGGTTCATCTCTTCTCTTGAGGATCATTGGAGGAGTTCTTTGCTGATGTGAGCCACTATCTGGTTTGAGACCAAGCTCTATTTTCATGAGTAGCACTGGCCCATTGAGGGTTTTGCAGCTGCTGTCATTTGTAGCAAGTGGTGTTCTAGATCTGCTTAGATCTATCTTATTTTGAGAGGATTTTTCTATTGGAGAGTGTTTCTCAACCTCCAAAGAGATATTCTATCCATATTTTGTATTTTATATGTAATTTCATTCAATTTTATTCAGTCTCCTTCACCCTCAGCACAGTTTCTTCTCTATACTACGTTATTTTTGTAAGAGGGTTTCTTTTTCAGTTTGCCATTAGATTGGAGGAAGATCTCTTTTTGTTAGGCTTGCCTTCATTTAGTGATCCATGGATTGGGTTGCTGATCCATGTCTCTATAGATCTGATCTCTTTCAACAATAAAGTTATCTTTAGAAATTTTTTAGTTTTCTGCAGCATTGAAATTTGTAATTCAGATCTACAACTTATTATGCAATATTTTTATGTAATTCCAATTGGATCTTGTTCTTAAAGTCATATAGTTTCCAGATCTATATTAGATCTGATGTTTTATCCATACGTATGTCATATATCTGAAAATTAATGTACAGCTTCTGAACCCTCTGAAAAATAACGTTGTCTATGTATTTCTGCAGTTTATTTCTAGTTGCAGCTCTAATTTCTGAAGGGATTTTGCCATAGTCTCTTTTGTAATCTGCTGTAGAGGCAATAAGCTAAAATTTAAATCTGATTTACTATCATAAATATGAAATATCAGATATTTGGTTGTCCTCCTCTGAGTTTCAATCAAAACTGTGCAATTCTGGTTGCTGGGGTTTTCATGTGCAACAACCCTTCTCTTTGGCTGATTTATAGCTAGTATTGACTGTGGGAGATTTGTTTAATGTGCTTAAACTTATTTTTTTCTAATTAAATTCCATATATAAGTCAAATCCAACACAAATTAGGGGATCACAACCCTGATCTACATTATTCTTTCTCATATTTTATTATACAGTGTTTTCATTGAAGACCTTGTTAAGATTCCTGAAAGGGATTATTCCAAGTTCTATAGGCAGAGTCTACAAATGGCCAAGTAGCCTCTGGATTTCACCCTTTCTTTGAAGGGTGCCATATCCAGTAAATTACTCTGTAGTCCATCTCTGAAATAGAATCTTGAGAATCCCCAAAAAGGATCATTACATTGCATGTCGCATGCATGGAGTTGCATGTCGCATGCAAGGACATTCCTTTCTTGTTGAGAGGGAGTGTTGAATTTTGCAACAAGAAACAATGAAATTTGCATCTGGAAACAACATCCATGATCCTAGTTAAAATTAAGCACCTACACTAGGGTGGGGCCCACACATGCTATTTTTAGGTGTATTTATATTTATAGATGTATGTGCATATCTATTTATAGAATGCATGTCTATTTATAGATGCATGTCTACCTTTATTATCCTTTAATATAGATGGAAAATAAATTGTAATCTATTCTTAATGTGGACTTGAAAATATTTAACTGAAGTGGAAAATTAGTTAGCTAAGTGAATTTCGAGTTAAGAGGTTGGTTGGTGGGACATGCATGTTGAATTTAGTTGTCACAGAGTGATTCTCGTTGTAACAGAGTTGGAAGTGCAGTGGCGCATGAGTATTGCAAGTTGTAAATTAGTTTAACTCAGTTAAGTGATTTAAAGTCAGTTGTCCTAGTCGTAATTGCATATACACTAGTGAGAGATCAAGTGAATTAAATATTAATTAATTCACATGTAGTGATATCGCATGCAACTAATGTTTTTTAATATTATTTACTGCATGCATGTCAGATCTAGTGGAGACCCAGTTGAGTTCTAGGTGAAAGGGAAGATAAATATTAGTTGTGACATTATCCGCTTGCACACATGCAAGCACACACACATTGTATGAGCCCATGATATTTATGTAGTCAAGGCAGACAAGGAATCCATTATTCAGGGTCTTTACCATCAGGGATTGCACAATGGAGGCAAGCTTTCTGGAGACAGTAAATTGAGCAAGTTATTTTCCATTTTTTATATGATAGTGTGAGACAATTAGCTGATGTATTGAGGGCTTTTGTGATTGGATATTTGTATGTAATTGTTTCATGATCCATGATATAATATAAAATATAAGATACTGGGGTTTTTAACTGTAAGCTTTCCCCAAGAAATTATGTTTGTGTGTGATTGATCTTTCTTCATGGTTACATAATTCGCGATTGTGTTTTTAATTCTGCAAAGATTTGTAGAAGTGATTCTGTATTTAATAGTAGCACATTTTTAGATCAGGAGAATCCAAGATATACATGACTATTGTATAATTTCTACAAAATAAACCATTGTTGTGAAAAATTATGCTTGCATGGGAGGAAAATTGCATTCCAGATAAAAATTTAACCCTTGTTGAGAAAAAATATGCTTCCCTTTAAGTCTCTTCTTCCTTCAGGAACATGGCACAAAAACAAGGCTCAATCTTGTTTTAATTGACCATTTCCATCCCTCTATGTGTTCAAGCCTTGTCCTATCAATACTCCCTTAGTTCATGGCATAGTCTTAGCATAAAATGAGCTATTATTGAGAAAAAATGATATTTCCTTAAGGCCTCCTCTTCCTTCTAGTGCATAACACAATCTTAAGCAACAAGTCTTCAACCTTGTTCCTTGTTCTCCCCCTCTACAGTGAAAATTTTCTAAAGCCACTCTTTCACATTGCATGGAATAGTAGCAAGGCCTAGTATGGCCTCATTTAGTACTTGTGCAATCAAACTACAATTTCTTCTTTTTCTCTCTTTCCTTCTTGGTGCATGGCGCAGTCTTAAGAAATAAGCTTATATACCTTTTTCCTTGTGCCTCCCTACAATGTTATACCAAGGAGATCCCCTTCTTCATAGTGCGTGACATAGTAATAATGAAAAATGGTGCTCCCCTCAACCAATACTGAGTTTAACTACAAATTTATTATCAATACTTCCTCTTTCAGTCCTCACATAGGCCTAACATAATCAACTTCTTTCATGAGCAAGTAAAACTAGGATAAATGATTTTAATAATTAATTTTCCTTGTCATCAATGATCCTCATTGATAGGTTTACCATCTCAACATGACAATGTGATTATCAAGGAATATGTTAAGGAAAATAAGTAAAGGAACACTTGCAGAGAAGAAGTGAAAACAAGAACCATCATGAAGACGTGAAGCAGAACCTAGACCAAGACATAATGATGACATTGCATGATGACTCAGAAGAATCCAACAATGATTCAATACCCTTTGGAGGTTTAATATGAGTATCAAATTATATCTTGCATGAATATGAAGTCTTGAACAACTCTCTTGTGAATATTGAAGACAAAATAGCAATGAGAACAACTTGGCATTTACATCTCATCATGAAGTCCATGTCACCATTGTCAAGTTGTGACTTGTACAAATGTCGTCACAATGTAAAATGTGTCAATGTATCATGCCACATAATTTTTTCATGTAATGATGTAATTATTAAAGGAAAATAAAAAAATGTAATGTATGGAATTCCAAGAAGCATATCTGGAATATGAATACTCACATAGTCATATATGGACAAAAGTCACATGGACAAGCCTAAAAGTCATATAGATAAGTCCAAAGTCATTTAGAAGTTAAAGGTTTGTTTAGAAGTCCAAAGGTAATAATACAAATCCAATATTCATGAGGGTAACTCAAAAATTTTTGGGATATAAATTTCATTCCTCTTGTTATAAAAGAAACCTCATAACTAAAGAAAAGGGCTTTTGGAGGCTTAGTCTTTGGAGAGCTAGTATTGTCTTCTCTACTTGGCATAGGAGAGAAGAAATATTATTTGGAGAAGAAATAAGTAACTCAATGTTCCACTACTGGATATTATGGTTGACCATTGTAATTGTGTACTTGGATCTTTAACCTATATTTGAAGCTCAATGATCCAACACATTTTCATGCATGTAGCATGAATGTCGTGGCACTATTCTTTAGATTTTTGTGGTATATGCTTTGTTCATATGTACTAAGAAAATTGAATTACTTCATTGGATTTGGTACTTATCTTGTTGAAGGTGTTTTGTATTTGGTTTAATGATCGTTGTGTCTAGGTGAAAATTTTCACTTAATTACTAACAAATATTTTTGTACTCACATGTGTCTCTCTTAGGTTAGTACTATTACTTCCATCAAGAGACTAAATCATGTATCCTCTCTCGTGAAAGTATCCTTTTACACATTGAAATAGGTGTTTCACAATTTCAACTTAATTTCTTGTTTGAAGTTTATGTGAATAATATATTATGTTATCCATTGAAACCAAGTAAAAGCTTAAAGTTATGGCGGTAAGGTCGATACTCTACATGGGGATCCTACTCCAAATGGTGTGCGGTCTAATTGGGACTTCACATCGGGGATACCCCATGTTTTTTGGTTGTATATACAAGTGCTAAAAGGTTCATAAGAGTTTGAATAATAACTTGGGTTCCTCCACTGAGGTCCATTCCTCAATTAGACTAGAGCCTAAAAAAAGTAGGATTTTCTCATCATTGAGGTCGATGCCTCAATAAATTTGAAGCCTATAGTAGGTTATATCTTTCTCATCATCGAGGTTGGTAGCTCAATTAGGTTGTAAACTACAATGAGAAGTCACTTGTGTAGGAATTGAAAGGGTAATTTCCTTACATCAAACACCAAAGGTAACTGCTCACAAACAGATCACAGATCAGTACACCAGTATTTGACATGGTTAAAACCATTGAAGAGGGAAACAGTCCATGGCCTGAGCCAATGCAGCCACTTAAGGAAATTGATTAATATAAATAAAGAAAAATTACATAATATTATCTCATAAACTGCTACCAGAAAAATGACCCCACTTTCTATTTAAATAGAGATCATGGACCAATTGGTTGTTAAGCCAAAAAGTGTCGGTAATATCGAGGAGACAATGAACCATCGAATCAGTACATATCATGACCGTCTGACTATAAGCTACAAATTTACATAGTAAAGAAACACACTTTACCTAACTCTAAGCTAGAACAAGTTATACTTAACTATTTCCTATGTGTCGAAATATCCTAACATAACCCCTTAAGAACAACTTGGGATAGGATTCAGAAGGATTTACAAAGGTGACACAATAGGAGAAGGAAGGAGGCATTAGAGCCTATCCTCCCTTAATGATAAATTTCTTGAACTCCAAGCATATATCTAAGTTTGGTAAACTTTGCTTTTGTGAGAGCCTTTGTAAATATATTAGCAACTTGATCATTGGTTAAATAATACTGCACTTCAAGAACACAATCATGAATGAGATTTTTGATGAAGTGTATGTGTATCTCAAATTTTTTCATGTGCTGATGTTGAACTAGATATTTGCATAGCTGAATGGCACTCTGATTATCACACCAAAGTGTAGTTCGATGCTATTGATGAAGACGAAATTCAAATAGGATCTAACGAAGCCACAGGCCTTCCTTGTTGGATTCAATAGCATCATGATACTCTGCATCTACTAATGAAAGAGATATGGCACTTTTTTTTATTACAAACCATGTAATAGGTCCTGAAACCAGAGTGAATACATAACCTGCAGTACAATTTCGATCATCAGGGTCACCATCCTAATCAAAATCAGTAAAACCAATCAACAATGGAGATCCTCCTGCACTGTAATGAATCCCGAACTGAACTGTGCCTCAAATATATTGAAGTATTCTTTTAGCCACTTTCTAGTGACTTTCATGAGGTTTGTGCATAAACCAAGAAAGAAGACAAATGACAAAGGAAAGGTCAGGATGGGTATGGTTTAGATACAGAATTTTACCAACAAGTTGACAGTATAAGGTCGCATCAACTTCATGGGAATTACAAGTGACTGAAAGATTGAATCTAGACAGAAACGGAGAAGGGGTTGCCTTATAATCTTCCATTTTAAAGTGGCGTATAAGATCATAGGTATACCTAGACTGAGAAAGGGTAATACCTTCTTTAGATTGTAAGACTTAAAGACCAAGGAAATAATGAAAGTGTCCTAAGTCTGTCATTTCAAACTTATTTTTGAGGCTAGACTTCACATGGTTTATATGGTTGGGATCACTACAAATAAGAATAATATCATAAACATAAAGAACAAGGATGATTAATGACTTACCCACTTCCTTGGTGTAGATAGTGTTGTCGGAATGACATCTAGAAAAGACATTATCTAAGAGAAAGCTATCCATTTTGGCATACCAAGCTCGAGGGGCTTGTTTGAGACCATAGAGACCCTTCCTAAGGAGATAAACAAGGCTAGAGTGATTTTGGATAAATCTAGTGGGTTGTTCCATGTAGATTTATTCATGCAAATTCCCATGTAAGAAGGCAGATTTAACATCCATCTGATGGATTTCCCATTTAAAGGAGGCAGCTAGGGAAAGAATAAGGTGGATAGAATTATTTTTGGCAATAGGGGATAAGGTTTCAGTATAGTAAATGCCTTCAACTTTTGAAAATAATTTAGCAACAAGACGAGTTTTATGTTTATCCACTTTTCCATCTCATCCAAACTTTTTTCTGTAAAACCATTTGCATCTAACAAGATTTCCTCCCTTTGTAAGAGGAACAAGATCCAAAATATCATTTTCTAATAAGGAACGATATTCTTCATTCATAGTTGCATCCAAATCTAGATGACCTGAAGCTTCTTCAAGGTGTCTTGATCGGGATTTTCTAGAACTTAACCCAATAAGGAAGAGGCTCTGTCGAAGTGAGAACTTGTACGAGGGTCACCTGCAAGAGAACCTATTGTATCCCAAGTAGAGAGGATCCATTTTGGAAGTTGTGGAGCTAAAGGAGGATATTGAGGAGGTGGAGGAGGATTTTCATTCTCGTTTTCATCATCCGAAATAGAAGGAATGTTGTCAAAACTATAAGATACAGAGAGAGGTGGCACATATGTCGAATCATGATCGCAGGCCAAAGGTGGCACACTAGCCAAACTAGGCTCGCAGGACAATCTTTTTTCATGAAATTGTATATCTCTTTTAGTGATTACATTTTTGGATTTGGGTTGAAGAATTTTATATCCTTTGACATCTTCAGAATATCCAACAAAAATGAATTTTTCATTCTTAGGTTCTAAGGCCTTATGTTTCTCATTTGGAATATGGGCCCAAGCTTCACTTCCAAAAACAAGAAAGTGACTTACATCTGGTTTGATTGAGTTGCAGGCTTCTTCTGGAGTGATATTCCTTAAAAACTTAGTAGGAGTGTGATTTACTATGTATTTTTCACAATTAATTTCTTCTGCCCAAAAATGGAGACTAAGTCCTTTATATTGAACCATAGCCATTTCTTTTAGAGTGTGATTCGTCCTTTGAGCTACACCATTTTTTTGTGGAGTATATAGAACAGTATGTTGCAATTGAATGCCATGCTTAGTGAAAAAGTGGATAAATTTTTTGTTAACATATTCTCCTCCATTGTCAGATATTAACTTAAGAATGTAATGTCTAGTTTGTTTCTAAAAAAATGCCTTAAAGGCCAAGAACATGTTCAAAAATTCTATAATATTCCCAAATGGGGAACGCAACAATAGAAAGAAGATTTGTAGGAAAATAACATAGTTCATCTAAGAGACAACAGTAGGCCAATAAAGAGACCCTTCAAATGTATTTACAACAGCAAAAAAGATGTATAATGAGGCCCATAATATGCATAATTGTAAATACAAGTCACCAATAGAAGAAAACTCCTCAAAAGAGTTGTTGCAACTTGTATATAGACTGGAAATTCCCTTACAACATTATTTTATTAGACTGCAGCAGCTAAATATTACACTTTAGATCTAGGGAATATAAGTGCATGAAAATTAAGATCTATAATAGATCCATACACTATAGAGTGATCTGAATGGTAAATGTCATTGACCCATGGTATTCATCCACCCATTGTATTTATTCACCCATGGTATTTTAAGTGACATCTATCCATGATATTCATCTACCCATGGTATGTATCCACACATGGTATTCAACCACACATGGAATTTACCCATGGTATTGTAAGTGGTGTCTACCCATGGTATTGACCCATGGTATTGTAAGTGGTATCTACCCATCGTATTGACCCAGGGTTTTGACCCATTGTATCCACATATGGTATCTACACATGGTATTGTAACTCAAAAAAGACTATAAATAACAAGTCTCATTTTGTAAAAGAACAGATTGTCCACCACAATGTAGCTTCTACAGTTATTCTCTGTTTTAATAAAACAAGTTTCTTTGTGGTTTTATTTGCTTTGTGTTCTCTCTTTTTTTCTGGCATTCTAATTTGGTAGATCTTGTCAGATCCATTTCAAATTTTTAGATCTTGGGGGCCTCCCCCCAAGGTTCAGATCAGTGGTATCAGATTCAGTTTACGCCTCCATGAGAATGAGGGTTTGAAACATATTTCAGTTTCAATGTTTTGTAGCAATCTTCAACAAACTCCATGATTTTATTTTTTTTTGGGCGGTGAGTTTGCAGATCATATCTGAAAATTTTAAGGAAAAAATTACAAAAACAAAGACCATATCTATATTCCTTACGAGAAAATACTCAAATTCAAAAAAAAAATTGGCCAAATTGGAGTTCAGATGAGGGAGATATCATTGATTCAAAATCAGCAATGTTGTAGCAATTTTTCTGACAATAATTCATGGACGGCGGATCTCATATCATTTATTGTAGTTTTTACTAGGGAATTTCAGACAAATGGTTACAGATCTATGCTCCCCTTGAAAAATCATCCGATTTCAAAAAAAAAAAAATTGATCGAATCAGAGTCCAAACGAGGGATTTATCGTTGATTTAAAATCAACAATTTTTTTTCAGAAATTTTGTGACGGCGGGATGGTTCCAACGCGAATCTAAGAGTCTAGGTTCTCCAGATATCAATTTCAAACACACAAGAATATGTAGAATGATCATTCCATTTCTAAAACTAGGTTATAATAAATATTCTGAGTTATATTGACCAAGTTATGATCATTTTAAATTTGGAGCAGCATTCGGAGCGGGTTCCCTTTGGAGACGTGCCCTCCCACCCCACTTTAGTAGGCACCTTCTTCACATTCATCAGTTTCAGCATAGCATCATTTGGCTTGGGTTATTTGGAGATGTTCCCTCCCACCCCAAGCTATGTAGGCACCTGCTACTTCATCAACAATCAACATCACGATTATGGGTCAACCACACAAAATCCTTCTCATCAAAGTCCATTTGCTAGGCCGCACACAAAATCCTTCTCATCAAAGTCCATTTTCTAGGTCGCACACTATTAGTAACACAGTTGGTTGCAAGCATTACAGGGTATCTCTGTCCTCGGATCTTCGTTTGTCATGGTTTTGGTTCATCCACAAACCCGCACTTCATTAAAGTCCATTTGTTAGGCCACACACTGTCAATATCACAGTTTGTCACAAGCATTATAGGGTATCTCTATCCTTGGATCTTCGTTCATCACGCTTATGGGTTAACTACACAAAACCCTTCTCTTTAGTGGCTCTTCATATTCAAAAAATGCTTCTTAGAAGGGAACTTCACACAATGGGGACCACTGCTTCATAAGGAGGGAGGAATGATCCGAATGGTAAATGTCATTGACCCATGGTATTCATCCACCCATTGTATTTATTCCCCCATGGTATTGTAAGTGACATATATCCATGATATTCATCCACCCATGGTATGTATCCACACATGTTATTCATCCATACATGGAATTTACCCATGGTATTGTAAGTGGTATCCACCCATGGTATTAACCCATGGTATTGTAAGCGGTATCTACCCATGGTATTGACCCATGATTTTTACCCATGGCATCCACCTATGGTATCTACACATGGTATTGTAACTAAAAAAAGGCTATAAATAACAAGCCTTATTTTTTAAAAGGACATATTGTCCACCACAATGTAGCTTCTATAGTTATTCTTTGTTTTAATAAAATAAGTTTCTTTGTGGTTTTATTTGCTTTCTGTTCTCTTTTTTTTTTTCTGGCATTCTAATTTTGCAGATCTTGTCAGATCCATTTCAACTTTTTAGATCTTGGGGGCCTCCCCCAAAGATCCGGATCATAGAGGCTCCTCTTTCAATCCCCCTTAGGGTTTCTAGCAAAACACCATGTACATGAAGTAGACCTGAGATCTAAGTTACAGATCTGCAGAAATATGCAGATATTCAAAAGTATTCATAAACATGCAGATCATATCTGAAATTAACAATGTATATATCTCCTCCAATCGATCTCCAAAGTGAAGGGCAGGTCCCCAACACTTGAAAGCCAACTCTACAGATGGTATGCCAAAACACCCTACAACAACAACTACATGAATAACGCAGATCTGGAAGGAAAAATGTGTTGTAGGGTATATATCATGGTTGGCCACATGCCAAGATCAAAAAATGATTCCCAAGAACTCCAGTACACTCCTCCTAATGGAGTAGAAGCCTCCTCCACTAAAAAAGGGCACTGAAATGATCTAGATCTGAGTAGATATAGCCTCCACTTGCTATAGCTAGCAAATACAACCAAACCCTCAATAGGATCTACATTGTAGTTGAAAGAAGAAGCTTGGCCTTCAGCTAGATAATAGACAATGTAGTAAAAACTCTCCCAAGAGATCCTCAATGGGAAGAGGTGGGATTCCCGATCAGGAACACCCAGTGCTAAACATCACTATTTTCAGCTATACAACAAGAGAATGATATGTGT
Source organism: Pinus albicaulis (assembly GCA_034641835.2). Lineage (NCBI taxonomy): Eukaryota > Viridiplantae > Streptophyta > Pinopsida > Pinales > Pinaceae > Pinus > Pinus albicaulis. The sequence goes on along the minus strand of CM076580.1, from coordinate 543,283,263 downwards.
CTAAACAAACCATATATTCAAAAATATAATGTTCATCAACAACCTTATCATGCTGCCATCCTCTTCCTTTTATAAGTTTAGAACTTGCAAACCCTAAACCACATTCAATGAGATAACTTCTTTCACACCAAGCATCTCCATCTAAAACTTCATTGCCTCATTGATGGCCACTCCTCTATGACAGCGCAGTAGATTTGGTCAAGGTTGACCGAGTCAAAATATCCAGCCCCTTTCACACCTAAAGGTGCTTGCTTACATAGCCAATATTTAGCCTTTTTCACATTTTGCTCTGATTTATTCTTTATTATGAGTTTTATGAACCTTGTTTACACTTTTATTCTTTAAACAAATAAATAAAACAAAATTGAATATTCCAGTTAGCTTAGGACTAATTAGGAATATTACAATCCTCCCCTCCAAAATGTTGCGTGTCCTAAAGCAACTGATAAGTTAAGTGTTGCAGCTCTACTCCTCCTACATTGGTGACACCAACATGAGATAAACTTCCTCCATAAGGTAAGTGTCCACCAATCCATCCCTCTATGAATTTATCCTCCAAAGTTCTCATGAGATGCAAATAGTCCATCCCATAAGGAGACAATATTTTATATGAAACAAACATGGTTTGCCCAATGTTCTCCCTGAAACATGTAGCATATATTACATGGAGAATATCCATCCCATAGGGCACATACATACCTTTCCCCCTTCCTCCATACATCCCCATAAAAAGTACAAGCACATCATCAATGTAGGGGATCAAAACAACATAGATTCAAATAGAAATTTGTGCATATGGAGGTGGGTCATAGTTCCACATGTGGAACCAGTGCAGTGCATCTCCTGACTGCATTAGATCAAGATGTGGTAAGTGGTTTCCCCACCACTTAATTTCTACCCATATCATCTCACCATGGCTGAAAGTGTGAGATATATTTGGTGCCTTAGGGAAGCGCCCATCATGTTGCAAAATCTCCCTTTGTCTCCCAAGGGAGTGGCCATATTCAGAAATAGTTTTGGCCCATAGTTGGCCATGAAGTTTATAAGGTACAACACTCCTCCTTGGATTCATGGCCTGCATATACATGGTACAAGAATAAATACAATCATAAAATAAAACATGATTTACATAAGTATGTTCTTCACCAACAATCCTCCTCAAACAAATGGAGTGGTTCATAGATCTATCTCCTCTCTCAAAAGAAGAAAGAGAAGGATGAAATAATTCTCTCATAAAGCTATATTGTTGCTCCATCTCGACATGGTACTTGCATCTTTGACAATGCTGATATAGTTCTCCTTCAAATCCCTCCCAATGGTAGCTCCTCGTGATGATGTTTGTTGAGCTTCATGGAGTATGTGTGGCAGAAACAGAACTATTCATAGGCCCTTTGTATAAACTTCTACTTGAGCTTGGAGGCTATAGACAAGAAGATCATACCATGATCATAGATGACTTTATCTTGTACTAAATAGCCCTCATCATTTAGTTGGTCATCAAGAATCATGCATGTGTGAAGATCCTTAGAATAATCTACCAACAGTTGGGATTTCCAATATGGATCTAGACTCGTCAACAATGATAGCACTGATGATCTATTAACTGAAATATTTGTCATGTGGTTTCTCCTTTCCTTGACATCTCTCGTGCCAAAGATATGTATTGGAAGTTCATCCCTTCCCTTCTTCTCTTCCTCGACACCTACCATGCCAAGGGTATATGATGGAAGGTTGCTATTCTCTCCTTTTTTCCTTTCTTGTATATGCACATGCTCAAATGAATATGGAAGTCTTTGGAAGTTATTCTCCCATGGAAGGCTATCATCTATCCAAAACCTCCTTGGTCTTTCCATAGTATGCATGTGAGGCCACCATCTTCTATCATGTATGGAAGATTTCTCTCCAAGTGAGACTATCCTCTGAGTATTCATAGCAAGGGACTACCCTCCTTGCCCCATGATGGTGTCTTTCTCCATTCCTGCAGCATCAGAAAATATTTCCCTCCTCCTTGAGCTCCCCCAACACTCTCAGCGTTGTAGTATGGTATTCTAATGCTCCCTTTCTTCTTGGATATATGAATGGAGAATCAAGGTGTGAGACATATTTCTCCAAATTTGAATCAGGTGGTCTCCTAGGTGGTTTACCACAAGATAATGATGTCTCATGGATCATCCCCATGTGCATAATAAATGGGATCATCATATACCTGCTTCCACTATGTAAATTCACCTCTGTTTTTTGTGTGGAAGTTTGATGAAAGTGGGGTATCACTCTGAAGGATGCAAGAGTGCTTCTAATTGGAGCAATTTCTCCATCCTCTCCTCCATGTAATGGTGGATCATCTCCTACCATTTCAACGATGTGATCCCTCCTTTGTTCTTATTCTCCTACGTTCTTCAAGATCGCACATTCTAAGGTGCTTTATTCAAATGTGATTAACCCATGTACACCCAACATCTCCTTGATGTCAAGAGTCTTGATCACAAAGGAATGATCTATCATAATGTGTGTTCCCAAGACTGTATGTAATGTTCGAACACATTTCCTCCATTTTTTTGTCGCATTGTCTATCATCATAGACACATGCTGCTTATGCTCTTCATATGTAAGATCCCTTGGAGCTTCTTGCAAAGATACAAGAGCCCTTCTAGTTGAAGCAATTTCTTCTCCTCCATCTCCAAATAGAAGTAGATCTCCTCCTACTGTCATAGCACTGGAGGATATTTCAAGCTCTTCCTCTTCCTTCTCCTCATCAATGGAGAATACCTCATAATTAAGAGATCATTTTTCTTTATCTCCCTTCGAAAAAGGACTCCTCATGTCTTCTTCTTGAGAAGAAAGTTCGTGCTGAAGTGGGGCCTTTGCCCTTGGAAAACAATGTTTGGTCTAAAATGCGAATGCAAATTAAAGTTTCATTTACTGTCAATCTGGGTAAGTAAACTTCGAGGATCATCCAATATATATGGACTTAGAGACAAGGTAAACTAAGCTACGTGAAGAAATGCCAAAGCTCCCTTATAGGAGGTCTTTCATTAGGATCTCCAACACCTATTTAGTCATTTGACAAAATGAAATCTAAATACATTCTGACAATTGTAAGAAATATTAAGGTTCCCTTACAGGACACTGTTCATTAATATTTCTAATCATCTTAATCAACAAACTATTTAAACTAATGAAATTAAAGCACTTAAACCTAATTCCGATTGATTTCATGAAATTTTAAAGCTCTCTTACAAGAGACTATTCATTTATATCTCAAGCATATAAATTAGAAACTTAAACTAACGAAATCAAAAATTAAATAACAAATTAGATTCATTGAAGGAAACATTATTAATTTCTTATGAAAGGTCATTTGTTAATATTCCAAACATATGAACCTGATAATTTAATGTAATGAAATTCACAAACAAACATAAAATAAAAGCCTACTAAAATAAAAGTGTACTTGCTAGGCAATGGGGATCCTTCCAAGGATTCACAAGCACACCAAAAGAAAATTCAAATGTAGAGGATCAAAGAAGCTCCATCTTATTTATCATCAATTGCAAATTGTAATTGCAACCATTACATTGATTCTCCAATCTAGCTTCTCACTACCAACCTATAAGATACTAATATTACAAATGAAGGAGATAACACTCCTATTTATAAAAAATCTATGATAACAAACTCATAAATTTAAATCCACTATTCCCTCCTTTGACCCACATATTTCTCAACCAATGGTGACACATTACCCTATCCTCCATGATCTCCTCCATGAGGTCCATGATCTCCTCAAATTCGAATTTGAACATAGAGTGCCACATAAGGGTGCCTAGGAAGCTTCTTTTGTACCTACACATGTCAAAAAACTCATTCTAATTGTTAGGTATAAGTATAAGCATATTATTTTCTAAATTTTAACCACAAATCCACTTAAAAATGTTAAGAATTAATAAACTTTGGAAAATCATAGTTATAACCCAATTATGAGGTAAATGTAATGATGTGGAGGTGGAATGAAGGTGACATGAAGGTAATATGGAAGTAATATGAAGGTATTGGTGAATAATGGAGTGAGAATATGGACTATTTTGAGGCCCAAAATACCCCCAAACTGAAGGTATTGCATGTCCTCATGCAATCTATTACATTACTTTTTTATACTTGAGCTTTGGCCTAAACTATGCATGATATCATTTACTTAACTTTTGCAAATTATTTTTGATGAACTGCAACTTGGTTGGTTCTTCTATTTCAACCATATTTTGTTTGTTGCAGTCAATTTTAATGTATGATCTTTGCATATTGATAATGTTATTTTCATTGCAGATTATTTTTGTTGGAATGCAGCATGGTTGGTTCTTGTGTGACAACCATGATTGTGTTGGCATCCAATTATCTTTTAAGTACTTTTTGAAAAGCCATTTATATGCTCATGATGATGTAATAGTAAATATATTTTGAAAGTATGTGGGTTTTGAATGTGATATGAATGTTTTGAATGTTATATGAATGTGGCAACATATGAATGTGAATGTATTACCCTCCTCAACTGATGGTTTTGGAAATTTAACAAAATGATGAAAGGAAGTGAATTTTTTCCAAAATTATCATTCTAACTTTTCAAGGAATTAAATGGTTAAAAGTTAGAAAATATCATACCTTAACTTACCCTTTCAAAAATGGATGATATTTGTGCATATGTGGCTGCACAATTCTGTTCATAGTCTTCTTTACTTGGTTGTGAAAATGATGGATGAAATCGAAAAAGTGAATCTTTTATTGTTACTGCATTTGTTGTTAAATCTGTTGCTAAATGTTTGGAATCTGCTGCTAAATGCGGCTGAAAATGTATAAGGCTTGGAAGGTATACAAAATTTAGAATTTACACTTTCCCCCCAGCCTTATTTATTGACTTGTCCTCAAGTCATCAAAAACTGAAAAGTAATGAAAGTAATTCTACTTCCTCTGCTACAAATTGATTGGTCTTCAAGTCTTCTACGATCATTGGCACAATTCTTGTCATGTGAATAAATGTTTCGGTGTCGAACATAACAAGAAATTGTTAACTTAGTGGCCATTGATGGATGCCACTAGTCAACACGAGAGCTCCCATATTTAATGAGCATGAGAGTCAAGATGTCCCGAACACATATTTCTAAGTATGAATGAATTTTTTGTTGTCGAATACTTATAAGATCCAATGAACAAGGGACATTGATGTATTCCATTTGTTTATTGACATGATAGCTTGCCCTTAAGGCATGCAAGCTTCAAGGTGTTTTTAGAAAAAAAATATTTAGACTCAAGGACTATGAACTCAATGGTGTATGGAAGTAAGATTTTATTTGCAAGTGTAAGAAAAAGAAATCTACAATGAATATGTAAAGTGGAACAAAAACCTTGTAGATGAGCTTTGTTGGTTTTATTGGTGGGTTAGGATTGAAGAAAATGTAATGAAGCGTATGTGGTAATGTAAAATGGATAATGAATCTTGCTGGAAAAGAAAAAAAATGAATTATGGCATGCAAACTCTCAAATATAGCAAATCTACTGCTTAATTCTGGACTGCCTGCTAAAATAGCTAAGTTTGACCAGTGTTGGCTAGCCACCTATAGACGTCAAATTCAAGTGTGGATAGGTATTTCACCATACTTGTACATTTAGGAACAAACCCCAGCTCTTTGAATTTTGCTAATCTATTATGCAACATGTCAAACCATTAAGCCATTATAGGAAGTTCCAAGAACTTGTAATTTTCTGGAAATTTTGTTTATGATCATGGACTAGCTCTTTAGAGTTTCTCATGAGATTTGTCTTTGGAAGACCAATTGTCATCAAAATGTAATCTCCTTACTAATCACTTGATTAACCTGTAACCTGTAAAAAAATGTGGCAGAAAGAAAACATAAGTGTGTTCAAGAAGAAATGGCCATTTCCTTCATGATTCTTACGCAAAAATTTCGTACCAAATAAAACAGATTAAGAAAAATCAAAATGTTGAGATTAACTCAATTCATGATATTAATATCAATCCATTCTTAAAGAAATAACCATGAAATGTAAATTTACTCCTTGTCTGTGTCAGATAACATATGTGCATGGCAAAGAGCTCGACATTATAGATTTGTTGTGTCCTGCATATTAGTATGTTATAAAGCATACAACAATATGAAGTTTCCATGCAAATTACCATCCAACTGAATAAATTTCATTTGTGCTACATGAATTCTGTGCAAAGTGTTTTTTTTTTCACCTGTACCAACTCTTAGACTCTTAACCAATTCCTGTAATTCTCATGATTCTCTCAATTTTCATACCACCAAAGTTTTTTTTTATGCTAATATCCTTCACATAATTTATCATGCCAATATTCACCCTTTAAATCCTTCAAAACAATAACTGTCACAAAGCACATAACATTTTTTTATTATTATTATATATATATTTTTTTTCTAAATGATAACAATCATAACATAACAATAACAATCATAACCTAAAATTATGAAACAATATATTAATATATTAATACAACTATAACCTAACAACATAACAAACATTAAATATATACAAAAAATTACAATTAAAAATATAACAAATTACAACTATATTAATATATTAATACAATTATAACAACATAACAAATATTAACTATAATAACAAATTAGAACTAAAAATATATAACTAAATACAAAAGTAAATATAAATCGAAGCAAATGAAAACTAAAAATGCAAAACATGTGAAATAGCGGAATTGAAGGCATATGGAGGGTTTTTTTTTGGTTTCGCAAGTCACCGAGGTGTGCACATTTATCAATTGCTAGAGCTACAACATATTACGATGAGAAAATTATCTTGGGCGCAAGAGTAAGTGTTATGGCACAAGTTGAGCAGGTTCGTTGTGCAATGTTGATGTATGGTTTCCTCCCGGAGTTGCTGGTTTTCACTATCATTACTGTAGTGTTTATGACGAGATTCCCCAACCTGAACAATCCCTTCAAGAAACTTCCAAGAAATCGAGTCACAGCAATATAAAATCGTGTGTCATGCACATTCAAAAATCTAGAAGTTCTCCAACGCCATCCCCACCGGCCTCAATCTCTTCAGGAGCCACCAAAACGTCAAGCTCAGCAATCCCCTGGCACTAGAAGGAGGACAAAAGAGTCCAATTCAGAGTAATGTACACAAGTGTCTCACTGTCAGTCCATTCCAAAGAATCAGCAATTGCCATTAACGGATTCCCAATCAATTCTCCATTTTTTGCATCAATGACATAAACAGTGTAAATTTTATCATCTTTAGTATCTTCTGCATGTGCAATCATCTTGTGATTCAAGCTCACCTTGAATGTTGCAACCTGATAATACGCATGTTTCTCATCCTCCTTCCTAGATCCATCCTCTTAACTCGTTATAAAGCTCCTCTTGCAATTGTCTTGTATCATCCATAACTGCGTTGGTATAGATGTTTTCTTGGAGTAGATGGGAGAGAACTTTGGGGTTCGATCTGGAGTCGTCTCTGAGCCAGTAATATTGATCATTTCGAACATCTCCAAACATCTCCATGATATGATCCACTTTCTCCCCAATGCGACGGATATTGAGGCGGTATTAAGGCGGTATTCCCAGGGTTAATCACTAGAGTGCAGGGTGAGATTTGGATTGTGATATATCACGAGTTCTGCTTCAAGCTTCTCCACCAACTATTGTAGAATGCATAACAACCAGCCACTCATATTCACGTTTGAATTTCCATCATACTCATCAAATCTCTCCAAATAAGGCTCAATAATTGGATCTCATAACTGGATTTCATATTTGGATAATGATTGAATAACTAAATATATAAAATTAGCACAAAATCGAACTCATAATCTCAAAATAAATGTCATTCCGTCAATGTCTGACACAGCATTTAACAAGAATAGCATTTTCTGCATCAAATGAGTGAGATCTCATATCTGGAGTGATAGTGTTTTGACCAATTGTTGCTGGGTTCATCTATCAAATTATATTGAACCAAGTTGTTCTTCAATTTCATAGCTATCAAGAGTTTTGCGAGATTGAGGAGGAGTAGCAGCAGCGTAGCCCAACATTCCAATTTGGGTTTTGAATTGTTCGGGTGTGCAAGGAGATGGAGTTCACAGACATTGACGAGGGAATGCCTCCCATGGGAGGACATTATACAAGCTTTCTTGTCGACTCTGGTGGGCCCTATGTGGAATGAATATTAGCGACATCCAGAGCCTTCGGATGCTGCTCATCAGCAAGTTGCTAAGAAGATGCAGGAAGTTGTATTGTTGTACAATTATTATCATCAGAAAAATTATCCACATCTTGAATTCCTTAACTGTTTCATGCGCACAAATTCTAGCGTATATGGGAGTCATGAAGGGTTCTAGTCAGTCATTATCTAGTTTTCCTCCGCATCGTGTTACACCCACTGAGGGAATGTTTAAGGAGGCATGTGAAACATGCATAGCGCTCGAATCTACGAGAGCAATGTCTGATATAAAGGCTTGGCCAACATCTAAAGTTGCAGAATTCATAGTTGACAATATGAAAGAGAGGTGCATCCTCACTTATGGTTCAATTACAAAAGGAGTCTGGTCTCTTGTCGAGAAAGAAGTCGATGGTTTTGACAACTTACCTAGAGGATCTTCTGAGTCTGAAAAGAAGAATTGGGTAAAGAAAAAGGAAAAAAGTGCAAATAAGAGGGCAGTGGGAAGTGTTCTAAATGATTTCCCAACAAACCAATCGAAGGATTTTCTAACAAGAAAAGCACGATTTCGGTGTTGGGAATTCTGGCACTCCACTTATTATTTTATATTTTGGTCCTATGGCATACTTCTTCAATGCTAAATTCAGACACTGCAAGGGTGGTATTTAGGCAGGTACGAGTGTGCCATTTTGACAATGCAGTGAGAGATCCGGTGACAGCCACTGAAAACGAAGAACAGATTTCTACAAGAGAATATTTTTTTATTAGGATTCAAACGATCGATAGCAGATCTGCAATTAAATTTCTGGCAAGGTATTTTTATTATTTTTTTAAATAATTCAATAGATTTTCTTATCTTCCTGATCGCTCGAAGCGCAGGAAGAGAGCATACTAATTTCTTGAATTAATTTTATTTTTGCACGTTAGCGTGGATGGATAATAAACACAATCAAGATTTTTGACAAAACCTTGCATTGTCTATACTCTTTCTGCAATGTCGCGGGGGCGTTTAGACTCTCGGAAGACAAAGCTTTCCGATAATCAAGCTCTTGGCTTACCTGTGATACAGAAACAAGATATAGAAATGCGATGATGAAGCAGCTCTTAATGTGCCACTAAATTTATTCATTTATTCATGATGATTTATTATTTTTTTATTTTTGAAAATAAGACTAAAAACTTCTAACGAGCTCGTTTTATTTTCCTAATTTATTCTATCTAACTTGCTTGAAAGATTTTTTTCATTTCCTAGGTAAAAGAATGCTTCCAATGAAGCCACCTACGGACTAAGAATTTGAAAATGCTCACATCAAGATTTAAAATTTTTACCTTATGATTTGCAAGAATGTGAGTAACATGTCTTATTTTTGGAGTTTGCACAAGGTTCTTTTGGAACCAGTCTTCAAGATTATTCTTTTTCTCCAAAAATTACATGTTTAACATATTCAAATTTCTCATCCGTAGATGAATTAGTAAGAAATGGGGGGTTTAAAACGGAATTTGAAACTAACTAAGTATGAAAATAAAAATCAAAAATCTCAACTTAAACTCCTTTATGAAGATCCTGTTGTCACCAGGTTTCACAATTTAGTCCATAAAAGAAATTGCAATAAAAATGTCTTCCTAAGTCTATCTCTAAATCATCCTCCTCGGCAACGGCGCCAAAATGTTTGGTCTAAAAAGCGGATGCAAATTAGAGTTTCATTTACTTATCAATCCAGCTAAGTAAACTTCGAGGATCATCCAATATATATGGACTTAGAAACAAACTAAACTAAGCTAGGTGAAGAAATGCCAAAGTTCCCTTACAGGAGGTCTTTCATTAGGATCTCCAACACCTATTTAGTCATTTAATAAAATGAAATCTAAAGACATTGTGACAAGTGTAAGAAATATTAAGGTTCCCTTACAGGAGACTGTTCATTAATATTTCTAATCATCTTAATCAACAAACTATTTAAACTAATGAAATTAAAGCACTTAAACCTAATTTTGATTGATTGCATGAAATGTTAAAGCTCTCTTACAAGAGACTATTCATTTATATCTCAAGCATATAAATCAGAAACTTAAACTAATGAAATCAAACATTAAATAACAAATTAGATTCATTGAAGGAAACATTATTACTTTCTTACGAAAGGTCATTCGTTAATATTCCAAACATATGAACCTAATAATTTAATCTAATGAAATTCACAAACAAACATAAAATAAAAGCCTACTAAAATAAAAGTGTACTTGCTAGGCAATGGGGATCCTTCCGAGGATTCACAAGTACACCAATAGAAAAGTCAAATGTAGAGGATCAAAGAAGCTCTGTCTTATTTATCATCAATTGCAAATTGAAATTGCAACCATTACATCGATTCTCCCATCTAACTTCTCACTACCAACCTATAAGATACTAAGATTAAAAATCAAGATTACAAATGAAGGAGATAACACTCCTATTTATACAAAACTTATGATAACAAACTCATAAATGTAAATCCACTATTCCCTCCTTTGACCCACATATTTCTCAACCAATGGTGACACATAACCCTATCCTCCATGATCTCCTCCATGAGGTCCATGATCTCCCCAAATTCGAATTTGAACATATATTGCCACCTAAGGGTGCCTAGGAAGATTCTTTTGTACCTACACATGTCAACGAACTCATTCTAATTGTTAGGTATAAGTATAATCATATTATTTTATAAAGTTTAACTACAAATCCACTTAAAAATGTTAGTAATTAATAAACTTTGGAAAAGCATAGTTATAACCCAATGATGAGGTAAAGGCAATGATGTGGAGGTGGAATGAAGGTGACATGAAGGTAATATGGAAGTAATGTGAAGATATTGGTGAATCATGGAGTGAGAATAGGGACTATTTTGAGGCCCAACAAACCATGTTGTAGATCTTTAACCCCCTCAACAATGTTCTAAAATGGATTTGGCTTCATGGATCCTTCCAAATCATGCAAAGGTTCTGATTTTTTGGGCTTGGTTTTCTCTCCCAAGGAAGTTTCCGAATATTTTAAATCAAATCTTTTCACTAACCTCCTAGTGAACTTTTCATAAGTATATATATTTTCATTTTTCAATGAAGAAGATTCAAATAACCACCTGGCATAAGCCTTACCTTGAGGATGCAACGCTGCTACTTAATGGCTTCTTCCTCTAAAACTTGATGTAGATGGAAATATGTGTCTAACTTCCTTACCCAAGACTTGGCTGAGCTCTCGGGTGATCCATCAAAAGTAGGTGGAAATAACATACCCAAAGTGTGTTGCATGCACCCCCTTCTTCTATTGTATTTACTGGATCTTCTTTCTTCTTTAAGCTGACAAAAATCTTGGAAGCTTAAATGCTCCTTGAATCTTTTAGAATGAGATTCATATTATTGGAGATAGTCACCAACAATCTCCTCCTTCGGTGTTTCTCCTTCTGCTTCTTCTCTTGCTAGGAATGTAGGCATGCTACAACATTGTAGATATGATTGTGTGGTTGAATGCTCACACACATAATATGAAGAATTGGGGCTTTCTTCATGTGCAATTATTCGTGAGTGATCTTGATGTCTTTCCCTCCTCATTCCCCTAATTTCTCTTTTAATCTCCTGCATAGCTTGGAAAAGATTTTTTGAGAACTCCTCTCCCTTCATTCTTCCAGATAAAGGGGTTTTACCCTTGTTTTTTGTGTCTTCTGTGTAATCAAACTTCTTCTTCAATATTTTCTTTCCTTCAAAAGGCATATTTGATTTTTAGAAAGCACAGGATGTGCCAAGATGATGCTCTGATACCACTGTAATATTCCCAAATGGGGAATGCAACAATAGAAAGTAGATTTGTAGGAAAATAACATTGTTCATCTAAGAGACAGTAGGAGGTCAATAAAGAGACCCTTCAAATGTATTTAAAACAAAAAAATAGATGTATAATAGGCCCATAAGATGCATAACGAGAAATACAAGTCACCAATAGAAGAAAACTCCTCAAAAGAGGTGTTGCAACATGTATATAGACTGGAAATTCCCTTACAATGTTATTTTATTAGACTGTAGCAGCTGAAGATTAAACTTTAAATCTAGGGAATATAAGTGCATGAAAATTCACATCTATAATAGATCCATACACTATATAGGCTCCTCTTTCAATCCCCCTTGGGATTTCTAGCAAAACACCATGTACATGAAGTAGATCTAAGATCTACGTTACAAATCTGCAAAAATATGTAGATATTCAGAAGTATTCAGAAACATGCAGATCATATCCAAAATGAACAATGTATAGATCTCCTCCAATGAATCTTTAAAGTGAAGGGAATATCCCCAACACTAGAAAACCAACTCTATAGATCGTATGCCAAAACACCTTGAAACAACACCTACAAGAATAACGCAGATCTGGAAGGAAAACTACGTTGTAGGGTATAGATCATGGTTGGACACATGCCAAGATTATAAAATAATGCCCAAGCACTCCAATACACTCCTCCCAAAGGAGTAGAAGCCTCCTCCACCAAAAAAGGACGTTGAAATGATCTAGATCTAAGTAGATCTAGCCTCCACTTGTTACAGCTTACAAAGAAAACCAAAGCCTCAATAGGATTTCCATTTTAGTTGAAAGAAGAATCTTGGCCTTCAGCCAGATAGTGGATATTGTAGTATAAACTCTCCCAAGAGCTACTCAATGGGAAGAGGTGGGATTCCTGATCAGGAACACCTATTGCTAAACAACACTATTCTTAGCTAAACAACAAGAGAATGATATATGTCTAAAGATACCATATATTTAGAAATATAATGTTCATCAACAACCTTCTCATGTTGCCATCCTCTTCCTTTTATAAGTTGAGATCTTGCAAACCCTAAACCACCTTCAATGAGATAACTTATTCACACCAAGCATCTCCATCTAAAATTGCGTTGTGCCTCATTGATGGCCACTCCATCATGACAACGTTGTAGATTTGGTCAAGGTTGACCCAGACAAAATATCTAGCCCATTTCACACCTAAGGGTTCTTGCTTACATAGCCAAGATTTAGCCTTTTTCACATTTGGCTCTGATTTAATCTTTATTAGGAGTTTTAGGAACCTCCTTTACACTTTTATTCTTTAAAAAAAGAAAGAAAACAAAATTGAATATTCCAATTAGCTTAGGACTAATTAGGAATATTACAACTTCACTCTTGATTTTTAAGAAGTATACCCAAGTGCATCTGGAAAAATCATAAATGAAAGTTGAGTAGTACTTGTAGCCAGAGAAAGAAACAATTGGAAGTGGACCACATAGATCACTGTGCACAAGCTGCAAAGGGGCTGAAGCGTGCCAGGAGGCACATTTGTCAAAACTATCCTGATGATGTTTTCCAAGTACACATCCGAAACAAACACCATCTCGACAAGATACCATAGGAAGACCTGTCACCATATTTGCTTTACATATATTTTGGAGAGAGTGATAGTGTAAGTGACCAAATTGTTCATGTCAAAGTTTGCTCACTTCATCATTAGAAACAAAAGCAGAGGGAAGGCATGATGACCCAAAGTTGTCAAACTTATACAACCTTATGGAATCATCAGCAATGCCAATAGCTAAAATATGTCTAGGATCTCTTGGGTCCTTAATTACAACAACATGAGGTGAGAATTATATTGTTTTCCCTTCACCTAAATGAGTTATCTGATAAATATATAGAAGGTTGTAGGACAATTTAGGAACACATAATACCTCATTAAACTTACCATCATCTAGATGAATGGTTCCAGACCATACAACACTAAGAGATCTATCATCACCAACATAAAATTTTTTGGTGTTACAATCATTTAAAGAAGAAAACATGGCTTTATTTTTTAACATGTGGTAGAAGGCTCTAGAATCAATGAGCCACTTATGAGAATGAGAAGATGAAGATACATTCAATGCATAACCAGATCTTGATGCTTGACAACCATAAGCAGAAAGTGCCATTCCTGAAGATGAAGTTGAAGAGTTCTCCAAATTTATGTTGTGCTTCTTCATTGTTTCTTCCAAGGCTTCCATCTTCTCAAAAAAATTTGACTCTACGTGGCCATCATGATTACAAAAGTTGCAATGTCTATCTTTCTTCTTCACTTTGTTTTTATTTTCCTTATTAGTTTGTTGAGTTGCTTTTTCATTTTGCGGTTGAAATTGCTTAAGACCCTTGTTTGGTTTATAACCATTCTTTTTAGGATGCTGCTTCTTAGGATTCTTTGGATATTGTTGATGTTGGGCTGATAAGGATTTCTTAGAAGAGTTTCCTATATTAATAAGACCAATGTGTAAGAGTTTTTCTTGTTCTCTTATTAAATAATCACAGAAGGCATCGAAAGAGGGGAACTTGTAGGTTGTTCCTTGAGAAATGAGGGCTTCTCTAGTGGAATGGAAGGTGGAAAAAATACAGAGTATGCAGGGTGTAGCTTAGCAAGAATGGAATAGATAAGGCTACCATATTCCTTTTTGAACTTACAACCTTCTAAAATAAGTCTAAGGATCTTGAATTCAGACAAAAAATCTTCAATAGAGGAGAATTATTGGGGTCCAAAGTAAGAAACTTATTTTCAAGCCGGTGGGCTCTGGTTTAATTTTTAATGAAAAAAAAAGTATTTATCCTTTTCATAGCTTCAGCAGGAGATTCAATTTCTTGGATATGAAATCTAAGATCTTCAGCAATGGAAATTCATATCATCCCACGTGGTTGATCTTGTTTATTTTCCCATTTAGCTGTTTTATCTCCATCGATAGGTTTAGATTCTTTTCCTGTGGCTATTCTATAAATCCCTTTACTTCTAAGTAAGTCTACCATGTAAGACAACCATTGGAAATAATTGGTTATGTTAAGAATCATTGGGCATGCACTTTCCATTTAAAAACAAAATTGAAGCAGAAAATGTTGAAACTAACTACTCAAATGGAAAGATCTCAAAAAATTAGGTCGTTTAAAAAAATGGTTCTGAAAACGGATTCTCGATGAAGAAGTTATGCCATTTTGAAGAAAAGTTGTAGTAGATGCCAAGTAGTTACATGATAGTTTTAAAGTTGATGATGAAGTTGTACTTTAAAAAAAAGTTCCCCACTGTTTCCAAACTTAATATAATAAGTGCACTTTCTAGAAAAGATACTATTTTATGTGACCCACTTTTATAAATAAGTGAGAGTCACTTTTACAATGTTAATATTACATGTGTTTTTCAAATAAAACCCCCCTTTTTTTTAAAAGGCAACTTGCCAAACATTTTCTTAAGAAAAAATAACTTAACAAAAAGATATTTAGAAAAATAAGCTTGACAAAGAGACTTGAACCCAAGACCTCTATTCTCATTAAGTTATTAACACTGTTACCGATGAAATAGGTAGCCTGACCTCAAAACGGGAACTCTAGCCCAAAAAGACTCAAAAAACATGAAAAAGCACCCCAAAAACAAAAAAAGAGTATTCCAGAACGCACTTGGTTTTTTTAAAATTCAAATTTCTAACATTTCATAAAATTATGCTAAAAAAAAAAATTGTTTCTTCAAAAAAAGTTGAAAAAACATGAAAACAAAACCCGGATTGTATTTGGAATAACAAAAAAAAAAAATTTGTCATATTTTTGACATTTTTAAAAATAGAAATAACATTTTTTAGTTTTTAAAATTCAAACATTAAAAAAAACCTAAAATTTAAGAAAAAAAATAAATTTAAAAAATAAAAACATTTTAAAGCTTAAAATTTAAAAATATATAGGAATAAAAAAATAAAAATAAAAACAAAATAAAAATAAAAATTCAAACATTAAAAAAAACCTAAAATTTAAGAAAAAAATTAAAAATTAAAAATTAAAAAAAAAAATTTAAAGATTAAAATTTCAAAATATATAGAAATAAAAAAATAAAAATAAAAACAAAATACAAATATTAAATGAAAAAGAAAAACAAGTTAAAAAAAGAAAGAAATTATAAAAAATAAAATATAGAAATTAAATTTAAAAAAGAAAAAAAAAATGTTTATTAAATTAAAAAAAAAAAAAAATTTAAAATAAAAAATATATTAAATTTTAATAAATTTAAACAACTTTAAAATAAAGAATTAAAAAAAAAAAAAAACATTATTGAAATTAAAAGTAAAAAAATTAAAAATTAATTAAAAATGAAAAATGAAAAATAAAATACAATAAAAATATTAAATTTAAAAAAATATATATTAAAAAAACAAATAGATTTTAAAAAATAAATTAAATTTAAATTATAAAAAATAAAATATATATATATATATATATATGAACTTAAATTAAAAATATATATATTAGATTTTATTAAATTAAAAAAAAAAATGTTAATATTAAAATAAAAAATAAATTTTAAATGAAAAGTTAAAAAACTTTAAAAATCAATTAAAATTGAAAAATTGAAAAAAAAAAATTAAAAAAAAATATATTAAATAAAAAATAAAATAAAAACAAATTAGTTTGAAAATATTAATTTTAATTCATATATATATATATATATATATATATATATATATATATATATATATATATATATTAAAAATAAAAATAAATAAAAAATAAAAATCTAATTTTAAATACACAATTTTAATTGAAATAAAAAGAATATAAAAATTTTATGTAATTAAAAAAATAATAATAAAAATTTTAAAAATTAAAAAAAAAAAAAATTTAACTTCAAATAAATTAAAAAAAAATACTAAATTTACTAAATTTTAAAAAATTAAATAAAAAAACTAAACATAAAATTTAATAAAAAAAAAAAAAAAAAAAATTTAAAAAAAATCAAATAAATAACCAAAAAATACAAAATTTAATAAAAATTATTAACAAAATTTAGAAAAATATAATTAAAAAAAAAACAAAAAAATTAAAACAAATTAAATTTCAAATATAAAAATTAAATTTAAAAAAAAAAAAATCTAAATTTTTTGAATTAAAAAAAATATTAAAAATTAAAAAAATAAATAAAAAAAATTTTTTGATCCTAGTGGCGTCGCTAATCGGCCTCTCGCCCAGGTGACAGCGGAGGCCGGCCGCTGGGAAATAGGTTGATTCCAAGAATCGCTCTCCTGAGGCAGGAGGCCGATCCCTCCCGCGGCGAGAGGCCGATTATGGGAATCGCCCTCCCACGGCGAGAGGCCGATTCCTGGAATCACCCTGAGGCTGATTCCGGGAATCGCCCTCCCGCGACGCGAGAGGGTGATTCCTGGAATCGGCCTCACGTGACAGGAGGGCAATTCTCGAAATCTGCCTCAGGGCGATTCTCGGAATCGGCCTCCTGCCGCGGGAGGGCGGTTCCTGGAATCTACCTCTCGCAGTGGGAGAGCGATTCCCGTAATCGGCCTCCTGTGGTGGGATGACGATTCGCTGCGAGAGGCCGATTCCAGGAACCGCCCTCCCGCCACGGTAGGGTGATTCCCGGAATTGGCCTCTCGCCCAGGTGGCAGCGGAGGCCGGCCCATTGTGCATGACATTGCCTACAGCCTCTTTTTTCCTTGGCCAATGAAGCCTCACGCCATGAAGCGGTCGGAATCGGCCTCTCGCCCAGGCAGCCAGTCAATGTGGGCCAGTATTTGCTCGCCTCCAACACTTGTGTGGCCATTTCTGCTCCTACTGTAATAAGAGGCCGATTGGCGGCGCCACCATGATCATTTTTTTTCTCAAAAAATTTAAAATTATTTTTTTTTAATTCAAATTTTTTTTTTTTTTTTTTTTTAATTTTGTTTTTAAATTTCATATTTTAGATTAATTATTTTTTAAAATTTAAAATTTATTCATTAAATTTATTAAATTTTAATTTAATTAATTTTTTTTTAATCTTTTAGTTTATTTGGTTTTTCATTTTTAAAATTTATAAATTGTTTCATTTAAAAAAACAGTAAATTTATGGATATTTGTTTTTTAATTATTTACACGTGGTTTTTTTCATTTTTTTTTGTTTTTTAATGATAATTATTTTTTATTATAATTCTTTTATTTTAATTTTCTTTTTCAATTTTAATTTATTTATTTATTGATTTATTTTTAATTTGTTTTTTTTGGTTAATTTTAAAATTTGTATTTTTGTTTTATTATTATTATTATTATTATTTTTATTTAAATTTTTAAATTTAATTTTTTGTTTTTCATATTTTTTTTATTTAAATTTTAATTTTGTAATTTAAATTATTTTTAAATTTTCTATTTAATTTTTTTTTTTAATTATATGGATTTTTTTAATAACTTAGAAAAAAATGTTTTTGATGTTTTTTTTTAATTTTTTGGTTATTTTTTGTTTTTTTTCTTTAAATTATGTGTTTTTTTTCAAATTTTGTCATTTCTTTTGATATAATTTTCGAATTTTTTTGTTTTTTTTAATTTATTTTTGTCTAAATTTTTTATTTTTACGAGTTAATTTTGTTTTTTTTTTACATTTTATTGGTTTTTTTTGTTGTTTTTATATATATATTTTTTATCTAAGTTTTGTGTTTTATTACCAACATGAAAATCACCACTCTAAAAAAAAAGGTTGATGCTGCATCAATACGTTTCAAAATTAGCATGAAAATCACCGCTCTAAAAAAATAAGTTGATGCTGCATCAATACATTTCAAAATTAGCATGAAAATCACTAACATTTTAAAACAAATATTCATACTTCATAAATAGAAATATTAGAGTGTCAAAAAAGTGCTCAAAAAAAGAAAAAGGTGATTCTGCATCACCACTTTTCAAAATCGGGTGCTTTTGATGCTACCAAAAAAAACTAGGTAACAGTGCAGTTACCTATTTCATCGGTAACAATGTTTATTTTACACCAAGTGAGCTAGTAAAAGGATTATGTAATTGTTTGAAAGGAGGAATGGCTTTTTCTTCCCCTTTTCGGTTTGTGTGCTTTTTCCTACAAAAAAAAAACCATTTAAACAAAAATATACAAGTCTTACGGAAAAATGTTTAATTTCTGGTTAGTCCTACTGGAAACTATATATTTTTCTCTCTATTTCTGATTTCCCAAGATCGCACAAAATCGCGGGGAAAGAGCATACGTAGGAGAAAAATCTTGCCTTCATGTTTCTGATTTACCAAATCATGCACAGTGTAGAGCAAATACCATACATAAAGAAGAAGGTATAGATCCAAAAATAACAAAAATACTATAAAAATAAATAAATAACTAGAAGGATTAATAAATATAACTACAAAAAAAGATACTTTATACCTCGAGATCTATAATGACATAACTTGAGCAACCAAAAACATTTTCACATGAAACGAAAAGGGTTCCTCACTGTAACAAATGCTCTAGACACAAAAAATTAGCTCTACCGACCCAAATCTAGTCAGAAAAAGTATATCTGGAAAGAGGTAGTCGCATGCAATCAAACCGGCTTCGGATTTGGATAAACAACAAATGCGACCCTCAAAACAGCTCTGACACCATGTAGTAATTTACAATTTATGTTCCTTAGATCAAATGCCAAACGTCACCACTCACAAACACATCAAATATCAGTACACCAGTATTTGACGTGGTTCAAACCCTCGAAGAGGGAAATAGTCCACGGCGTGAGCCAACTCGACCACTTTAGGGAATTTATTAATATAAAGAAAGAAACTTTAGATAAAATTCTCTCATAAATGGTTACGAGACAAATGACCCTCCATGCTCTTTAAATAGATATCATGGACCAATCGGCTGGTAAGCCACGGATCAAGTCTCGGTAATACTGAGGAGAGAGTGAACCGTCGGATCAATACATATCGTGTTTGTCTGATTATAAATTATAAATGTACATAGTAAAGAAACACACCTTACCTAACTCTACGCTAGACCAAGTTATACTTCACTCTTTCCTATGTGTTAGAATATCCTAACATCCCCCCTTAAGAACAACTTGGGATAGGATTGAAGGATTTACAGAGGTGGCACAATATG
This sequence comes from Pinus albicaulis, assembly GCA_034641835.2. NCBI lineage: Eukaryota > Viridiplantae > Streptophyta > Pinopsida > Pinales > Pinaceae > Pinus > Pinus albicaulis. The sequence continues at coordinate 543,263,128 of CM076580.1, read as the reverse complement.
AGACTATTTCTTATGTGTCAGAATATCCTAACAGCTTGAACATTTCTAAGGTTGGTTCCTCAATTAGGTTGTATCCTAGCACATGTAGCAGCTTACATATTGTGGGGGTGGGTGCCTCCAGCAGGCCAAAGCCTACAAATCTATATAATGAATTAAAGCATAAGAATAAGAAGAACTTATGGTTTTCTCTTATATGGGTTTCCATGTAAAATATTGTGTCTCTTTTTGTTAATGTGATGAATCTTTGATGTGTTGATGATGTATTATTAATGTGATGATGCATTTATATACTTATTGATATACTAAAAATGGTTATGGACTAGTGCCATATATTTTATTATTAAAGAAATGTTATGAAACTTTAAAATTTCCCTCACACTCATTCATGCCCCCTCTTAGTGCGATATTTGGTCCAAAAGGTGGTATTAAAGTGGGTTACCCTAAACAATAGTTAACTACTAGAAGGTTGTAATATTCCAAAATTTGCACACAACAATTTGGAATATTAGATTTTTCTACTTTCACCTAGGAAAGGAATAAATGGGTAAGGAAGCCCATGAATAATAAAAATATGAATAAATTCCACGTTATTAAGGAACGAGATCACCTTCGGAGATGGTTTTACACTTCCAAGTGTGAAAAAGGGAAAATTAGATGGAGACATAGTCAAGTTTGACTAAGTCAACATCCATTCTTGAGGAGGAAGAAATCACTCAAGTAAACTAGCTCAATGTGAACAAGGATCAGCCTAGACACACATATGAGAACTAGATTGAAGATCCCTTAGTGTGAAAAGAGGCATTGCAGGTGGATTAGTTCCATTTGACCAAGTCAACAGAAGTCAACAATGTTGCTACAAAGAGGATGGAAGCTAGCTAGGGCAGCGCAGTTTTGAAAGAGGAAGCTACACTAGGAAGTCACCTCGACATTATGTGGGGTCTGGGGTGAGGACGCTCACCAAAGATAAAAAGGAAGGCATAGCATCAAAGGGATTCATCCAATATTCAACTATCTTTGGTCTTGTGACTACCTGCATGCTTTAGCTTTTTAGCCAGAGTTGTTGCACTGCTTAGTGCAAAGAATTCTCGTGTGAGGATTCCATCCTCTCTTTGGATCAGCTTACTTAAGGGATCAAGAGCGATGGATTTGAGCTTCATTTCAGAATTTGGCTTGGGGCCATTCATCCATATTAATCCACAGCGCAGTTCCCTTCAGAAAACTACGTCTTTCATGCAGGGGCAGCAGCAGCAGGGTTGCACCCTTTGATTTTATGCTATTCTTTGAGGAGGAGGTGCTCATTTTCCTTCAGGATATCTAATAAGAAGGGCCTTGGACATTTTCTGTATTATTCAGATTTTATATGTCATATTCAGCCAATTTCAATGCATATTTGTAGAATACTGTGTTATTTTCTACAGTCCTGCTTTTTGTACATGTATATTTCCGGAAACCCTTGCCGAGTGTCTTTTTCTTGTTGTAAAAGAGGTTAAACCTCCATTTATCTGTTATTTAATTAATGCAAGATCCATATCAATCTTCTGTCATTATTTTCTACATAAACCCTCATTAGAATAACGCAGTCCTTGCTTCATTACTTTCTGCATAAGCTAGGCTATGGGGTTTGGGCTTAATTGAGGCATATTGACTTGGGGAGATCTATTTATATGAGCTAGAGTGATTTGTTTCACCTCTAATTATGCATGTGAGTTGTATATCATGTATTCTAAGGGATCCAAGTCCCATTTCTCACTTGTATAGCA
>CM076580.1:542890740-543261268 GCA_034641835.2 Pinus albicaulis | reverse complement strand
ATACTTCATATATCTCACATCTTGGAGCTATTTGAAAACAAGGATGATAAACTGTTGGATATGACTATACCATCAATCTTGTGGCATCGAATATCCTGAAAACGATTGCTCACACATGAAATGCTGACACCTGCAACTCCACTTTGAAAAGTGGCTGAAAAATATAAGGCTCAGATGGAAAATCTGATTGCACCGCTGAATTCATGTCGCCGAGAGGTGTAGGATCAACTATCAATTTGCTAAATTCTGACACTGTCGAAATCTGGGCTTTAAGGAATATTTTAAATTCCCCTTAGATTCTTCAAAGATGACGCTCCATAGGGAATATGAGAAACCACTGCTCAAAAGGAGAATCCATCCTCGCCATTGCGTTCCTTGCGAAATTCTGGTTAAAATGCATATAAATTTCAATACATTCTGACACAGGAAAAATTTACCTCCTTGGAATCAAAAGATTCTCTAAGCATAAAAAAGGATTATGCATCGAAATCCATGCACCATCATGCCTCAAACTGCATGTGTGTCTGCCATCAGACCTACCTTCTCTTTGCTCACGACTCATCTCATGTATTCTCCATCATTCTCCATAGTTTCCTTGAACCATTTGAATGACATTTTATAATAAAGTGTGAGAATGAATAAGACAAAGTGTGAGGTTGGGACATTGGTTGGCATAATCATATTAAGATAGTTATTGTTGGGAGGTTTTAATTTCAAATCCCATTGAGTCCAAATATCATTTTAAAACCCAATTTTAGTTTTAATATAGTTTTTTCAAACTATATAATATATGGAATTCGTATCTGCATATTGTAACGACTCCCAAAAATAAAAATGAATGTTTCGTTTGATATGGAATTTAATCATTTAATATGATTTTTGTTACATAACAATTTACCATATTTAAATTGATTTTGATTTTTTAATAACTTTATTTAATATATGGTTTTTTTTTATGATTTTTTTTTTTTAATGTGGGAAATTAAATATCATTTTGTTTTGTCTTTTCTGCAGGGGAAAGGGGCCAACGGAGGAGTGCCATGTGTCAATAGCTGAGGGGATTTCCATGTGGGTCACATGTGCTTACTGGGATGCCATGTGGCATGTTGTGGGCCCACTATGGGCCCCACATCCCTTGCCTTAACAAAACTTAAAACTGCTCTAACTTTCTTATACAAGCTCAGATTGACGTGTCGTTCACACCGTTGCGATCAAGGCGACGAAGTATTCAACTTGAAATTGTTTTGAGTGCAATACAAATACTTTGATTTTTGAGCTTCCATAAGACCTATTTGTCCTGTGTGTGCCTCTGGAGCCACCTATATCAGAAAATTTAGCTTGCTCTAGTTCTTGGGGGGGAGAAAGGGATTTCTCTCTCATGTCCCTTTTTGCCTTCCTAGAATAAACCCTTTTCATTGTAGGTACTAGAATAGGGGTTCCAGGTTGTGACACCTTCCCCTTATTTCTGGTTTTAATGGAAGAGGATTCCCCTGAGGCTTTAAAAAAATTACCAAAAATCTTATGTTTCCTACGTTTGTTGGTTTCAGGCTTAGGGTTTACTATCTCAATGAAACCTCCCAGAATAAAAATGTGCCCATGTTCTATTTATCTTCTTTAAATTATCAAAAAATAGCAATTTAATTAGGGCTTTATGAAAAACATATGACTTTGACCTAGCTTGAACTTTAGCCGAAATCTTTCTCAAGCTCATCAACAAACAATATGGCATATTCATACGCACTTTCCCAAAAATGAGTGCTATAAATTTAAAGTGGTACATACCCTTTTTGTGGTAGCACCCTTCACAAGTGAAATGTATGTGAATAAAATTTAGTGTCTCATGCTACTATTTTTTAAGCTAGGACCTCTGCACACCCAACCGCCAAGGTTCATCTCTGTTTTCATCTCTGTGTTCATCTTTGAGAAATTATGGAATGTCGATACCTACCTTAGTTCAGTTCTTAAACCATCGTTCTCCATCAATCGAGAGGCATGTTTCCTCTGAAATTGTGTCCTCTATGATTGGGAAGGAATTTTATGCGATGGTGACATTTTCCCCATTGAACCCCTCTGCAAAAGCTTGAGCCACTCCATTGTGATAGCCATCACATCTAAAACAAAACTCGTCCGATCTTGCCTGCCGAAATTGTTCCCAAAGTTATGGGATGGCTTCAAGGATCTCGAGGCGTCTCGGTTCTCCTTTCTACAAATGACCGCCTTTCCCCATAGTTGCTAACAATAGGCCACAAAATATACAGATGATGTTGAAATGGTGGCGCTAGTCTTTGGAATGAAAAAAAATATATGAACCTCATATGTTGTGAAGAAACTGATTTGTTGGTCCTTTGATTGGAATGATAAAAAAATATATGCCTTATGCCTTAATCATCACATTTGTTACTCACTTGTAACGAATTTGTGATGACTAGAAATTATAGCTTGGTTGAAAATCATATCAAATGTCATCCCAATACTCTACAACAATCATTGAATCATGTGGTTGGCGTTTGATTTTTCAGTGCCAATTATTGCAGAATAATAAGCTACACTAATCATTAATTTGGAAGTGCCTTAGTTTTATCATATGGACCATATCGATGTCATTTGATTTTTCAGTGATTAATTGTTAGCGCTTAAAAAAAAAAAAACTATTTCAAATTCCTGAAACTTTTAATCTCGAATCTCAAACTGTGATTACAGGAGAAATGGTTGCAAATATTTTGTACTTTAATTAAACTGGTATTTTAATTGTAGTTAGAGTTAAATTTTGAAGACACTGGGAGTTGAATTGTTTGAGGTATCCATGTTTGGAATATCATGCAATTTTAAAATTTATTTATATGCACTACATTTATTTTTTATGACAATTTTCATTAATTAATAGTTTGCCGAAGTTAAATATTTGAATACACTTTCTTCTTTTCTTTGGAAACAAAAAGTGTAATGATTTATTGATGTATTTAAAGAATTAATTTTTATTTTAAAGTTTTGAGTATATTGATTTGTCCATTTTGATATTCAAAATGCTAGCCTAAAGAAGTTTTCCATTTATAATGAGATATATTTTCTTTTCTACATTTAAAGTAGTTTAGTTTATTTCATGAAAATAAAACTTATAAAATTGAAGATAAAAAATACACAATTAGTGAGAAGCTCTTTTAACAGGAGCCCAAATCTATCAGATGACTGATTTAGCCCACAGATCAGTCTGGAAAATTACTACCCCAAACAGTTACTAGACTTTTCAAGTATTGCACTTAGGTAATTTTCCCTTCCTTATTGTTTATATTACTAAATCCATCTCACACTAGAAAGTTTGTATAATTTTGTTAATATATTATTGTAAATATTTTTTTAGGTCATATATTTTCCCTTTTTAGTTTATTTTTACCATTTATTTAGGATATAGTAGAACAAGCAACTGAGAATTTGTTCTAGAGAGTATCACCATCCCAAACGAAAAGTGGTCTAATTGGGACTCTGATCAAGTGATAACTCCCTTTTTGCAATGTGAATTTTTTTGCCTGCCAAGATATCCCTAAAAGACTTTGAGTATATAAGAAGGAAAATATTTCTAATATTGTGTAGGGAAATGAAAAAGAGGTCCATGCTTGATTAGTAGATAGATGAGGGAATCAATCACTCTATAGTGAGCATATTCGCTATTTCATGAGAGTAATGAGCTATGATGGGTGGTATTAGAGCCCCATAAGAGATTACTTTGCCCTAATGGTATCATGTTCTATCTTGGGGATCAAATTTGTAGTTTATTCCTATGATTGGCTAGCAAATCACTTTTCAAAAACTAATTAGGGAACTGCATTAATTTAGATATAATCGTTTGGAATCATCTCTTCAATGAATGTTTTATATTTTACTAATGCCTTGAATTTGGTGGATAATGAATATATTTTGAATATGCAATTTTATTAAATTTCTATTTTATATTTTATCATGTCACAAACTTTTTATATTGTTGTTATAGTTTGAATTTATCCCGATAGTGGATTATTAAAATAATGACTTCATATGGAGTAATACAATATTAAGGGCGGAATCTCTGGTGGTAAATGTATACGTAATGAGGTTAAAGTGGAAATAATAGGGTTAATCTAATAAATCTTCCACATAAGTGATGAGTGAGAAAATGTGTATATAGAATCCAATATAGTCATTATTGGCATAAATATGTGAATTGGTTATGTGGTTGTACTTAGTTTATTTGGAGGAGGTTCTTCTATTTTTAAGGAGTTTTTATGCAATTTATTTCTAGTAATCATGCTCCATGTTTACCTTTTTGTTTACATTGTTATGTCGATAGGCATGTCTATTTTGGAATAGGGATTCCACAATTTTAATTTAATTATCAATAATTATTAGGTGCATGGTAGAGATTTAAACTAAACAAAATATTCTATAATATTTGTTGTAGTATAAATAAATTGAAGGTTGAGATTTATCTCCAAAGTAGTTATGCCCTTTTTTCTCTTTTAATTAAATTGATTAATTAAAAAAAATATCATATGAACAACTGTCATAAGAAGCGAGTTACGGTTTTTTTGGGCATATGGTATTGATAAGCCATTATATTGGCCCATTGTATTGTAACAAAGCCTATTTATAGATCCATGATTAAGAATATTGTTCCATATTTTTTAAAATGTATATATGTTTAACTTATATATTAATTTTTTTTATGATTAATATAATAATAATTTATAATAAAGTTACAATTTAGTTAGTTTTTATGTTTTTTTAAATTTTAGTAATGTGAGATGTATCATGAAGTAAGTGTTTTGATGTTTATTATAGATTATTTCCTATCGATGTTTATTAAACATTTAATTTATATGGTTGCGTTAGTATATACTGTAATTTATTACACTATTTCAAGAATTTGCTACATAACATCATTAGCCTATGACTAATAAGAATCTTACACCTTAAAAATGATAACAATCCAATAATGCAGTCCACTTTGAGGGTGAAAGCTCCTCTTACAATAAATACAATGTACACGACAAGATTGATAATCCTAAAATTAAGACACCTTCATATATATATATATATATATATATATATATATATGAGACAAAGAGTACACTAATGCAACAATGAAAGGTTTTATTTGACCTCCTAATATGAAAATAAAACTAAATGAATTATTATTGGGGCCTTAATATAGGGTCGAAGTTCCATAACATATCCCCAATGTTTTAAAAAAACTTTGTAATCCAAGTGGATATTGGTGGCCACCCACCTATTCCACTTGGACCCCCACCATTATTTCTTTTAGTTTTTTAGTTTCCTTAACTATAGCATAATTTACCATTTTTCACAGTTTTTCGGCTCTTGAACTTCTAGAGCCGTTTTGAGGCCTTAAGCAACATTTTTTTGAAAAATGGGACAACATGAGTCTTTGATAGATGTTTACAGTCAAAATTTGTAGTCTTCATATATATATATATATATATATATATATATATATATATATATATATAAAATAAGGTATTGTGCACATCAAACAGAGATCGTATGCCAAAGTTACGACCCTGGGAAGTTGATGTATCAATTTACCTCAAGGGGGCTCACAATTTTTGTGATTCATCTCCTAGGGTTAGGTTTTTGGATGTTTATGGTTTTCCATTATTTATCAATAATAAATATGCCCTTTGAGCCTCATTGTAACACAATTTAGAGGTATGTAGCCGCCACATATATTCTCATAGATATGCTACCATCGCCCGAGCTAGTTTATTTCCATTTTATATGTAAAAATATTTCAGTTCTATGATATTAATGAAATGAAGTGTTATTTTTGTTGCATCTCTATATTTTTGGTTATATCTATATTCTATTGCATTCATGTTTCAGTTTGGATTAGTGGTATCAAATTGGTCTTCTCTTTGTCTTTTTTTCTTTTCATGTCCCCAACAAGGTCAGGCTATAAGAAGTTAGGACTGGAACTGGTTAAACCTTTTCAAGACCAACCTCACAAACCCTGACGAACTCCCATGGTGGAAAAAAATAAAGATGAGGGAGCATGAGATCCTTTGAAAATATTTGTCAAAGAATCCCTCGAGTGACAGAAGAACGCGATGATGGAAAAATTTGCCTATATCCTTTGACGGATGCCCACAGGCAACGCATATTCATCCGACATCCACTTTGGAGGCGCCACTCCCTTCAAGGTACAAGTCAACTTTGACATTCCCATATTTTAATTTGAGATAGATGTAAATTTCGTAGATAGATGTTTAAATTTTTTGGAGGGATATTTTTTAGTTCATGATTTTTCGAATAGGGAAGATATTATTTTTTCACTCCTCAAAGTAGCCCCCCATGTCAAGGACTGGTGGGAAACCTATTGTGAATAGAGGTACGAGAGAGAACCGTAATTATTTTCAACCACACCCACATGGAATTCTTTTCAAGATGCCATGAAGGAACAATATTACCTGGTGGGGAGCTATTAGGACACATACATAAAATGGACTACAATGTGGCAACAAAGGGGTCAATATGTGCATGAGATGATGAATTTGTTCCATATCTTGTGCAAAAATTTGGGTATCAAAGATTCAGAGAAACATCTGGTGCTCAAGTATCACAGTTTTTTGTAAAACTACATTCACGAGGAAATGGAGTTCCTCGACATCTCCTCGCTTGGTGTAGTATACATATATGCTTCCAATATTGAGCATAAATTTAAATATAAGAATCAAGGCTTTGGATCTGTGAATCTGAGGAAAGGGAAAGGCGCCACCAAAACACACAAAAAAGGACAGAGCCATGGCGGGGTGACCCAGAAAAACTCGTTGAATCTAAAATCAAAGAAAAAAATAACGAAGACAAATAAGGACATGGGAAAATGGTGTGAGTTGCATAAGAGCCCCATTGAAAACACAAGTGAGTATCGGGCCAAGCAATCATTGGTGGCCAAGTTGAAGGATTCTAAATTATATGCATGTTCCAACTTTGACACCAAACCTGAAAAGGGTAATGACCAAGGGAAGCAGATCATTGATGTAGAGCCTACACCGTTACCAACACCAAGATCGAGAACAATGATCCTGAAGTTCGAGAGGAGGGGGGATCACCTCTTCCACTCATAGATGTGGGTGAAGGGTTCTCCACTGCAGTTCATTTTTGATAGTGGGATCCAAAAGAAACTCATTTAAGTAGAGGTCATTAAGTGGATGGGCTTACTGACCATATCACACCCACATTTATACACCATCGGATGGCTTCACTAAGGACAATATCTCTGCGTCAACTAGTAGTGTCGCCTTCCCTACAACATCAAGCCTTTCATATATGAGGTATTGTGTGATATTTCTCCTCTTGAAGTTTGTGATTTATTATTAGGCCAACCATGCTTTTGGAAGTGGCGGGTTGTGTATGAGTCGAGGCCTCACACTATTATTATTACTTTGGGAATTAAGTTATAAAGGATATTGTAGGTAGCATTGACTACTACCATCTCTTTGATCACTATGCATAAATACAGTAATATCATTTCCAAAATCGGGAAAAAAAATTTCATTATGATTCGCACTTAGGGAAAGAAAAATATTGTGTTCACGGGCTTTACACAGTGCTCCTCTACATGGAAAAAATATAAAAAAAGGTCGTGGACTAGTAACGGGACATCTTCACCTCACCCATAGGGGTGCCTCTACATTTTCAGGTCAAGCACTTCATCGATCTAACCTCGAGCATGTCGCTACCCAATGGACTGATATATAGAATCTTTGTTCTGAAGAACGATGAAATCAAGAGGCAGAGTCAGGAGACGCTACAGAAAGGGCACATCGGGCCAAGTTCATCACCTTGTGGGAGCCTGATTGCATTGGTACATAAGAAGGATGAGACCTAGAGACTCTGTATTGGCTATTGGGCACTAAACAAGATCACTATCTAGAATAGGTATCCAATCCCATGGATTGATAACCTTCTATACAATCTCAAGGGGACCAATTTGTTTAGCAATATTTAATTGAAGTCAATTATCACCAGGTACCAATCAAACCCTATGATGTGTAGAAGACTACCTTAAAATAAAAGGAGGGACTATTTAAATGGTTGGTCATGCCTTTTGGGTTGAAAAATTCCCCCACAACCTTCATGAGGCTGATGGATGACATATTGTGACCCTTCACCAACTCATTCGTAGTGGTTTATTTGGATGGCATCCCGATCTTCAGCCAGATTTGGGAAGAACACCTCCACCATATTCAACATGTCCTCCAAACCATATAGAAACACAATTTGTGTGCCAATTTAGAGAAATTCACTTTTGGTAGGACCCAGGTTCAATATCTGGTGTACATCATTAATGAGCGGGGTGTGCATGTGAACCAAACAAAGATCAAATTCATTTTGGATTTACCAGCCCCAACCACTCTAACAGAGCTCTGCAACTTTCTGGGTCTTGCCAATTTCTACCATATTTTTGTGTTGGGGTTCTCTCATATCACGTGGACTTTGAGTCAAGTTAACAAGGGAGGAGCGAAAGAAAATTTAGTTCGGTCCAAATCCAAAAAAAGAGACATTTTCTGAGATGAAGCAACACCTCTACTCTGTACTAGTGCTCACATTACTAGACCTACAACTACCATTTGAGATTGAGGGAAATTCCAATGACTATGCTATTGGTGCAGTTCTTACTCAGCAGGGGCATCCAGTGGCATATCACATTGAGACACTTTCAGACATAGTTTGAGAGCCTTGCATCCCATCTATGAAAAATATATTTATTCCATTGTTTAGGTCTCTTAACAATGGAAGAATTACATTTTTGGGAAGGAAATGATAATCCACACAGACCACCGACCCTTGCAGTTCATATTGACACAGGGGAAGTTGCAGAATGATCGCCATCAGAAATGGCCCACATACCTGCAATAGTTCCATTTGAACATTAAGTATAAGAAGGGAAGCACCAACAATGTTGCAGACTACCTTAATCGAGCATCGGTCATGGTGCTAGCCACTGTTATCGACTATTGTGGAAACAAGACTTCAGGGTTGCCACATCTTTACAAGAGCGATCCAGAATTTGGAAACACATACCAGACACTCCTAGAAGGCAAGAAAGTTCCCAATTTTTTCCTCCAAGATGCACTGTTATTTCACTTGGGACACCTATGTGTTCCTTCAAGGGAGTGTACCAAGATTATTTGGGAGGCGCACTACAGTTGGGTCGCTGGAAATTTCGGGGTATAGAGAATAGTGGTAGTACTGCAAAAATATTTTTATTGGAAAAACCTTTGATAGGATGTTGTGAATTACATCATATCCTGCACTTCCTATGCCATTTCCAAACTGACCACAAATCATCAAGGCCTATATACTCATTTTCCTACTCCTACTCGACCTTTGGAATCCATTCCATGGATTACATGTCGAACCTTCTATCTAATAAGAATGGAAACGACTGTGTTTTCATGGTCGTCGATAGATTCTCTAAGATGACCATTCTGGTGGCCTACAAGAAGAGTATAAAAACAGAATCCACTGCTAAGATATTCTTTGAATGAGTTTGAGTACACTTTGAGGTCCCACTGTCCATGACCTCATATAAGGACAACATGTTCCTAAGTAGATTTTGGTCAAGTCTTTGGTCGATGATCGATACCAAGCTAACTAATTCCATGCCTTTCCACCCCAAACTGATGGACAAACATAGGTCATCAAAAATATTATTTTACATATTATACACATGTACACCACGAAGCATCCATGCACATGGGATGAAAGCCCTCCCATGTCTATCAGAGTTACAACAGAGATTTCCATAGCTCAACTGGCCACAACCCCTTTCAGGTGGGGTTGGGATTCCAGGAACTATGTGGTGAGCCCTAGTATTGCACCAAGAATGTTGAAACTCTGAGAGGCTTCCCTAATTTACTTTATCAACCTGGGATTCATACAAACTTGGAGGTGAAAGTGCTATATAAACAACAGATGCATTATATTCATGTCATCCTCTTCTGAGCTCTATGAAAGGGTGTTATTTCTACAGTTTCTGGATGAAATCTATCACAATTTTTAATTTAGACCTAGGACTATAAATGATTCAAATAAATATCCTATCAAGAAAATAAATATCCTACAGCAAGAAAGCACATCTAGCTAATCCACAATGAAATAGATCTATACATTAAACTATGATAAGAAATGGAATCAAAATAGGCATCTTGCATGAAGTGAATTGCTAAATTGAAATTTCATAAAGGAAACTAACATAATCATACTTTTATGGGCCAAATGGCGAAATAGAATCTATCTGCTCTATGTTCTATATATCTTTCTTTTAATCATGCAACTAATCATGACCTAACTATGCTTGTAAATGCATGGTTTTGCAACTAGGAGGAGAAAGTGCTAAGGTGGCTTGTGAAGGGATTGAACTCATGGGTGCAAGGCTGAAGGTGTTTGGGTGGTATTGGCAGGTTTGGGTGAGGTGGATTGTGGTTTATGGGCTTAACGAGGGGCCCACTGGTGCTGCTATATGAAAATCCTGAATTGCTACAGGAAACAATCTGAGGGCAATCTGAGGCCAAAAATGGATGAGAAAAGTGTAGGAAAGGTGGAGTGAAGGTGTGTTTGGATGAGTGGAGGGTGGAAAACCCCTTGGCTAATCTTAGAATCTCTTAAGAAGCCTATCTTTCACCTCCAGGGTTTGCTCATGGTATAAATATGAAAAAAATGAAAACAAGGCTGATGGTGATTTTGAGGAAAATAAGGTTGATGAAGGGTGAGAAATGAAGTTGTAAGTGCTAGTGAAGTCCTCCTTTGTTGTGCTACTTGAACCTGCAAGAAAACTATTATAATCCTATAATTTACAGTATCACAAGGTGACTGTGTAATTTCTCTTTGCAAATTTTTCATATTGTACATAGATTTCAATATTCAAAGTATTTTCCAAAGAAATATGAAGAGAAACAAAAGAAGAAGAAAATAGGGTATTTAAAAAGGAGAAATGAAAATTTCATGCTATAAATATGTAGCCTAAAAACTACCTGATTTTTTCCTGTAATCAAACTGAAGAGAAATAAAAAATAAGAGTTCTAATTTTTCTCTAATGTTCTGAAAAGGGATGATTTTTGTCAATTTTGGGACCTTATGGTATGTTTCTATCCTAAGTACCTGACCACATTGCATATTTTTTAGCCCCTCCCCTTTGTTATTCCTCTTATCCTAAGTTTTACTTTTACTCCCTCGACTCTCATACCCCGACTCCACCTCACATCGTCTATTCTGACCCATCCGCGTTAACCATCTATGTTTCCCCACCTCCACATCTGAAGGTGTTCGATGCATTTCGCACCCCCCTTAGCCTTCAAACTTTAACCATGAAGGGGGGTCTGAAATTATCATTTTCAACTCTGTACCCTACTCCCATGCGTCAACTCACAGTTATTTCGCACCCCCCTTTAACTATACCACCTACCACCTTAGAACCCCTTCGAAAACCAACTTTGGTTTTTATATAACGGACCAGCGTAGCCAGCCATTCCCGCCCTTAAAACCTTTGCCTCTCATCACATGCCACAAGTCTCCAAATATAAGAGAAAATTTAGTGATATAATCTCCAAAGTACGACATGCGATGATGGTGGGTCCCAATCACAATCGCAGATCGCAATTTTTTCAGGATGGGCGCAATGGTAAATTTTAAAGTTAGTGAAGTGTGATGTGCGACGTCTGTGGGACCTAATCGCAAATCACAATGTTTCAAGAATAAGCATGGAGGTAAGAGTTAAGATTTCTGAAGTGCGATATGAAGGTGAAATGGTAAGCTGATGTGGCAGATGACATGGAAGGTGACGTGGCAGTGACATGGCACCGACTCCACAGATCGCAGTTGATTTATAATGACGTGTGAAGGTGACATGGTAAGGTGACGTGGCAGGTGATGTGACAGATGATGTGGAACTAGCCCGCACACCGCACATCGAAATTTTTACAAGGTAGTTGCAAAGGTAAATGTTAAATTCACTGAAGTGTGATGTGCTATGCGGTGGGACCCGATCGCAATCATAAATTGCAAATGTTAAAGGATGGGCACAAAAGGTAAGTATTGCACCATGCAAAGTGTGATGGAGGCCCAGATGTGACATAATTCCAAGATGAAATCTAAAATATTTTAGGTCCGGGCGTATGAGTTTTGTGTGCCATTTTGTGAAGAAATAGGCTAAAACACGACAGAAAGACTTGGGTAGGACCCAACAAGGGGAAAAAGGCAGAGTGATATTGAACATCTTGGTAGCAAGGAAATAGACCGAGGAGGTCGAGTCGGGAAAAGGGTGTTCATGCATAATTTTTATGGTATACCAGCAGAAGTGGAAAAGGCAGTATAACACATCAGCACCATCACTAATTAATGAAAAGTAGCCAGCCCTGCACCAGACTTAATTACCCAACGCCGATATTTTGAAAAGCAGGGCCAGATGTTAGAGCCATCATTCGTTGCCTCTTCGGATCATCACATGCCACCTTCAAGCCTAATTTTTATTTACGAAGTTCCACCTGATTTTTTTATTCTTGAAGAGTTACCCAAATTAATTCCACAAGCGGTGTTTTGTCATAGATTTTCTTTGTTCGGGACATGCAGGGCCATACCTATTTAATTTTAAGTTGTTTGTAATAAATGAATTTTTCCAAAGTAGATTATGGAAACCGAATCAAGTTTTAGTTAAATACTGCTTGAATTTTCATAATCAAGTGTTGGATATTGTTATCCCCTACATGGTAAGAACTACTATATTGGAGCACCGTAATTTTGGAGTTGGACATTAATAATCAAAGACCAATTACAGGATTCTTGAGTTGTGTAAAAATGGTGATGTGCTACTTCTTTGTTTAAATATTTCCGTTGTTTTCTCTGCTATGCATCTGTTCATCTAATTGTAAATCAGAAATTTTAGATTAATATTTGTTGTTGGAGCACTTTAATTATGTCTGCATTTACAATCTGAATTTTTTCTGCTGAAGTTTGATTAAATAATTCTTAACTTCTATTTAGTCACTATTGAAACTTACTATTTCTTTCACCTCATAATTTATACAGCTCTAGAGATCCATTTAGCATATTTATCTTGCCCTGTGATTCCCTTGATGTTGATGTGCCAGTCTAGCCTTTTGACTCCATAACCTAATGGATTAGTCCCTGCATCCCTATCTGTCCAACCACACAATCAATCAAAACAAACAAGCCTCATAATTTATGTAACTAGCCTAATATCAACACTTATAATCATCAAGTTAAATCATAAAAAATATAGAGAGCCCTTTCTGAGTCTTGGAGGCGTAGGTCCTGGACTCCAAAGTGGTTTGATGCTATCCTCTGTCGTTTGTTCTTGCCAATCTTACAAATTACAGGATGACAACACAAACTACATGCTCATGCAAAAAATATTGACAAATTCATGATGAAGGAAATGGAAAATATGATCTAAATTTGGAAATAAAATATACTTTAGTCTACAAACATAAATCTAACACAACATGCTAAACATATTCATGGCACTACAACAACCTAAATATTCATTCCAAGAAATCATAAACTAAAAAGAAATTTTGGCCTATGGAGAAGGTCTACCCTCCTCAAGCTCTAATGAAAGAGATGAGAGAGGGAGGATTGACACATAACTTTATGATTTTGTACATATTCTACCAACATGTAAGAAAAGCTTAATCTACAACAAAAGACAAATGGAAGAAAACTAAAAACAATGAATTGAAATGTAAGCAAACTAGGTAAAAAATCATAAGCAAACTAGCTACAATGACATAAAAGTAAATAATAAATACACAAGAGATACTAAGGCTAATAGATTGGGCCCTAACCCACAAGCCTAGTCCTCTGAAACTAGATCAGTGAAGCACAATCTGAATACTCATTTTATTGCAGAAAATAGTCTCATTACATTAAGATGAAATTCTCCAAAACCTATTACAAGAGCTAAGAGTCTATTATCTCCCTTCAAAGTTAGAATCCTAAGGAGCTCTTTCTCAATTCTATTTAAACTAGAGGGTAGCTACCAACAATTCCCTAAAATTAGGTGATGTGTCTACTTTGACTGCAAGTGAAGTGTAGATTTTGTGCACTTGATCTTGAGTTTGCTTGGTTGCCTTTTATTTCGAGTTGTTGGAGGGAATATCTAGGATCCCTTGGCTACCTTTAGGAGTGAAGGAGGTGGAAAATCCCCATATAATATCTCCTTGTTCTCTACTCCAAGTTTTAATGGAAAAATATTCATAAAAAAAATCAATATCTTCCTAGTTTTCTTGCATTTAACTCATGTTAAGCATTCAAAGTATGGCAGCCTTAATCACCATCTACACTAGCAGCATAAGACCATAATATAATTAAAATATGAGAAAAAGAGACTTAATAAAGAAAAAAAGTGACAATTAACCCCTCCAAATGTACCTAATGATGGAGCTCATCATCACCCCCATACCAAATGGTTGCTCATCCTCTGAGAAACTTAGTCATCCTTCTGCATTTATTTCAAAGATTTGATGGACCCTCTGACTTCCCAAGGAAGAAGTGTGGGAGTCCCTTTACAAGGGTAAAATCCATCATTCTTTTCTGCTTCTTCCCACTCTCCGTTCTTCTCATATTGGTATTTTCCATCACTCAACCCCAACAACAAGGGTGGAATAAGCTTCAAACCAAGTCACTAAATATTTTTGGCCTACATGGCCCTCTTGTATAGTGGTGCTCTTTCTAAGGCACCTCTCAATATTTCTAATGTGTGGTACTCCATGCTTCTAAGATTGTGAGGGAGGTTTTTCCATCTCCTTTCCCTAGCCATTATGCACTCATCTCCCAACAACCTGGAAACGTCATCAAAATGTGCCATGGCTTGAGCTTGTGTGTGGAGGTATTTTTCTATAAGAGCAAGATCCTTTTCTATCTTAATATGGTTGTTTATGACTCCCCTAGGGATGAATAGCTATTCCCTATTGTGTAAGGGTTCTATGTTTTCTCTCCTCATAACCCTTCTCACTTATTGTGCTCTCGCATCTTCATTAACCATCCATGTTTCCAATTCCATTAACTGCATGTCTCCCATCCTAAGATTGGGGTCCCAAATGTTCAAGTCTATCAACACAAGGTTGTGCATGTAGAACTCTACCATTTTTTCCTTGTCTGCCATCCTTTATTCATTGAAAAAGTTAATGAATAGTTTGTAGTTCTGAAAAGGTAAGGATCCATGAGAAGCTAGTGTTTTTATTTGGAATAGGAGCCACTTCTCCTTGAGGTAAACTGCATAGGAATGTGATGGATATATGTGTTGAATGGCTTCCATGCACAAATATTACATGGTGGAAATTTGTTTTTCCTTTTTCTAAAGCTTCTCCTACAATGCTACATTCTTTGCTTGGGCCTTCTGAAGTTGCTCGTTTAACATGGATTCTCTGAGCCTACTATTAGACAAATCCTTTTCCAACTCAACCACTTTTCCCTCCATTAACCCTATGTCATGCACACCTTTAGATGTGGCAAGCTTCATCCAATGATGAGTGCATGACCTCTCCTCTTCCAAGTGATACAATAAGGTCATTGTGAACTTCTGAGGAATCAATCTTCCCCTTCAATATATGTGTAGTAGGAGTTGATATTGGGTTGAGGGCTAGGGTTTGGCACTACTACTACATCTTTGAGGACCGGTTTTGGTGAGGTGGGTTCCTCCTTATCATATTTTTCTCCCTATTTTTCATCTTTTCCTTCATTTTGTGCGTTTTCCTTAGCTTCTTTGACCTCTTTCCCATCTATGGCTGTCTTTTATTCCTCAACCAATGCCTTTTTATCTAATTCTAGGTCTTCTGGAGTTTCCTGTAGAAAAAACAAAGTGTCTTGTAGAAAACTCTATTTTGCTTGCTGAAGACCCTCTTTTTCTTGTTTTTCTCTCTTTTTCACTATTTTGAGGGTCTGTGGGGGTTGCATGAGCTGTATGGGATGCCAACCTTATTAAGTGTATTCCGATGTAGGTCACATGGGTCCTCATAGGTGAGGTGACGTCTTGCACCCTTCCTTCTTCCAACCTTATTTCATCATATTTCTTTGGTGATTACTCAATTGCAATAGGGATCTTGGTGGGAGTCTATGGTTTCCCTTATCTCACCCTTTGACTCTTCCTAGTCCTGAAATACATAGGTGTTTGTCTCTTCCTTTTTTTATTTATAAGTGTGATCAAAGTGGCTAGGGTAATAGCCACTTCTTAATCTGTAATGTCTGGTGACATGTTGGTCTCTTGAGGGGAGGTTTCACTACGATCTAGGATAGGGTCCAATCATTTCTTTTGCTCAGTATTTTCTTCCTACTTCCCCTCAAATTTTCCTTTCTCTGTCTCCACTGCCTCTGTGTTTTATGCTTCAATCTCCATTCCTTCTTTTTCTTTCTCATCTTCTGCCTCTTCTTCTTCTTCTTCTACCTCCTCTTCAGCCTCCTCTTCTTATTCTTCTACCTCCCTCTCTCTAAGGCTAGAGGTAGAAGTTTGTCATGCTTGGGTGGGCATGAAGGCTTCCCTATCCATGTCTATGAAAGAGGACCAAGATACAAGGAGGTTTAATATTATCAAAGAATCATTCACTATCAATTTTATAAGGCCATGATGGGCCAAATGCTGGTATTTTCTTTGCCTCACCTTATGATATGAAAGGAGTGTATTAGTTCTATTGTGATAAGTTTCCTTTCAGTAATATAAACATGTACAAGTTGTCTCCATGAGTTACTTAAGGAATGAGATTTTTAACCATGAAATTTAGATGAATTAGTGAACTTTAAGCATGTAAATAGGCCTTAAAAACATTGAACAACAGTGCATAATAGAGAAAAAAATTCACACTTAAATTTTACACAGTAGGCATGATGAAGTAGTTCACCCCTCCTGGGCTCCATCTGTTGGTCCAGCTCACAATGGCATGTCCCTCTTTTTCATTATGCTCAAAAATGTAAATTACATATGTTTACATGCCTTTAATGGTTGTTTTCTCTACACCAATGGCTCCATAATTCTCCAATTAGTCTAGGTAGACTCTTGTTTTACCAAAATTGCTCGGAAATTGACCTCCCAATGCATTTTTTCCAATGTCAGCTAGAAAAGCTCCACTAATTGTGGAGACAGGCACTTAACTGTGACTAAAATTTGAAAACCCTAAATTTAGGGTTGGCGCTATAACTCCCTCCATATCAAACTATTAATAATTAAATGAAATGGTTAGGCACATGTGACATGTCCCCTAGCCTGAAGGTTTTGGTTGGTTAACCGTTAATACAATGTGGAGTGGAATCTAGAGTTGTGGAAATGTTCCACAACCCATGAAATTTGATGCCATACTCCCGCATGTGAACACCTTACACATTTCCGCTAGTGTTTACGGTGGATTTCACCATCGTATAACTTACAACTTTAACCACGTGATGTGAACGCCTTCGAAACCGTCGGTGCTATGGTTTCAATAGCCACCTGAGTTATAACAAATGTCGTAGCATGTGAACAAGTGCTTGGCATTGGCTGCCGGGTTTATGAACTATTGAATAGATTCCAGTTAAAAGGCATGGTTCCAGTGCTTGGGCGCATGGAGGGGGGGTGGCCCTTTGGGGCTAGCTTCCCAAGCCCCCAACCTTAAAACCATTAAACAATAAAATGAAACGGCATACGTATATGGTTAAGAAAAAATGTAGGCGAGTTGGTAAAGGCTCTTGCCCGTGTGCTCGAAGGTTGGCTGTTCGATTTCGGGGAAGGCCCAAAAATTTTAATACACCATCCTGAGGACATGTGGTCGCCTGTGGGCTTGCCATGTGTCACTCATCTGACGGATGATACCAAAACACATCAACAACCTAAAAACTCCTCCGTACCTCCAACGAATCAATGGACCACAACATGCCACATGGTGTCATCCTGTTGGCTGGGAGAAAAATGAAATATTCCAGGAATATACCTGCTGACTGTATCTGTATGCTGACTAGGCATCCAGTCACAAAATTTTGCTATTTGGGAAAAACGAACAGAACGCGATATCTTCCTCATACGACATCGGTTTTTCGAACCATTCGCGACATCAAAATCACAACGATGAGACCTTTCTGGTTGCTCAGGTTCGGACTTGTTTCTAGCACTTTCATTTTTGAGCAGAACACTTGATCTCCTTATCAGACCTCCCCACTGGGAGGATTTTGGACCCCAAAAGCTCTCTGGACTAATGAACATGAAGATGAGGAGACTGTGTCCCCACTGTTCCAATCTTTATCCATTGAAATTTCCCTAATTTCATTAATTGGAGCTTTTCATGAAACGACAAATTTTTCCTTGATTTCGTTGACCAACCATTGTTGTTTTTGACATTGTCATGTTGGACATTTACTGAACTTGTAGAACAAAAATCTAACTTTGTAGTAAAAATCCAATTTCTACATTAGTCTATAATCAAAGGAAACTTGGAATTACTCTCACCTTGCATCCTGTCCTTATTGCGATTTTTTGCTGAATTTGCTTTGAAATTGTGTCGATTCCTAACTAAGTTTCTTCGCCATTGTACCATGCCTTTCTAAAACCAGCAATGAACATTTCTGAATCATGTGCCTTCTTTTGTAAGTTTCTTTTCCCTCTCTTGGACCTTTGCAACTTCTTGCATTGACACTTTTTTTCCAGCACTGTTCAACACCAATGTCGACTGCTGCAACTGTTTGTCATCTTCTTTCAAAGACAACCTGCTTTCAAATTGAAACAACTCATTACATACATCAACATTTGTTTGAAAATTATTATGTAAAAATTCTCTTTTTTTAATCATCATAAATGTCAAGTTTTGGCTTGCATTGATGAGCCTCTTCATCTACCTTGCATTAACTAAAGAAGTTTCTAGTGTTTTGCGATGAACTCTCACAATATACTCCTTTCCATATTTAAATAAATGGTATTTTTTCTCGTGGTGATGAAAGATTGATTTCCTATCATACAAGTAAGGACTTCCCAACACCATACCTGTTATATCAAGTGGAACAACATCTAATTCAACTGTGTCAATGAAATGTGAAGTTATTGCAAAGCACAATATGCACTTCTTTGAAACCTATAAATTTTCATCCTTACAAATCCAACCAAGTGGATATGGTTTTGGATGTGGAATGGCCTCAATATTAAGTTTCTTGACCAAGTATTCAGAGATTAAATTTTTTCGTGACGCACTATCGAACAATATTTCAACCTTGGTATGTTTGGAAATGACCCTCACATGAAACAATTCAATTGTCTTTTCTTCATTTGGAGCTTCTATGTGATAGTTAGATATAATAGAACTGGGGTTAATTTCAATCTCTTTCCCCTTTATGTTATTTAGTCCCATAGCTATGATTTTTTTTTCATTTCCTAAATCTGACCCTAGGTCTTGTTCAACTATTGAAATAGTCTTTCCCTTCTCCTTGGCTTTCTCTTTGGCCTTCAAACTCTCTGGTTTCAACTTTGGATGAAGTTTCCAACAATGGTCCTCGTCATGGCTAGTTTTAGAACAGTGTTTGAAGAATAATTTTCCCTTCTCTTTTCTAGTATTTTAATTTCTCTTTTTCTTCCATTTTCCTTCAAACTCATTTTCCTCATTCCCATCTAATTTTTGTTTTCCCCTTGCCTCTAAATGTGTGGCTTGAACAAAAACTTCATCTAGGCTTGTAGGGTTAAACATGAGGATTGTATGTATTAGGTAGGTATGTAAGCCTCCTATATACTTAAGAAAAGTGTCTTGGCTATGCAAATCTACTCCTAATAAAACAAATATTCTCCTAAATTCTTGAGTATAAACTTGTACATTTTGTGCTTTCAATTGTTTAAACTTTTGCCAGTCCATTATGGATTTATGCATGTGAGCTAATGGATAAAACTGTTGTTTTATTGTAGAAATGAAATTAGTCCATAATAGAATAATCTTACCATGCTTTTTGATCTCCTCCTTTGTCTTGGCTTCCCACCAAACAAGAGTTGCACCTTCCATCTTGAATGAAGCTAGTTGGAATTTGGTGTCATCATCATGAAGGTTTTGAATTCTCAAATAAACCTCCAATTGCCTAATCCAATTATCAATAATTTCTTCATTGAATTCTCCATTAAATATTGGAAATTCAAACTTAACATCAAGTTCTAGAAAAGGGCTTTTACCATTGTTCTTTGGCTTGTGTGACTGGTGTACTGAAGATGAAGTAGAGGATGATGATGATGAGGGAGAGGATGGTGACTTTCCACTGCCTCCATTTCCTCTGTTGCCCTTCTTTGATTTGTCTTCATCATTGTGACCTCCTAATGATTCCTGACCTTCCTTGTGAAATTTGGATCCTTCTCCTTCTAGTATTTCATTCCTTTCTTGATAAAGGACTCTCACAATTTCAGTCATGTTAAGGAATGATTTCCTGAAAACTCTTTCTTCCTCTTGGGATACACCTCTTCATGGGTTTCTTCTTCTCCTAGAGGCATGCTTGATGCTACTTTTTCTTCTCTTGGAGGTGAACTGGGTGGTGGAGAATGTGGCAATATTTCCCTCCTTTGTCATCGTTCACTTTGAGAACATCTTGCTTCCACCAATTTTCCTTCTCCTCTCTTAAGCTTGAGCCTAGTAAGCATGAAAACCCTTACAAACAATTAACAAATACTTGCACATAAAAAATCTAGAGATAAAACTCTAGCTCTGATACCAACCTGATATGAAAGGAGTGTATTAGTTCTATTGTGCTAAGTGTCCTTTCAGTAATATAATCATGTACAAATTATCTCCATAAGTTTGCTTAAGGAATGAGAGTTTTAACCATGAAATTTAGATGAAATAGTGAACTTTAAGCATGCAAATAAGCCTTAAAAACACTAAACAGAAGTGCATAATAGATAAAAACATTCACACATAAGTTTTACATAGTAGGCGTGATGAAGCAGTTCACCCCTCCTGAGCTGCATCTGCTGGTCCAGCTCCCAATGTCATGTCCCTCTTTGTCATTATGCTCAAAATTGTAAATTACATATTTTTACAGGCCTCTAATGGTTGTTTTCTCTACACCAGTAATACAATAGTCAATTAGTCCCAGGTAGACTCTTGTTTCACCAAAATTGGTCAAAAATTGACCTCCCAATCCATTTTTCCCAATCTCAGCTAGAAAAGCTCCACTAATTGTGGAGACATGCACTTAAGTGTGACAAAAATTAATGAAAACCCTAAAATTAGGGTTGGTGCTATAACTCCCACCATATCAAATAGCTAACAACTAAATGAAATGGTTAGGTGCATGTGACATGTCCCCTAGCTCAAAGGGTTCGGTTGGTTAACAATTAATACAATGTGAAGTGGAATCTGGAGTTGTGGCAATGTTCCACAACCCACAGCATTTGATGCCATACTCCCGCATGCAAACACCTTACACATTTCCGCTGGTGGTTATGGTCGATGTTACCGTCACATAACTTTCAAATTTAACCGCGTGATGTGAACACCTTCGAAACCGCCGGTGTTATGGTTTAAATAGCTGTCGGAGTTATAACAAATGTCGTAGAATTTCAACAAGCACTTCGCATTGGCCACCGAGTTTATCAACTATTGAATAGCCGCCGGTTAAAATCCATGGTTCTAGCACTTGGGCGCATGGAGGGGGAGCTGGCCCTTCGGGGCTGGCCTCCCAAGCCCCCAACCTTAAAACCATTAAACAATAAAATGAAATGGCATACATATATGTTTAAGAAACAATGTAGGCGAGTTGGTAAAGGATCTTTCTCGAGTGCTCAAAGATCAATTTTTTGATTTCGGGGAAGGCCCAAAAATTTTAGTACACCCTCCTGAGGACACATGGCAGCATGTGGGCTTGCCACGTGTCACTCATCAGACGACTGATACCAAAACACATCAACAACCCAAAAAATCCTTCGTACCTCAAACGAATCAACAACCCACAACATGCCACATGGCACCATCCTGTTGGCTGGGAGAAAAATGGAATATTCCAAGAATATACCTACTGACTATACCTGTATGCTGATTGGGCATCTAGTCACAAAATTTTGTTGTTTGGGAAAATGAAAAGAATGCGATATCTTCCTCATACGACATCAATTTTTCGAACCATTCACGGTGCCGGAATCACAATGAAGAGAACTTTTTGGTCGCTTAGGTTTAGACCTATTTTGAACACTTTCATTTTTTATAATAACACTTGATCTCCTGATCACCTTATTTCTCGTGTCAGTTATGGAGTTCAGGAGGAACTGAGGGATGCTTAATAATTTCTCTAGAGGGAGTTCTCCTTGAAACCTAAACTCATTCAAAAATATGAAATGATACCCATATACTACACTAATTCTATCTTCACAAAAAATAAATTTCATGGTATGGAAGGCTAATTCATCCCAGGGGTATGGAGTGCTTACTCTCCTCACATCATTCTTGTCTTCAATGTATTTTTCTCCTAGCAGAAATAATATTTTCTTGGGTACGCTTGGCATCCTCTCTTTAACACATTTAACTCCTAAGGGAAAAGTTGTGTCTCTGCTTATGAGTTCAGGTGATAGTGTGATGGCTAGGCCTCTAAGCATAATTGTGGTTGTTGGTTTCCAAGTGTGAATGATTTATTCAAACCCTTTCCCACATTAATTATCAATGCAAGATGTGTTGGTTATTGAAATACTAATGTGAAAAATATATGAATATGACACTTGCACAGTTCTGTATTAATCATGGATTCGATAAACTATGTGAAACAGAAAACCACTGTAACAACAATGAAAGAAAATCAACAATTAAGTCTAAACTCGTAATACATTCACGACAATTAATAATTACAACAATTACAATAACTGTCATAGTGATTAAAGAAATGCACAATCCAATAAAAGAAATTAAACACACACATAAGTTACGTAGCACCTGGTCAGGAGAGCAGACCCAACTCCCTGCTCAGGGCTGTGGTATAATCATAGACTCACAAAAATGACAAAAAGAAAATTTTCGTTAACTTAAATGAAAAGTTCTATTACATATCTCAATTCCCTTAGTAGCCAACCCCCAATTCACATCTTCGGGCCCTTTCTTATACAAATGATTACAATAGTAGTTCCTGAAATCTTGGCAACTAGTGCCTACAATTTCACAGTCATTATGATAGGAAAGACTAGATGTGAAAGATAGCATAGGAAAAGTTTTGAAGCCATTGTGCCACTACAATGCTGCCCAAGATAGCGCTTCCAGTTCAGTATCTATTCTTGTAATTGTGAATATGATCATCCAACCACCGAATCTACAAAAATTACTAAATTATTAAACCGCTTAGGTAATAATCCCTGTGACTATGCTTCATTGACTAAATACTCAAAAAATACATGATGAGGCATTTACCTGTGCACTTTAGAAAATGAATTGAACGTTAATGGTACAAATGGGTAAAGGAAATAGGATAGAATGGAAGGAAAATATTTGTAGGCTTGGTTCCCAACATCTCCCCCCAAATAGTCTTTCTACATGTCCTGATGTAGCTCGTTGCCTTTGGAAGTCTGGGTTGGAGTAGGTTGTGGTCAGCATGAAGCTGAGAAAGGTCATACCTTCCATCCATCTTTGTCACCGAGGGTTTATATCCATATGTCAGAAGAATTTTCTTCCACTAATCATTGCCCATGTTGTAAGTTAGAGTATATTAATCTGCTGGCAACCAAATGATGGGAAATTGGAACCTCAAACCCATCCACCAAACCCCACAAGTATGGATGCATGAAATATAATGTGGAAACCTTTCTAATGCTCATGCAAAGTTAGGGGCCCCAAAAGGTTCTCGAATTCTCACGGCTGATGATGAAAACATCCATCGTTTCTGGCAAATGTCCCAAGCCTCATCTTGAAAAGTGACCACGTATTTGATACATAAATTAGTACACAATTTTTTTGTTTCCAATTTTTTTTTTCTATGTCCCTCAATCTATAAAAAGGTGTCATGCTTGATATAAATGTTCAAAGACAAACCATTCTCTCTTCTTAGGACAAGTGGCTTCGTGGCTTGGTTTTCTTCAAATGTATCGAAAGCCTTTTTCCACTTAACCCGATTAATGGTGTAGGAGGTAAAAGCTCTCAATTGTACATCTCCCACAATTGGAACTAGATTCAAGGTCCGATCATCAATCAAGAAATAGTCATGCATGTATAATACAAACATCAAATGCTATTTCATGACATCCTGAATCCTCAGGATATGAAGAAACTATATCAGATCTTCAATTTCATGACTAATCTCATTACAGATGCTCTCCAGACATAAGAAAATATATTTCTCATGAAGAAACAAAGCATAAATATGAGCAAGAGTTTGACAATCCATTACCTATTATTTCAAGATAAACATTTCTTCATTGTTAGCCTTCAATACTCGTACCTTCTCTTCTAAACTCTTAATCTTTTTCTGTTGCTTCTCCTGATTTTTTTTTTCTTTATCCAAATGGTCTATATAGCCAGTAATGGTCTGTGCTTCCTACTTGAAGACTCTCTTTACCTCTTCTCGGTGGGCCTTTAAAGTAATTTTTCCTTGCTGGAGACAGGATGTAGCAACCTGCCATTTCATAATTTCAGCAGATAAAAATAATTCCCAGGCCTTGAACAGATATTCAATGGGCCCGTTTTGTGCAACAGTAGAGGTCATAATAATTTCCTCTGTCTGTACTTCTGACGAGATAGCCTCAGCCCTGGGCTTCATAGCATTTCCTTTATATTTCCTCACTCTCTTCTGTAAACGCGATACCCACTTTCTTAACTTACAATTTTCCATCTTTATTTGCATTTCTTCCTTAAATTGAAGCTAGTACCTTTCTTTGAGAGGGGGTCTTCTTTTTGCACACTGATCTATAATTTCTTGCTTAACGATGACTTCTTCAACTGGTCCCATAGATGGTTTAGGATTTTTTGGGTTGCTATCAACAAACATGTCAACCTGCTCCTCCTTCACCCTGACCTCTTTGATTTGTTCCTCCACTTGGTGATAAATCTATTTTTTTTCTCTTTCTTGCTTAGGGATTTCTGGAGACACTTGGGTAGCACCCCCGATATACTCTCCTCGTAATTGTTTTGTTGCAAGGTCCTCTCCCAAAATTTTAGGATTTTTTTTTGACCCCTGCGAGTCAGCTTTTGTAAGACCAATTTCTCTTGTTGGGGTAGCATCGGCCATCATTTATTCATCTTGACCTTCCATCAACACAGGTTCTCATATCTCTACAAGTTTTCTCTATCTCTGTATCAGCGAGCACTAGTTCCTGAGTGACTGTACCATCCATTGTATCCAAAATAATTACAACAAACTTTAGAATTGGAGGAACAACTCTTTCTTTCACCAAACATTGAGGGGAAAGAAATTTCTTTGCCCCTTTTGGTAAGGTTGCAAGAAATGGGGAATGAGTAACATTCTCTTCAATTTCCGTCCCGACCATGCCTGTTACCTCGGGTTCTTTCTCTCCACCCTCTTTGTTCACTGATTGGACCAAGTTTCTTTCCGTTGTTGGCATTATGATTCATTATGATTTCATATGTTGTCCTTGATGGCAACCAACTTGTAAAACATGAAGTATATGGCTTCTGGAGCAGAATAGTGGTTTAGCAGAAGATGGATAAAATACACATTTAAGGAACTATATGCAATTTCGTTCAGGAAAAGTCACGTATACACATGGAAAAGAATAAGCAAAGTAGTGTATGTGTTTTTGCACTAAATGTATGATACCAAGGGTCCTTACGATGGTTTTAACCCACAATATTGAGCATTTTGTTGTCTATTTGATTCCATCCAAGAATACCATTGGCACTTGTGTGGTTTTGGCTCATGGTATTGTTTAAGGCTCAAACTATATAAGGAGAAGAAGATCATAGTCCAAAGGTGTGCATCTATATGGATATTGAATGGATACTTCACTCTGAAGTATATATACATGGAATGGGATCTAGTTGATTGATAGATCTGAAATAATGATGCACCTATGGATACAATGATGGATCAAGATCTCTAGACCTGAAATGACTATGCATTTGCATGATCTGTTTGTGAGATGTCTAGAGCTGTGATCTGGCACATGCTTTCTGAAGTGAAGGGTATGATACAAGTATGTTGATCTAAAATTTCACACAGTCCTGAATATTTACAGATCTATATGCTGGTTCGTCACGATGAAAGTGCATATACACTCAGGTTCACTTCAGCAAAAGTGCATATGGAAATTAGAGTTTTTTTTAAAGATAGTTGAAGAGAATGTCTGATCTTTTCTAGTATATTTCTATTGTATTTCAATGAATTATTCATGTAGATCTGGGTTTGAATATTGTATTTGCTGCTAGTTGATTTTGTATAAATATAATCAGTCACTGGGTGATTGAATATGATGGATGTTACTAAGCTAGTCAGGATTACCAACAATCAGACCATGTGCTGAATGTCTACCGAGATCTATTAAAGAGTTTGATCAGATTCTAAATTGAGTATACAAATATCTATATCTCGAGTTCTTCCATAAACATATATCTTTTGTAATATTCCTAAATTAGCATGTAGCTAATTTGGAATGTGTTTGCTCTTGTCTCATCACTTTTCAGATCTACGAAGAACCTCCCCAAGGAGGTTAAGCAGATGAAAGAGGAAATATACAATGAGACCTCTAGAGGGTTTCAAGAAGAGGAAGGTCCATGTACTTCCTATTATCAAAAGAAAGAACCGGTGTTGCAGAGAGCTTCAAAGAAATACACTATGCCCTTTCCTTTTTAGGAAGAATATAAGAGGCATGGAGATCGAGGGTACCTGGAACATGAGATCCTAAGTGGATACCTGGTAGAATATAAGTCTCAACCTAGAGCTTTCAAGGAAACTCTAACTCTTCCACAATTCATTCAGCTTGAAGAAGAAAGGAGACCTTGTAGCAATAGGAGATTAAAGGGCAATAGGTTTCTATTGTATACTTTTGATGGTTCATCCACATGTACAACAAGGGCTTGGTTAATGAAGCTAGATGCATTCTTCCTACTACATCCAGTGGTAAAAAGAGAGGTTGTTGAGATTGCAGCGCTGCACCTTGAGGGCGAAGAAAACATTTTGTGGTTCAGCCATTTGAGTCATGCAAGAGTGACTGCATTTGTAGATTTTACTCAAAGGTTGATCAAAAAAATTGAGAAGAAGAAATCAGAGGAGGAGAAGCCTTCACCACTATTAGCCATCAATAAATTTTGTCATAAGCAAATGATGGCTAAAATAGGCCTTGAGCCTTCAAGAGATCATTTTCATACAAAAATCAGTCTTTCTTGAAGGCTGTTGTCCCTCATTGTTGTCCCTTAACTACTGTGCCTTAAAAATAGTGTTGTTCCCTCCAAAATCCAATAAGAAATCTGCGGTTCCCTTTAAAACTGTTTCCTAAACAACCCCTTTTCATCACTTCATCCACTCATTTTTTTCCTTTTCTACTCTCCATTTTTCCTGAAAAATCCCCTTTCCTCCTTCTAATTTTCCCTTCATTCCCCTCAAAAGCCTTCGAAATCCCTTTTGAACCATGAAATCCCATTTTTATGGTTTAAAACCCTTCCTTTCTACTCAATCGGAACTTGGAAAAAATATTTTAAAAAAACCCAAGAAACGCATAAAAACCCTCAAAAACTTCTTTCGCCCCTTTTTATGCCTTAAGCCCCTTTTTCCGCCCAATTCCTGGCCCTTTTTCACACAAGACCGTGCGACCATGACTAGAGTGCAAAGCCTATCGACATCGGCCTTTTCTCTTTCCTCGCAACATTTTTCCTTTGTAAAATTTTTTTCTCCTGATGTGATGTTAAAACCACCCATGCTTAAATTTTCTGCTTCATATGACTAACACCTGTGACCTTACGCGAGAAATCATCCCATCGCATCATTTTATATTGCATCGGCATTGTCACATGTTCATAACTTCGCCTTCCCTTCCCCCCTGCCGATGCGATAAGCCCTTATCTCTCCGCCCTTGGTCACATATTGCAACATAGGACCGTGTCCCGAGCCTTACCTTAGCCCTTATTGCAATCGCTCCATCGACTTATCCCTTTCTTTTTTCTTCTCCCCTTTGTGGCGATGTGTCGATGCGACAAGCTCCCCCCTCCTCAGCCCCTGGTCACCTCATCCCTCCACGTGACCATTACCTAGCGCCTATGCTAAACCCCCATCGCATCGACATTTCCATGAAAAACCTGCCTTTTCTTTGTTTTTCCGGCCCCAATAACAATATCCCGATAAGATCTACATCGTAGATCCATAGGATCTAATGGTCCTTGTTCATCTTGACAACCCAAATCTTCTGAACCCACCATCCATTTCATAAAGCCCTTATCCAATCATGTGCTGACACCTAGCCCCCACTAAAATCTCATCGTGCACCTCTCTCCATTGCGCTTCCCCGTAGCCGTTGGAATCTTACCCCCCAGATCCAACAGTCTACAATCCATATCGCGTGATTTTCACATCCAGAGTTTAACGCTCTAAATTTAGGCGATACCAGCGGTATCGAGAAAGCCACGCGGCACAATAAAACTGGAATGCGTTCCCTCCGGGCTAAACCGCTTACCACTCCAACATCGCGCAAAAACCGCCCGTGGTTTTTCGAAAACCATTTTTACCCGAATTCGCGCCAAATACAGTTTGAAACCAAATTTTCACTGGTTTTCCTCAATAAACTCAGCTGCCTGCATATTCCGCTCCTTCTCACTGCTCCATCCACCTCTGCTAGCCTCCAAAGTAGTTTTACCAATTACGCAGGGTTTTATAACATGTTTTATAGTTTGTACAGGTTTTATGGTGATTTCAAAGGCTGGAAGCCCCCCTACAGTCGATAAAGGGACAGTGGCTGAGGGTGATGATCCTTAGAACCCGATCAAAAGAAATGGAGGAAAAATATCATTTTTTAATCAGTGTTCCATGAAGCACTAGTTTCGCAATTAAAACCCTCCAGCACAGGCCATTTGTGAACAAACAAAGTTTGAAGATTAAAAGGCTTAATCCTATAGTTTAAAGGTTAGATACACAGTTCAAAGGTTGAATACAATGGTTTAAAGAGAAAGTCGGAAAATGATTAAAGACAAAGGGTTAAAAACATAAAGAGGAAATATTAAGAAGCTTAACCCTACAATGAAGACCGAAAGCCAAAGAAAAAGGGATATTTAACAGTAAATACAGTCAGCAGGAAAGTTTAAAGACTCAAATATGGTTACAAAGGCCCAAAAGTGATAACAAAGCCTAATCAGGGTTTAAGAGTGATAAAGCAGAAAGATCAGTAAAAGAAAGGCTTTAAATGCCAAATATCAGAATCCTTTACTTCTCTGAAAACCAAAAATGCCACCTACAGACTTATTTCCTGGAAAGAATACGCAGTAAATGCACATTCAGAGATATTTTTCCAAAGACAGCTCAGAATTAATTTCCGGCCAACAAAAAGCCCTCAAAGTCAACAAAAGTGACTGAAGTTGATGAAATTTAATGTAATAATCAGTTAGCAGAGTTAATTCATGTCATTCCTTCTCCATTTGGCCCTTCAAAGGCCAAGAAGCTCCTACTCTACATTAATTGAACCAATTAACCGTTCTTACACTCCACCTCCTCTTTCTTTTATAAATATTTCTGTAGAAGACAGTATAGAGGTTGGTCTCTAGATATCTGTTGTATGTAAATAGCTTGTGAAGCTGTTGTAGCTCTATTTTTTAATTGAAGAGACATAAGCTGAGATGAGAAGTTTGAAGCTGTAAAGACCCACTGGACTTGAAGATTGTAACTGGTTTGAACATCAAATACAAATAGCTGGTTTATGGGATCCTGGTCTATGTCAATGGTGATTTTTTTCTCACTGTAAATTTTTATTTTCTTATTATTTCCATTCTATCCACTTTTATCTGATAAAGAACAGCAAACGTAGATTAGGATTTACTTCTGAAGTACCCTAAGTCTCACTGATAAATCTTTATCCTTTATGTTTTCTGCTAATTGTTTATTTAAAGATGATTCAATAGAGTATAACCAGTGAAGTGTTGCTAAGCCCATATTTCCTGAGTAAAAATTGAGATTTTGTCTTTGGATGTTCTTGATAAGTTTTGTAATTAAAGAATGAGCTAGAGAAGTCTATGGTTAGCCCTGTCCTCTAGTTTCTTTGAAAAATTCCCTTAAGAGAGTATGTTGAAGCGTTTAGTTTCAAAGTACTTACCTAATCTTAAACTACTTTTTATGTTCCATCATGAATGTTTTTCTTTGAAGATATGCTGAAATCAAGCCTAAGTTAAAAGTCTTTACTTGATATTAAGCTATTCTATGTTTTAATGTTTTCTCTAGAAAGTACATCAAAAACGAGGCTAGTTTCAAAGTACTTACACGATCTTAGATTACTTTTGCATTTTCCTTAAGTGCATTTCAACTTGAGGCTAGTTTCAAAGTACTTACCTGATCTTAGACTATTCTTTTTTTCTTCATGTGTTTTACTTCACTTCATTTCTTACTAGTTCATTCCATAAAATCAACTTAAAAGAGATCCTTTGACATAGATGACTTTCCCCATGGACCACTCTTGAACCTTGTTGTTCAATTAAATCCTATTATGACTCCATAGCCCAATGGATTAATGATTCTCCTTGCATATCTTATCATCTGAAAAATTCTTTCACCTACTCACACCTTCACCCTTCATATAGACTTCCTTCATCTTCATTATATCCTTTCCCAACCAAAACAAACAAAAAATCTGTTCTTCATAACTAGCCTAAAATCATACTTAAGCATAAAGAAACATCTTTGAGATACACATATATGGAGAGATCCCTCTCTGAATCTAGGATGGCTAGATCCTTAGGTTCCAAAGTGGTTTTGATGTAGGCTCTGCAGTCTTTGTAC
The DNA here is from genome assembly GCA_034641835.2 of Pinus albicaulis. Classification (NCBI taxonomy): domain Eukaryota; kingdom Viridiplantae; phylum Streptophyta; class Pinopsida; order Pinales; family Pinaceae; genus Pinus; species Pinus albicaulis. The sequence goes on along the minus strand of CM076580.1, from coordinate 543,230,377 downwards.
TTGCCAATCTTGCAAACTACGGAGGCTCCAACATACTGGCGACCATACTGGGCAGTCTAAGTAAAATCCTTAAAATAAAACACTCAGTATTCTGTACAGAATGAATAGCTTTCTTCAAGCACTACCAAGCATATTGGTGATAATGATGGGACTTGTCTGAATCAGTGGAAATCTAAGTACTTCTTAGGATTCTAACAGACCCTTATCAAGCCTTGGAGAAATCAACTAGTAAGCCACAGAGTGAACTCTGTTTGTCTCATCACTGTAGCGAAGTGTTGAAACAGATATAGGAGACTCTCATAACCCACAGGACTATAAAAAATCAGAAAACCCAAAAACATTTCAGATTGGTTTTCAAACCTATTAGTGGCGGTGGACCATAAAAAATTTTACCTTCTAAAAAGCTAAAAATTTCCACCTAGTGACTCCACAATCCCGAATAAACCTAAAGACTCCACTGGGGAACCCATTTCTATCATAACATCGTAAAAACTCAGCTTAGGAAACTTTGATGATTAAGTTTTCTTGTTAAAAAGATCAGTTAGCCTACTAAATATTGTCATACTTGGTTAAAATTTTCTTATTATTAGGTCTGAAAACATAGCATAGTGGCTTCTAGAAGAATCAATACTAGAGCCTATCCTGACCCAAATCCTCCTGAGATAGTTGATAATCAAGAAAGTATGCTTAGGAAGTCTCCTAAGCCTAAAAATTCAACTGTTGTCAGACCGGTCCATAGAGCTAATTTTGTTCTCGAAAATCTTGCAGCTCTACAAGATTCATAAGTTAACTTAAGAAATCCATTCAGAACTAGGTCACCTGATGATATTGATCAAATATAATTTGAGCCTTCACACTCACCCCAACATAGTGGTGAGAAAACTATTAGCAGAGAAACTACCCCACCTGATTTACATTTCCTTCATAATTTTGGTTTATGTCATCGAAGATATGCTCAATAGTCTCTTGCTGGTCCATCCACTTCTGTTATCCATACACCCCCTGTTCCAACTACCCCATTCCATCAACCCCCTCCCATATTGCATCCTCCACCTGTAAACCCCCCATTTTTTTCACAACCTCCTATCATGTCAACATGGTATGCCCCCCTAGTCCTTCCTTTACCTTTAGTCAATCTGCCACAGGACTATTAGTCCAAGATACCATTATATGATGCTAGTGGTGCTACTACTGCTTCACAACATGTGGACAAGATGAATGACTATTTTGATAGAAATGAGATAGATGATGAAATTGTCAAACTCAGATTGTTTTCTCAATGTCTAGGGGGAGAAGAAAGAAAATGGTTCAAAAGCTTAACCCCTAACAGTGTTAATGACCACCAATCTCTCCATCAATCATTCCTAAAAAAATGGGAATTCAGAAAAAACCCTCTCCAAATTCTTTCAGATTACAACAACCTCAAAAGAAACATTGGGGAAAGTGTTCAAAATTATTGCACTAGGTTCAATAGTGTTTATAATGCCCTACCCCCAGGATTGAAACCTCCACAAGGCTCAGCTTTGGCCAAATTTCCTGAAGTATTTGATCCTGAAATGGCATATCAGCTAAGAGAAAGAGATCCCTTGACTTTGGAAGACATGCAGAAGGGAGCTTTTGCCGTGGAAGTAAATCTAGTTGAAAAAAGAGCTAGGATGAGGAATGAAAAGAAAGTATGTTTTAGGAAGGAAACTTCCCCTTCCACATCTAGTTCAAAAATGGAAAGAATGATTGAGGAAATTATGAAGAAAATGAGCATACTTGAGAGAGCATAATCTAGGGAAAATCAATCAGTTCCCCAAAACAGAAATCAATCTCAAAATCAAAATCAGAACTTTAGGAGAAATCAACCTCAAAGCAGAGAAAGAGAGGATGATCAACAGATCAGACCTCCTTTCCAAGAAAATTATGTTAATGAGGATGAAGAGACAAATGAACAAACAGAGGATGACAACATGAACATGCTGGGAGTAAGAAATGAGGAGTATGTTTTCCATGAAAGAAAACAAGGTCTATATACACCTTATGATGACATAATACCACAGACTGATTATTATGAACAATAATCTGAAAATTCCATCATAGGGTCACCTAAACAATATGATCTAATAAGTAAAAATAATCAAGAGACTCCCAGGAAAAAAACCTCTAATAAATCTACCAAAAACAACCCTAAAAATGTACCCAAAAAGACACCTGAAACTTACAAAACAGTGGTCATAAATTCTGATTTAACAAAGGGAAGAACACTCTAACCAATGAAAAACAGAGTGTTAACCCCAGTAGCACTAGCACTTCAGCTAATGCTCCTGAAAAAACTATTCTAACTGCTGTAAATACTAAAAATCAGCAAGCTGATTTTGCAGAACAAGGAGTGACTAACAAGGTTGAATCAAACACTTTGAAAAACCAGATTCCCTTCATCTTAGAGAATGAAATATCCAAAATTAAAATCTTTGTCCCACTCACTAAATTAGTCACTAAAAATGTATATAGAGGTCAAATTTTGAAGGCTTTGAACATAGAAGATATTCATGACACATTCAACTTAAATGATGATACCCCAGAACTCATCATTGGACCAAAAATTGAAGGAAAATTTCAAGAAGGAACCACCCCTCCATTCTACTTCAGCTTAAACATTCATGAAAATATTTTGCACAATGCCATGCTTGACTCAGGAGCATCACACAACCTCATGCCCAAGCTAATAATGGAAAGATTAGGCTTAGAGGTGACTAGACCCTACAAAGATTTATATTCTTTTGATTCAAGTAGAGTGAGATGCCTAGGCCTAATAAAGGATCTGTGTGTTAACTTAGCCCAAATACCAGCTAAGATCTTAGTAATGGAAATTGTAGTGGCTGATATACCCCCCAAATATGGCATGCTCCTTTCAAGGTCATGGGGTGCTATGTTACAAGGCACAATGCAGATGGATATGACTTATAGCACCATACCTGTCTTCAGCCAACCTAGAAGACTATATAGGGAAACACACATGAAATACATGGTGAGTAACCAATAAAGACCAGAGAACTCTTCTCTTTACTCCATACACACTGACCTGGACTCTTTCATTCTTTTCAATGATGATATTCCTAAAGAACAAGAGTTGGTCAATGAAAAATCATCAAATGCTGAAATCACTTCACAGGCAAACATAATTTTAGCCATTGATAAAGAGGAAGATAAAGAGGGAAATAAAAAACAGTTTACTGATTTTGAAATTTTTAGAAAAAAGAGTAGAGGTCTTGAGATCTAGAATAGTCATAAGCTTAATGCAGATCATGAGAATCAAGGATTAAAACCTCAAAACGTTCAAAACCTTGAGGAAAAAAACACAGAAAAACGTAGTGCAGACCCTTGTATAGAACAGAAAGATGAAGAAGACAAAGAGGATAGAAATAAAACAATTCAAAAATATGAAATCGGTCCACTTTGGAACATGAATTTTGATGGGTCTTGCACTAAAAATGATGCAGGAGGAGGAATATGGTTACACAACACCGTAAACAATCATGTTGAGGGGCATTCCTATAAATTAAACTTTCACTGTACCAATAATATAGCTGAGTATGAAGCTCTCCTTTTAGGCCTGCATTTATTGAAGAAATTAGGGGCCAAAAGGATAAAATTTCATGGAGATTCTGAGTTGATTATTAGGCAAGTAAATGGGTAATATAGTACTAAACATCCCAGACGTAGAGCCTCTATAAATGATGCCATGGACTTGCTAAAAAAATTTGATGAATTCCAACTTATCTTTGTCCCAAGAAACCAAAACGTCCTTGCCAATATTTTAGCCTTTGTTGCTAGAACGTGTCTTACACCTTATGAGACCAAGCAATGCACCACCCAAGTCAAATTTAGACCATCTTTCTCAGATAATGAAAAATATTGGCAAGTTTTTGATGGAGATAAACAAATAGAAGACTTCCTATAGTCCAAAAATGAATTTGAAACATCAAAATCAGATTCATATTTTGATAAGAACTGTACTAATGAAGAAAACCCAGTTACTAAAGAAGAAAAGTCTCCTGAGATTGCAGAAATAAATCTATTAACAGATGAATTTCAACATATGACAGAAAATAGCATAGACTTGGAAAATGAAGACCTGGAAGTGTTGCAATCTAAAGACCAAAGCTTGCCAAAAGGAATGGTTCCTTTAGAGGAATTATTTGACTTGAATGATGTGGCCAAAAATCCAAAACTGGAACCCATAGAATCTGAAGTGCAAGAATGCAACGTAGGCAGTAAGGAAAAGCCCAATAATCAAACTATCTAAAACACTGCTAGATCATATCAAATTGAAATACATTGAGCTTTTTAAAGAATTTTCTGATGCGTTTTCATGGAGCTATGAAGATCTGAGATCATATGATACAGAAATAATTCAGCATAAGATATACCTCAAAGAAAACCAAAAACCTTTTAAACAAAAATTGCGCAGAATCAACCGTGTTTAGTTACCTCTGGTAGAAAAAGAAATTAAAAAAATGTATGAGGCTGGAATTATTGTCCCTGTTAGATACTCAGAGTGGGTGTCTAATCTTGTATCAATTAGGAAGAAAACAAGAGAGATAAGGCTTTGCATTGATTTTAGAAACTTAAACAAAGCCTCACTCTATTCCTTGCCAAAAATGGATCATATCTTACAAAGGGTAGTTGGTTCCAGAATAATTTCTTTGCTAGATGGCTTTTCAGGGTACAATCAAATTTTAGTACATCCTCATGATCAACTCAAAATAGCCTTTACTACACCTTGGGGCACTTTCATGTATTTGAAAATGCCCTTTGGTTTAATGAATGCTAGTGCCACATTTCAGAGAGCCATGTATATTGCATTTTCAGAAGAAATAGGTTACTTCATTGTGATTTACCTTGATGATATAATTGTTTATTCTAAAATAGATGAAGAACACCTTATACACTTGAGAAAGGTCTTTGAAAAATGCAGAAAATTTGGACTGTCCTTAAATCCAAATAAAACATTGTTTGGTCTCCAAGAAGGCAAGCTTCTTGGGCACATCATATCAGAAGAAGGAATAAGGATAGACCCAAAAAGGATTGATGGTATATTGCAAATCAACCATCCCAAAAACATCAAGGAACTTCAATCTTTCATTGGAAAGATAAATTTCTTGAGAAGGTTCATACCCAATTTAGCTGAACTCCCTAGAAACATAACAAACATGCTTAATAAGGAAGGAGGAGTTAAATGGACCTTGGAAGCAAAGAAATCATTTCAACTGGTAAAACAAGCTCTCACTAAAACACCAGTTCTTATTGGTCCTGATTTTTCCAAAGATTTCTTCATTTTTTCATTTGCATCAGAACACACAGTAGCTTTTGTCCTATTACAGAAGAATTTGAATGGACAAGAGTAGCCCATTGCATTTTTTAGCAAGGCATTGAGGGATGCACCTCTAATGTATAACATAATGGAAAAACAAGCCTTTGTCTTAGTCAAAGCCTTAAAGGACTTCAAATTTTATATTTTACATTCCCACATCATAGCATTTGTGCCTCATTCAGTGGTGAAAGACATATTGACCCAAGATCCAGATGGAAAAATAGGAAAGTGGATTGATGTAATTTTAGAGTATGACTTAGAAATCAAACCCAATAAACTCATAAAGGGTCAAGGACTAGAAAAACTGACGGTTGAATCTAACTTCCAAGCCCTTGATATAAAAATGTTTAATGCATTAGATGAACAAGAGGAGTTTTTAACTCCAATTATTGAAGATCATTTTCTGAATTCATCTTGGTATGCTGACATTTTGTATGTTTTTCTCAATCTTAATGTTCCTCCTAGTTTGTCTAAAACAAATGCAAGATTTTTAAAGTTGAAAGCTGTAAATTACTGCACTTTGAATAAATGTTTATATTGGAGAAATGCTAGTGGATTATTGCTTAAATGTTTTCCTGACAATGATGCAGATAAGATCAAGCATGAGTTTCATGAAGGAGAATGTGGAGGCCACCTCTATTGGAAGTCAACTGCCAACAAAATCCTTAGAGCTGGTTATTACTGGCCCACTCTCTTTCACGATGTCCATAAAATGATTGTTGGCTGTCACAAATGCCAAATATTTGAAGGCAAAAGAAAATTGCTTCCCTTACCTCTGCAACCAATCACTGTTGAAGCTCCTTTTCAGCAGTGGAGTCTTGACTTCATTGGGGAAATCCATCCTCCCTCATCTGCATAACATAGATGAATCCTCACAGCAATAGATTATTTTACCAAGTGGATAGAAGTCATCCCCTCTAGGAATGCCACAGACTCAGTCATCATATCATTCCTTGAAAACCATATACTTTCCAGATTTGGCTGTCCCAGAAAGATCATAACTGATAATGCTGCTGCATTTGGATCCAATAAGATGGTAGAATTCTGTCATAAGTATCAGATCATATTGGGTCATTCCACAGATTATTACCCTCAAGGTAATGGGCTGGCAGAGTCCTTAAATAAAATTTTGGTAAACATTATCAAGAAGTTGCTAGAAGACAACAAGAAATCATGGCACAATAAGCTAGTACATGCTTTATGGGAAAATAGACTAACCATTAAAAAATCCATTGGAATGTCTCCCCACCAGCTAGTTTATGGAATTGATGCGATATTTCTAACTATTTTAGGAGTGCCAGTCATGAAGCTGATCCAGGAAGTACAGTCTGAAGATGATGATATAACAAGAAGAATAAACCAGACTATACATTTACAACAAACTAGAGAAGAAGTATACATCAGAGCACAACAACTACAAGAAAACATCAAGAAGTTGTTTGACAAAGGAACCAAGGCAAGTGATTTCAATATTGGTGATAAATTTTTGAAATGGGATTCAAGAAGACAAGATAAGGGAAAACATGGAAAATTTGATAACTTATGGCAGGGCCCTTATCTCATCCAATCTGCTATTGGAAACAGTGCATTTTTTCTGCAAGAGTTGGATGGAGCTGAGTACTTTGGAGGTCCTGTTAATGGCAGGGTTCTCAAACATTATTTCTGTTGACTGATATTTTTAATTTCAAGGCTTTCTATTCATTGTACGTAACATTGTTTTTCCATTTGAAGAAAGAAAACTACAAAAACAATAGAAAAAGAAAAAGAGGGTAGAAATAAAACAACAAAGGTACAGCCCCATACCAAAAATAAAAAAGAGAAATTCTGAAAGTGTGCAAGCTTAAATACCACTACCAAAAACAACACTGTTGTTTTTAGTCGTACAGCCTAATCATGACTAAGATAGATTTCAATTTTCTGCTGATAGATTAGTAAAGAAGATTTTCCAAATTTTTCAACCTTGGCTTATCAATAGAGTAGATTAGGATAGAAAAAATAGTAGTTCAAACAAGCTCAAATATTGAACCTGGAAAGATTGGTATAGAATTGGTTCTAAATATGCTAAAAAATTTGAACCAAAGAAAGAAAAGAACAACTCAAAAAAGATCAAAACCAAAGCTGCAAAAAGAATGAAGGATGTTTGAAATTTTCAGATTTCAAGCCTTCATAGTTTTGTTTTAAATTTTTGCAAATAAGGTCTATGTGTAGCTTGTACATACATCCATAGACATCATGGCAAATCAGATAGCCTAATCCTAATTTGACTATGTTTAAATTTCTGTTTTAGAAAATTGAGAATAAAATCTACCAGACAGTCTAATCCTGGAAAATAGTAGCTTAGGTAGAGAATTTATGAGTTCAACAGTCTAATCTGAACTCATCGAAGAAATAAGGGTAGATTTAGATTAGTTTTTCCTGCTTTCAAAAAGAATAAAATTTTTATGTTCAAGGTCTGCAAGTCCAAATGCACCTGCTAAAGAAAAAATGTTAGGAAGTAGGTTGTGTAGGTTGAATGATTGGGAGAAATTTGTTTGTTGATATAAAATACTGATCATCTTTTTCAAAACAACATGATCAGTGGAAAAATATTGTCAATGGATAAAGGCACATGTATGCATCCCAAACATCACAAATCTGAAGTTCTTGACACCTCCAAGGAGCTGCCATCCCCAAGTGGAGCCACTGTTAGCCATCAGTAAATTTTGTCATAAGAAAATGATGGCTAAAATAGGCCTTGAGCCTTCAAGAGTCATTTTCATACAAAAAGCAGTCTTTCTTGAAGGCTGTTATCCCTCATTGCTGTCCCTTAACTAATGTGCCTTAAAAATGGTGATGTTCCCTCCAAAATCCAATAAGAAATCCGTGGTTCCCTTTAAAAATGTTTCCTAAATAGCCCCTTTTCATCACTTCATCCACTCATTTTTGTCCTTTTCTACTCTCCATTTTTCCTGAAAAATCCCCTTTCCTCCTTCTAATTTTCCCTTCATTCCCCTCAAAAGCCTTCGAAATCCCTTTTGAACCATGAAATCCTATTTTTATGGTTTAAAACCCTTCTTTTATACTAAATCGGAACTTGGAAAAAATCTTAAAAAAAACCCAAGAAATGCATAAAAACCCTCAAAAAATTATTTCGCCCCTTTTTAGGCCTAAAGCTCCTTTTTCCGCCCAAGTCCTGGCCCTTTTCTGCACAAGACCGTGCGACCATGACTAGAGTGCTAAGCCCATCGGCATCGGCCTTTTCTCTTTCCTCGCAACCTTTTTCCTTTGTAAAATTTTTTTTCCCTCGATGCGATGTTAAAATCCCCCAGCGCTTAAATTTTCTGCTTCATATGACTAACACTCGTGACCTTATGTGAGAAATCATCCCATCGCATCATTTTATATTGCATCGATGCTATCACATGTTCATAACTTTGCCTCCCCTTCCCCCCTGCCGATGCGATAAGCCCTTATCTCTCCGCCCCTGGTCACATATTGCAACATAGGACCGTGTTCTAGGCCTTACCTTAGCCCTTATCGCAATCGCTCCATCGGCTTATCCATTTCCTTTTTCTTCTCCCCTCCGTGGTGATGTGTCGATGTGATAAGCTCCCCCCTCCTCAGCCCCTGGTCACCTCATCCCTCCATGTGACCATTACCTAGCGCCTATGCTAAACCCCCATCGCATCGGCATTTCCATGAAAAACCTACCTTTTCTTTGTTTTTCCTGCCCCAATAACAATATCCCCATAAGATCTACACCGTAGATCCATAGGATCTAACAGTCCTCATTCATCCTGACAACCCAACTCTTCTGAACCCACCATCCATTTGGAAAATCCCTCATCGAATCATGTGCTGACACCTGCCCCCCACTAAAATCTCGTCGTGCACCTCTCTCCATCACGCTTCCCCGTAGTCGTTGGAATCTTACCCCTTAGATCCAACGGTCTACAATCCATATCACGCGATTTTCGCATCCAGATTTTAACGCTCCAAAGTTACGCGATACTGGTGGTATCGAGAAAGCCACGCGGCACAATACACATGGATCTCGTTCCCTCTAGGCAAAATCACTTACCACTCCAACATCACGCGAAAACCGCCTGTGGTTTTTCGAAAACCACTTTTACCCAAATTTGTGCCAAATACAGTTTAAAACCAAATTTGCATTGGTTTTCCTCAATAAACTCCGCCGCCTGCATATTCCGCTCCTTCTCACTGCTCCATCCACCTCTGCTAACCTCCAAAGCATTTTTACCAATCACGTAGGGTTTTATAACATGTTTTATAGTTTGTGCAGGTTTTATGGTGATTTCAAAGGCCGAAAGCCCCCCTACAGTCCATAAAGGGATAGTGGCTGAGGGTGATGATCCTCAGAGCCCGATAAAAAGAAAAGGAGGACGAATCTCATGTTTTAATCAGTGTTCCATGAAGCACTGGTTTCACAGTTAAAACCCTCCAGCGCAGGCCATCTGTGAACAAACAAAGTTAATGAAGATCAGTAAAGAGTATCAAGAATTAAACAGGAAGGATTAAGGCGCAAATTTTGAAGATTAAAAGGCTTAATCCTATAGTTTAAAGGTCAAATACGCAGTTCAAAGGTTGAATACAGTGGTTTAATGAGAAAGTTGGAAAATGATTAAAGACAAAGGGTTAAAAACATAAAGATGAAATATTAAGCAGCTTAACCCTACAATGAAGACCGAAAGCCAAAGAAAAAGGGATATTTAACAATAAATACAGTCAATGGGAAAGTTTAAAGACTCAAAGATGGTTACAAAGGCCCAAAAGTGATATCAAGGCCTAATCAGGGTTTAATAGTGATAAAGCAAAAAGATTAGCAGAAGAAAGGCTTTAAATGCCAAATATCAGAAGCCTTTACTTCTCTGAAAACCAAAAATTCCAACTACAGACTTATTTCCTCGAAATAATACGTAATAGATGCACATTTAGAGATATTTTTCCAAAGACAACTCAGAATTAATTGCCAGCCTACAAAAAGCCACCAAAGTCAACAAAAGTGAGTGAAGTTGATGAACTTTAATGTAATAATCAATTAGCAGAGTTAATTCATGTCATTCCTTCTCCATTTGGCCCTTCAAAGGCTGATAAGCTCCTAATCTGCATTAATTGAACCAATGAACCCTTCTTACACTCCACCTCCTCGTTCTTCTATAAATACTTCTGTAGAAGATAGTATAGAGGTTGGTCTCTGGATATCTGTTATATGTAAATAGCTTGTGAAGCTGTTGTAGCTCTGTTTTGTAATTGAAGACACATAAGCTGAGATGAGAAGTTTGAAGTTGTAAAGACCCACCGGACTTGAAGATTGTAACTAGTTTGAACATCAAATACAAATAGCTGGTTTATGGGATCCTGGTCTATGTCAATGGTGATGTGTTTCTCACTGTAAATTGTTATTTTCTTATTGTTTCCATTCTATCGAGTTTTCTCTGATAAAGAACAGAAGACATAGATTAGGATTTAATTCTGAAGTACCCTATGTCTCATTGATAAATCTTTATCCTTTATGTTTTCTGCTAATTTTTTATTTAAAGATGATTCAATAGAGTATAACTAGTGAAGTGTTGGTAAGCCCATATTTCCTGAGTAGAACTTGAAATGTTGTCTTTGGACGTTCTTGATAAGTTTTCTAATTAAATAATGAGCTATAGAAGTCTGTGGTTAGCCCTGTCCTTTAGTTTCTTCTCCAACAGTTGCTTTGAAAAGTTCCCTTAAGAGTATGTTGAAAGCATGCTAGTTTCAAAGTACTTACCTGATCTTAAACTGCTTTTTATGTTTATCATGAATGTTTTCTTTGAGAATATGTTGAAATTAGGCTAAGCTAAAGGTCTTTACTTGATCTCAAGCTATTCTATGTTTTTTAATGTTTTCTCTAGAAAGTACATCAAAAACAGGCTAGTTTCAAAGTACTTACCTGATCTTAGACTGTTCTTTGCTTCTTCATGTGTTTTACTTCCTTCACTTCATTTATTACTGTTTCATTCCATAAAATCAACTTAAAAGAGATCCTTTGACATAGATGACTTGCCCCATGGACCACTTTTGAACCTTATTATTCAATTAAATCCTATTATGACTCCATAGCCCAATGGATTGATGCTGCTCCTTGCATATCTTATTAGCTGAACCATTCTTTCACCTACTCACACCTTCACCCTTCATATAGACTTCTTTCATCTTCATTATATCCTTGCCCAACCAAAACAAACAAAAACTTTGTTCTTCATAACTAGCCTAAAATCATACTTAAGAATAAAGAAACATCTTCGAGATACACATATATGGAGAGATCCCTCTTTGAATCTAGGATGGCTAGATCCTTAGGTTCCAAAGTGGTTTTTATGTAGGCTCTGCAGCGTTTTTACTTGCCAATCTTGCAAACTATGGAGGCTCCAACAACCACCACTTGAGGAGACTTGTACCAACGTTTATACAACTATGGAAGAGAAAACATCATCATCAGCAGTTGGGGGAGCCATTACATTGGAAGAAGGAACCCTTGTACCAATACAAGATGTTCCCAAGCTTTACCAAGGTATGCATAAGTTTCCACTTTCTATTATTTTAGCACATCTTATGGAGAGTTGTGTAAATATGTCATTGCATGGCCAAGGGTCAAAACTTAATATTGATTTGGAACAACAAACTTTCACTGCACTGAGAAGCCTTGAATTTTTCAAGGAGGAGATGTACTTTGATCCTAGTGTACCATTGTTGAGCTACACACAAATCTTGGGGTTGGAGTGTAAAATTATGGAGGATAGGATGATAATTTTCCTAAACAATCCAATGCATAACTATATGTTCAGCATTGAGCCTGAGCATGAGGCAACAAATGCATCAATATGGAGATCAACAACGCTGTCATTGAGTAGTAGTGATGAGTTGGGAGCCCAACTACTATTAGAGCATTATGATGACCATTATACTTGTGCAACATTGGAAGGGTCGATGATTGATGAGAGACATCTTATCTTTCATTATTATGATGGATCTTTCTTGATGGGCATTGTACAACTCTAAGAGAAGACTTTGCCTTTAGCATACTAGGATCCTTATGGATTCTATATGGCCATTGGTGTATGTTCTTCACTTGGAAATATCCAAGAGATTTCATTTCAACATCCCATGAAATGCAAAGGTAGAAATATGATATGGGAGGATGGTGTTTCCCATTGGAGGAGTACCAAGATGGAGTATGATAGGAGACACCCACATCTTGGTGAAGGGGTGTGGATGGTAAGAAAGAGGTTGGTAAGCCACCTTCATATTTATTACACAAGGCAGCAGAATGCATGGTTGCATTGGCTACTCTTGAAATATTTTGGCCATCATATGACATATCCTTCTTCTAAGGATATGATGGTGGATGTAACATGGCATAGCACTCACATCATATGGCAGCAAGGAGTTTGGGTGCATTGTGTTGGTATGACATTCTTCATGTCAATCATCATATTCTCACCTCATGAATTGTATGATGGAGGTGTGAAGGGGAAGAAAGATCTATTGTTTCTTTGTCTACTCTTGGGAGAGTATGGGCAGAAATTTTCCCATGCTTAGCATGATATTTTAGGAGAAAGGGATGGCACAATCAATGTGAAAAGAGGCTACCCTTCAACATTGGAGGATAAGGAGGTACTTCCACATAGGAAGGATATTTCCACACATAGAAGCATGATGGTGGATGACTTTGGCATATGGGATGTCACAGAAGGGAGTCATGGAGTGACAAGAACCTTACCACTAAGGCCAACAATGTTGTCATTTGGGAGTATGTTTCTATTGATGGAGTGTTCCAAGGGGAGTATGCATCCCTTCATTTTGCAGAATTTTATGAGGATATTCTCATTGGAGGACTCATCCATGGAACTCACTTTATACCTACTCACTATGCATGGTAAGAGATGTATTTATGTACTTATTGATCATTTCATAAAGTATTTTCATCTTCTCACCATCTATGTACAATGCATTGCTCCACAAGAGGGAAAGATTATCTTTGGGTTCCATGGTAATTCTAGGACCAACATTTGTGATGGAGATAACTTTACTTTGCATGACCTTGGGCAAGTATGGTGTTATTCTTATTATTTTCAGCTGACATATAATGCCTTTTTCTACCTCATAGTAAATGAGAAAACATGCACAGCTAGCAACTTGTTGGTAGAAAACTTGCCACATGATGTTCTAAAACAACAGTTGGTAAAATTGCGCTGTATCCACTTGAGAAACCATTGGTATCATCCAAAATTGCACATAACCTTTAGAATTTTTCTGATTTGGATACCATATGGTGATGATGTACCAGTCACTTTGTATGGGATGGTTTGGGCAAACATGATTCATGACTCTAGAGAGAGGATCTTTGAAGATCCAGTCTTTTTCTTGCTTCTTTATGATAACATTATTGCAACCCAAAATCAGAAGTTACTCTACACTTATCATAAGTGGAGAGAAATATAGCATGGGTAGGCTATTTTGTCTATTATGTTCAGTTATGCAGCCCACCTACATTGCAAGATCCAAAGGTGGAGTAGAATTTTCATGAGTTACCATTTTGGAGGGCGACTCATTTTGTATGGATGATAGCTTGGGGATGATATATTCCCATGGGGATGATAGTTCCCAACATATCTCATATTCCATGCCTCAAGAAGGCCTCTAGACAACACATTTTTTCCTCCATGGGTGTTTTACTTCTACATGATGATAGCTATTTCGGATGGACACCAAAAGCTAACTTGCATACTTGGGAGGGGCAACTTGGAGATGTATTGATGAGAAAAAATCTTGTTCCTTGGAGAATTTTATCATATAAGGAAGCTACAGGAGGAAGAGAGGAGGCTCTTTAGCTCTATCCTTGTAGTTTCTTGAGGAAAAGCAACATTTGGGAGGGGAGGACTATAATATTCCTAAATTAGCATGCAGCTAATTGGAATATTAATTTGCTCTTAATATATGGTTAGAAGAATAAATGGATAGGGAGGCTCATAAATATTTTTAGTAGGCATAAAATACCTCTTAATGTGAGAAGGGATCGTATTCATAGCTAGATAAATCACCCTCATGTGTGAACAAGGGCTAATGCATGAAGACAAGGTCAAGTTTGACCAAGTCAACTGAGCTGAAATGGAGGGGGTGAATCATCAATAAAGATAGCCCAGTATGAATGTGGATTAGTTTATATAGTCATATAAAGCTGGATTGAAAATGCTTAGGTGTGAAAAAGGGCTGGAGTAGGTTGAAGAGGTCAACTTTGACCAAATCAAACAACGTTGTTATGGAGGAGTGGCATTAATGATGGGATAGCACAGTTTTGGAGGGAGATTGATTGTGTGATGGTGGAAACCCTAATGAGTGGGACCCAAGGTGAGAAGGCTCACATTATTTATAAGGAAGAGGATGGAAACCATATGGGGTTAGCTTATGATTATGATTTTTTTATGTCTGTTTAGACTTTTGTTCTCTTCAGCTGTTTAGCTAAGATTGCTTGTGTTGTTTATCACAAGGTGTTCCCGGTCGGGAATCCCACCTCTTCCCATTGAGTAGCTCTTGGGAGAGTACTGATCTATCATTCCACATATCCAGCATTTTTTCCAAGCTTCAATCTTTATCTACAACGCAGTTTTTGCAGAACATTGTGTTGTGTTGCAGTGGAGGGTTGAGAAACCCACTTTCTGAGCTAGTTTTTCATCGGAGGAAGGGTTACTTATCTTGGGATATCAACAAGGGATTCTAAGAAAATTTCAGATCTTTGGCACTAGGCCAACCTATTTGCATCATTTACAGTGCAGTTTCAGTCTGGAATTGCGTTATTTTGGAGGGCAGCTTCAGGACAGGATCTATTGGCTCCTTTAGAGTGTTTTCCCATGGTTGAAGGGTTCAGCCTTTCATTGGAGGAGAATTTTGAGGAGATCTACATCATATCTACATTATTTTAGCCTTCTATTTCATGAGCTTTAGTTTGCGGTGATTCTTTAGTCCTAGGGCTGTAGATCACCATTTTTATTTGGGTGTATTTCCAGAAACCCTTCCCGAGTTCTCTTGGACTGATGTAAAAGAGACTAGATCTCAGTTTTTGAGCATTATTGATTAATATAATAGCAGATCCATTTGTCTCTATAGTTTTAGAGTATAAACCCTCATTGGACTGTGATGTCACTTACTGCAGTATTTCTATGTTGCGGTAGTCTTGGGGTTGCATTTTTTTTTTTGGGGCTATTCTGGGTGTGGGAGGCTTGTTTATCTCATCTATCATGATTTTTTCTTGATCTCATTTTGTATTTGGTTACTCTCATGAATAAAACAATGGATCCATGGGCTGTTATGAGTTATTATAGCATAAATTTCTGAAAAATGTTTTTTCTGTGCATATATTGTTGATTTCCCCTTTTGGGAATATTACATATATGCAGGTTGTAGTAAGTGAAGTAGCATATACATTTTTTTTTTTAATGTAATACAGAATTTTGGGTTCATTACTATGATCTGGTTACAATGATCTCACTGTTATGTTTAAATATTGGTTTATGGCTATTGGTGTTGATCTACAAATTGACTTGTGTTGAAGCTATTGGATCCAGTGTGAAAATTTATGAAATTTGGTCTGCAGTGGTTCTAAGGGTTGAATCCTTCAGTGTGGAAGTCGAAGCTTTCTGCCAGTAGAAGCTGGTGACCAATTCAAGGGGTTGTAGCTCCCTTCCAGTAGTGGCTGGTAAATGAGAAAATGAGGTTGGATCTCCCTTCCAGTAGTAGTTGGAGAATGAGAGAAGGTTATAACCTTCTGTAGGTGGTTGCCTACGTACTGATATGAGTTTGCATCAGTACAACATTGTAAGCAGTTTTCTATATAATAAATATTGAAGACAAAGACAACAACAAGGGTTTTTTTTCCTGACTTGGGTTTTCACCTTAAATCTTGGTTTTCATGTGTGATGCCCTTGTGTGATGAATTATTTTGTTATTAATGCACATTTTTACTGCTTAAATATCTGATGCATAACTGATGAACTGGGCTAAGTAATGTTTCTGAATACTTACCTGAACATTCAGTTATTTGGGTATATGCAAATTTCTTTTAGGAAAGCCGCGTACATACGCTAGTTGGTCTAATCAAATTCGCGTATAGAAATCATTAAAAGAAAAGAAAAATATTTTGATTCTTGAAAATAATGATTCACCACCCCCCTCCTCTCATTATTTTTTTCCAACAATTGGTTTCAGAGAAGGTCCTTGTGAAGAAGCTTAATCGCTAGAAGGAAGATCATCTAAGATGAGAAATCAAGATGGAACAACATCTATCAGACCAAAACTCTTCAACATAAATAAATTAATATTCTGGAAGACAAGAAAATATCCTATCTTTGGTCTCTTGGAGTAAATGTTTGGGCAATAGTTGAAGGCGGTTACCAATATCTAACTTCATTTCCAAAAAATCTAGCAGCAAGGAAGAACTATGAAACCAATGCAAAAGATGTCAATGCATTATTGGGAAGTCCGACTAAATCAAAATTTGTCAAATTTATGCAGTTAAATGCAACAAAGGGGATATGGGACAAAATAATTCTGAGATATGAAGGTGATGCCAAGGTAAAAGGTGTTAAACTCTAAAGTCTAAGAATTCAATATGAGAATCTCAAAATGCACAATGATGAAAGTATTGCTAGTTTATTTTTATGTCTAGATGAGATCGTAAATTGTATGAGAAATTTGGGTGAAGTCATAAGTGAAACCACTGTTTGTGCTCAACCTAGTCTCCTAAATTGAGTTCATTTAATTGTCAACCAGGGTTGGTAAACTGCTGAAGTGAGGTGCACTGTATGTGCCTAGGTGTTTGTTTCTTACTGTGTTGTGTTTAGTGTTTTATGATGTTTTTGGTCTTTTGATGGTTTTATGTTCACAAGGAAAAGAACTAAATGCTGGTGGAAAGAAGCTACTGGTTAAAAACAGAGTGAAGCCTAATTTGTTGATGACAAATGACAAATGCAAATACTGAGACAGAACCAAACCTAAACTATGACTTAGCAAAATACAAAGATTGATAATGACTTCAAGAAAATAAATCACAACATGAACTTAACTTGTCCAATTCTTTCATTAAAGATATTTTGGAAGAGCTTGAGAAATGGGCAGCTAAGTGTAAAAATTCTCCTAACTAAACAATTAAACAATCAACTTATAATGATACAACATCTCATCCATGATTAAAGGTTTGTTGAAACATATTTGGAAAAGAACATTTGTAACATCATAAGATCTCTACTCTATAACTAACTCCTAATTCTATTCTGCAACTTAGTTTAACACCACTAAACCTCACTCAAAAGTTATAGATTTCCTTTTAGAATAGTTTTTGAGGAAAGGCTTGTTTGTGAAATGGTAAAAAGGTTGCAAAAGTATTCCAGGCCTTAGACTGATACTGTCCTTTGTCCAGATGATTATAAGTTACTATAGGTTTGGAACAAAAGAAGTTTTGTAAATAATGAAGGCCGTGGTATTTAAGTTTAACAACTAATGAAATTTAATATGCAATGGATGGCAACTAATCTTGGAATGTAAATACAGTGAGCTAAGCTAGAACTGAACTAGAGTGCTACTAGTCTACAGTGAACAGTGCTCTAAAAAGCCATTATCAAACTTGAAACGAAATAACAGAGCATGAATTAAATGCAATTTGCCTCCGGAGTGCCCTAACTGAGTTATCATGCAATTAACCTATGGGATTCTACAGCCTATTTCGTTCATCATGAATAGTATTTTGGAAGAGATTCTTAGAACAATCCTGGCTGTACAATTCAATGCATTTGAATGCAAACATGAAAACTGAAAACAAATACAATTAAAAATTAAGACATCACAGCTATTTCCTACTCATTGTTATGATGTTTTGGAAGAGCTTTTAAGAGTAAGATTAGCTATGATACTTAGTGTAAACAAGCAACTGAATCCCACAGTATCACAGTTATACCTTAGTCATCATAATGATATCTTGGAAGAGTTTACTAGAGTAAGTTTAACTGTGATAACGAACTAAAGAAATTTCAAATAAAATCTATAGCACTACAGCCATTTCTCATTCATTATAATGATCTTTTGGAAGAGTTTCTTAGAACAAGTATAGCTATAATGACTAATGAAATTAACTAGGAACGCAAACTTCAAAAACTTGAAAACGAACTAAGATACTTATCTAAATTGCAAAAGTAAAGCCGCTCAGGAGGCAGGGGCCCTCTACCACCAGAGTAGCACAAAATCTAACTCAAGATCAACTCAACGCGTTCAAATAAATGCTATCTTCTTCATTAAAGGAAAATAACTTAAAACAGAGTATTCTTGGTCTTCAGAAATATAGCAGTCAATCCACGAAATCTAATCAAAATCTAGAGCTTGTCTCTCGGTTTCCCGAGTACATTTATAAAAAATATTCATAACAGAACTTGAGATAATACGGGAATCATTGTCCTTTCATATCAAAATCGTACTAGAACTCTAAAGATGGCAGCGTAAAGTGACAAAGGACATCTAGACTGTCCTTGTCCTATTAGGAGTCTGCCTCCTTGTGTGAGTTCCCACGTACAAAACCACGTCCAGAATTCCGTTCATTCTTCACGGTGAGCAACAAACGTTGAGGACATGCTGTGTAATATGCCCATGTGTGGCTTTTTCTGAGAGGACACCTGGAAAATGCTTGAACGTGAAGACAGCTGCAGAATTGGCGGTTAGCTACGAAATGTCTGCATTCTGTAGCTAGTTTCAGTTCAAAATGCATTACAATGACAAAATCACAAAACTTAGCAAGTTAGCCATGATATTCATTCTTAAAGTAATTTTAACTAATTTCATTGATCATTTGAGCCTGGGATAACAATGGACAAAAGAAAATGGGGTGAAGTATGATGGAAGAAAGAACAATCTTAGGGCTCAACAACCACTCTAGTAGAGAAAGTATTAATATCTTTGACTCCTAAATTCGAGTCAAAGTGTCTTCTATTGAAGACAAGCAAAATCAACATACTCTTATTGTTGTTTAACTTCATGGGATCCTGACTGCATGTGAAATGAGGAAAGGAGGTCCGTTTGAAGTCAAAGAAGTTGTTTTTAGAGCTACTGAAAAAGGCAAGGACAAGGAAAAACAAAAAGAATCATGGTATGTATCAGAAGAATATGAGGTAAATTTCGTAAAGAAAATTCAACTTGGCACTAGAAGGTTCAGAGGTAAGCTTCCTTTCAAATTTTTTTCTTGTGGAAGAGTTGGTCATTACGCTGCTAAATGTACTCATAAAGATAATAATGGAAAGGGAAATGATTTAGAAAAAGGTAATAGGATGTGATTTTTCAATAGAAAAAGTTACTATACTCATGAATATAGTGATGGTCTATCAAATAGTGAAGAAGGATAATCTGATCAAGATATTAGACTGCTCATGGAATTTTAAAAAGACACTAGTGAGGCTAAATCTAATTTTATGGATGCTTTAGAAGAAAATTATTTTCTTGAAGAAATCAATCAACTCAAAATATTTTTATAAGAGAAAAAAATAGCCATAGATACTCTAAAAAATCAACTCATAGAAAAGGAGAAGCACAATGTGAAATTAGAATATGAAATAGTAAGTCTAAGAAAGGAAATTGAGAAAGTAAAAACTTTAAATCTTCGATTTGCTAAATATCTGAAACCTAAGATGAAATTATCAAGGTTCAACACTCTCCTCTTATGAAGACAGGTCTTGGATATATCAGTGAATCTTCTTAGTCAGAAAAGTCTTCAACTACAAGCTATCTAAATGCATCAAAATCCAACCAACAAATCTCCGTCACTCAACAAAAGAACAAAGGCAATGTCCAAGTAAAGCATGATCACTCAAATTTAAGGATGAACAGTAAGAAAAATATCAGTCAAAAGGTAAACAACAATAGAAGGTTCTATGATTGCAAAAATTTCTTCTTTAATGGACAATGTTTCTCATGTCATAATTTTGGTCATAAAGCTTCTCAATGTGTTGCATACAAAACTATTATGAGCAGAGAAGGAAGAAAGAAAATAAATGAGACAGGAATAAAGAAAAATACTTATAACAATTTTTCTCCTCTTCAAAGTGAAATTGCATGTTCATTTTGAAATAACTTTGGACATGAAGAATCTAAATGCAGGATCAAACTTCAGCCAAAAGAATAGATATCCACAAGTTCCAAGGTATGGAGAAAGAAGGACTTATAGTTTGAAAGTTACAGCATAGCTTTATTTGTAGAAGGAGAAGAAAATCAATGGTAAATTGATAGCGAATGTTAAAAACACATGATAGGTGACAAAGATAAACTTATTTCATACAATGAATTAGAGAAGGAAAATAATGTTACGTTTGGAAATGACTCTCCTACTACCATTAAGGGTAAGGGATCCATTTTTCTAAAATAAAAGGTTAAAGCTAAAAATGTTATGTATTTTGATGGATTAAACCATAACTTGTTGAGTGTTAGTCAAATGTGTGATCAAGGAAATGAAGTTGTCTTTCGATCAAAAGAGTGTGTGGTTCGTAAACTTGACACAAGAAAGACCATAATAAAAGGAACACGAACACCAAGAAATTTGTATATATTGAAAGGTGGTCTAGATCAATGTTATCTAGGTAAATCTATAGAAAATTGGTTATGGAACAAAATATTGGGACATTTGAGCTTTTCTCAAATAAGAAAATCAAGCAGGCTCAAAGTTGTTCGTGATCTACCCAACATCAGTCTACCCGAAAGTACCATATGCAAATAATTCCAATTCAGTAAGAAAACCAGGGTTAAATTTAATGCCAAAGAAGGAGCAACAAGTAAGCCTCTTGAACTTATACATACTGATTTATGTGGTGTTGTAAGGAAAAAGTCACCTCGTGGAGAGAAATACTATATCCTATTCATTGATGACTTTTCTAGAATGTGTTGGATCGGTTTATTGAAACATAAAGATGAAGCATTTGAAAAATTTAAGGTCTTGAAAGCTTTGGTTGAAAATGAATTATATTCAAAAATCAAATGTCTTAGATCTGAATGAGGAGTAGAATACATTTCATATTAATTCTTTGATTTCTGTGAATGAGATGTCATAAAAAGACAATTTTATGTAGCTGGAACTTCACAACAAAATGGTGTGGTTGAAAGATTGAATAGAAAAATTCAACAAGTGGCTCGTGCTATTCTTGATGAATCTGGGACTCCTGAAATATTTTTGGGTGAAGCTGCTCATACTACAGTAAATATTCTCAACAAGGCTCATGTTCGTGTGAACAGTGATAAAACTCCTTATGAACTCTGGTATGGTAATATTCTCACTATGAAGCACTTTAAAGTTTTTGGAAGAAAATGATATATCAAAAACAATGACGAAAAACTTGGTAAGTTTGAATCTAGAGCACATGAAGGAATATTTCTTGGTTACTCTTCTAGAATTAAAGCATACAAAAGCTACAATAAGAGACTTCAGAATATTTTTGAATGTATTGATGTTGTGATTGATGAATCTCTCACAACTCACAAAAGGGAAATAATAAAAAAAGAGGATTATGATGATGATGATGATGAATTTTTTCCCTCATAAAATAACAATAATATAGAAGGAGAACCTAATGAAGCACCAGAAGAAGATGCATCAAAAAGAGAAAAGGCTCCATCCAAGTATGTTTAAAAGAATCAACCAGAATCTCAAATTTTGGGAGAAAAGGAATCAGGGGTACAAACAAGAATAACTCTTGTAGCATCTCCAAGTTATCTATAATTTTTATCCACCATTGAACCCCAAAATGTAAATCAAGCTATAAAATATGAATGTTGGATTCAGGCCATGAATGAAGAACTTGATAAAATTGAAAAGAATAATACTTGGGAATTGTTTCCAAGACCTCATGAAAAAAATGTAATTGGAACAAAGTGGATATTCAAAAACAAGTTAAATTAAAATGAAGATGTCATTAGAAAAAAAGCCAGAGCTAGACTTGTTTGTAAATGGTATGCTCAACAAGAAGGTATAGACTTTGAGGAAATATTTTCACCATTAGCTAGACTTGAATCTATAAGAATGTTTCTTGCATTTTCAAATTTTCAACAATTCAAGGTTTATCAAATGGATGTAAAATATACTTTTCTTAATGGTGATCTGGAAGAAGAAGTTTATGTAGAACAACCAGAAGGATTCATTATGGGAACGGATGAAAAAATTGTATGAAAAGTTAAAAAGGCCCTATATGGCCTAAAACAAGTACCACGAACATGGTACTATCATCTTGACAGGTATCTTCAACAAAAAGGTTTCACAAAAGGATCCGAAGATAGTAAATTATACATAAAAATTGAGAATGATAAACAATTAATTATTTTTTTTATGTTGATGACATCATTTTTTGGAGTAATGAAGAATCCATGAGTCATAAATTTTCTTCTGTTATGAAACATGAATTTTAAATTTATTTACTCGGGGAACTAACATATTTTCTTGGCTTACAAGTACAACAAGTAAAAGATGGCATTTTTCTCTCACAAGAAAAATATCTCAAACAGATTCTGATGAAGTATGGGATGGAAGATTGTAAACCCATGAGTACTCCAATGGTGACCCAATGTAACCTCAGTTCTCATGATGACTCTCCCATGGTAAACCAACCAGAGTATAGATCAATGATTGGAAGTCTACTTTATCTAATAGGGACTAGACTAGATATTATGCATGCAGTTGGGATTTTTGCATGATTCCAAGCCAACCTAAAGGAGTCACATATTCAGGACATAAAATGAATATTCAAATATATACAAGGAAATCAAGATTTTGGGCTACATCATCCCAAGAATATTGATCTTACTCTTCATGCTTACACATATGTGGACAAGGCTGGAAATTTTGATGATCGGAAAAGCATTAGTGGTGGTGCATTTTATATGGGGCCCCGATTAGTATCCTCGTTTAGCAAGAAACAAACTTCCATTGCCTTATCGACATCAGAAGAAGAATATATGGCTGTTGTATCATGTTTCACACAACTTCTTTGGATGATGCATACATTAAAATATATTCAAATTAAATGTTCTCCTCCCATATCCATCCTATGTGATAATACAAGTTCCATCACTCTCTTGAAAAAATCTGTTATGCATTCCAAAACCAAACAAATTCCTATCAAGCATCATCTTTTACGAGAATAAGTGCTTGAGAAAAAGGTTAAATTGGAGTATGTTCCTTCTAGAGAACAAGTTGTTGGCATATTTACTAAACCTCTTCCCAGAGGAGCATTTGAATATATCAGACTGAAGCTGGGATTTGTCTCTGCCTCACTGATATGATCTGTTCGATTTCATAAGATTAAATTCGGTACGCAGGTTGCATGAAGCCTAGTTGTGTATATACGCAAGTTTCTCTCTATACAGTCGTGTATGGATCTTGATGTCATACAATTTATGGGTCAACCTTCAAAAAAACCTTTATCATATATGGTTTGGCTCTGTTTCTCAGGAGGTTATGGGTTCTATCTGTGGTTCTGTTTTTAACTTACATTTCCTTTATATTTATCTGCTTGGTGATGATTCGTTGATGAATTGGTTATTGAAAATGTTCAGGATGCACAGGTTTAGGGGGGAGCATTAGACTTGCTAAGAATAATTCATTGTTTGCATTATGTTGGTTGTTGAATTATGTTCTCTCTCTTGAGGTACTTTGGTCTTGGTTATAAAAATTCATATATGTAATTTGATGTAAAGGTCATGATTGATACCTATGATGTAAATATTGTCATATTCAGTCATTTATGGACTTAGTCAAATATGTAAACCCACTTGGATTGGGTGCTTCAGTAAAAAATGTAAACCCACTTGGTTGGGTAGTTGAGTCAAATATGCAATCCCCTTTGTTGGGAGATTGATAGAAGTATGAGTCCTTGGTGATAGGAAATCTCATACTTAGTTGAGTCATAAAGTCATTTATTTTATTGAAAATATGAAGACTCAACATGTGCTCAGTGTTATAGCATCATTTAACATCTATATATACTTGATGACTTATGCATTGGCCTTGGGCAACCCTTCCATTTAGACTTGGTAAAACTTCTTAAAAAATAGTATTTTGAATTCCAGAGCGACTCTGCCCAGTTTTTTCTACATGCAGACACGGGTCCACTCATATCTGACCCACGTATGTCATTTAAAATATTAAAAAATAAAAAAAATCCCTACTAATTAGGCGGGGTTTATGGGTTTTTCCGGTAACTTAACTACCCCAGCCCATGGCCAAACTGTTTCCCAACTGAAAAAAATAATTTGAGGAAGTATAAGTACACCTCAAGGGAATGGCCTAAGAGAGGAGAGAGAGAATTTTATTAATATTATAGCCTGTTATAGCTCCAATCAAGTCTGATATTTACGTGTGCTTCCTGCACTTACCAGGTTCAGGAAACCCTTGTTTCCTTGTTATGTTCACCCCCACTTTATGTGACATCCTTTGTGCACTCTTTATGGAAGAAGCTTTGTGAGGTTAGGGCTAGATGGATATGGAGGATAGTTTCGCTTGGAGTTGTGGCAGATCTAAGGTGATTTCTCCACTTTCTCTTTACATATTATAAATAAAAGAAGATTTGTCCCATTCCTGATGTCTTTTTATCATATGTCTCCTATACATGTTGAATGATCTCGAATGGTTTATTTCATGTTATTTTTATGAGATTATATATGCTAACATGCTGACATATAGGAAGTATATGTTGTGCAACTATTTTTTGTGCTTTGTCTTGATTGATTTGCAAGTTCTAAAGCACGAGGAGTAGCAGAGGGTTTGCACCCTGCTGGATCAACCCCAGACATAGGACAAATGGGTAAGGTTATCTATCCTCATTTTTCTAGTTCAAGCATTAAAACTCATAATTAGAGTGCTTCTTGTGATGATATTCCTTCTGCTCTATTAGGTCCCTCAACCCATAACTTAGGGTAGATTTGCCTGTAACAAAACTAGTGACTCCACTGGACCTTTCCTTCTCCTACCTCCACATTAGAGGAAGGTCAAGTGGGTGGAATGGAATTCCCTTTGTCTGCAGCTAAGATTTTCTATCAATATATTGTTGAGTCAGTAGACTTCGTTTCAATATCTATTTCACCAGAGGAGTTGGATGGAGATGTGGCTCCGGCTTGGACTCTTATTTCATCTTCTACTCAGGATTTCCTTGAAACCACTCTTCCATCTGAAGAGGCTATCCATGAAGAAATTATTGGCGTAGAAAGACCATGGGATGATTTTCATCATCATTCCTATTTTATACCAGACTTGCGAGAAGTTGAAACAATATTGTCTAGCCCTCAGTCTTCTGGTCCTGTTCACCCAGTCTTGAACTCCCTAGCCCTAACACAGTTCTTTGCTGAAGGGAACATGGTTGTCATTTATGAGACTACCCTAGTGAACATCTCCAGAGATCCAAATGTTATTGAGAATGTCTTCATTGGAGCTGAATGTTCCCCTGAAGAGATTAAAACTTACACCAATCTCTTTAGAGAATTTATGGATGTGTTTGCTTGGTCTTATGAGGAAATGCCTGGAATAGACCCATATATTGTCTAACATGAGATCAAGACTTACGAAAATGCTAAGCCTATACACAAAAATATTTGTCCGATCAACCCTAGGAAGGTGGCAAATATCAAGGCCAATGCTGAGAAGCTGCTAAAGGCAGGTTTCATATACCTCGTTCAGTTAACTGAGTGGGTTTCGAATCCAGTGCCCGTGGAAAAGAAACAAGGAACGATATGAGTTTGCATTGATTCCAGGGATTTGAATAAGGCATGTCCAAAAGATAATTATCCCACGCCATTTATTGATCAGATTATTAATGAGTTTGCGGGGAATGAGATTTTCTCCTTCATGGACTATTTCTCGGAATACAATCAGATTACTATCCGTCCTAAAGATCAACATAAGAATGATTTTATTTGCCCCTGGGGTACATTCGCATACAAAAATATTCATTTTGGCGTTAAAAATGCTGGAGCTACTTTCCAGTGGTTCATGCCCTATGCTTTCCATGACATCAAACATCTTATCGAATAATATTTGGATTATTTAGTTGTTCTTTATTGAAGTAGAGTTGATCATCCTTCACTACTTCCACAAGTTTTTGAATGGTGTCGTTATTATAAAATTCGGTTCAACCCTAATAAGTGAGTTTTCGCTGTCACATCCGGTCAGTTGTTGGAATTCATCGTATCTACAGAAGGGATTCAGGTAGATCCCTTCAATTTTGAGGCAATACTTTAGTTTCCTCCCCCGTATTCTATTCGTCAGCTTAAAAGTCTACAAGGTAACGCCAATTTCTTAAGGAGATTTATCATTAATTATGCCGAGGTGACAAAAGGATTCATGAGGTTGTTAAAGAAACTAGTTCCATTATTTTGGGATGACTTTTCTCAATGCTTGTTCGATGCTTTGAAAAAGGCATTGACCTCTGCTCCATTATTGAGTCCACCTGATTATACTAGAGAATTCATTTGTATCTCGTTGCAGCAGAATCTACTATCGGTATGGTTCTAGTTCAGGAAGATGATGCTCTTTGTGAGCATGTTGTTTACTACCTTAGTCAAGGCTTGGCGGGTCCTAAACTCTGGTATTCTCCCATTGAGAAAGTATCTTTGGAAGTTTTCCATTTTGTCCAGCGGCTTAGGCATTATATTCTCCTTCTCAAAACTTATTTTTTGGAAAAAATTAATCCATTTCAACTTGTTCTTAGTAGGCGAGTGATTGGGGCAAATACAATTGATGGATTTTCATTTTGAAAGAGTTTTATCTCTAATTCCTATCTGCCAAATCCAAGAAATATTTGGTATTTCAAGAGTTTATATCCGAGTTTCCCTGTGGAGAAGAGATTGTTTATGAAGAGTCGTTCCTTGATGAACATATTTTTCTCATTTCTTCACAGGATACTTGGTATGGAGATCTCATTGTTTATCTCCAGACTTCAAATTTTCCCTTATATTTTTCGAAATACGAGTGTTGAAATTTGTGTCACTTAGAAAAAAGTTATATTATTATCAGTGACACTCTATATCGTCGCGGTCTTAATTCGATCCTTAAACGTGGCTTGAATCTCGAAGAAGAGTAGCTTGTTCTGAATGATTGCCACAATGGAGCTTGTGGTGGTCATTTATCTGGGATTGCTACAACCCAAAATATTTTGCGTGCATGATATTTTTGGCCCTTTATTTTTAAATATTGTGTTGAGGTGGTAAAAAAATGTCATCCTTGTCAAGTCTATTCTCGGAAGACGCGCGCTCATCCAGCTCCGCTCTTTCCTGTTGTCACTTCGGTCCATTCACAAAGTGGGGTATTTATTATACTACTTGTAACCCTCCTTCGTGTTATAGGTCAATTTGGGAATCATACCCCATGACCTGGTCAAACTGGACACCATCCGCAAGACCAATGAAATAGGGTCTATCATCCCCTATCATTTCAATTGCTACATGCCCTAAGAGAAGAAAAAATCATTCATGACTTATATTGTGAGATTTCCAAGGTTTGAAGTATATTTTATATCACTTATAAGTTCACCAATGTTGCCTCTCAAGAATTTAACTATGTTGCATATGCAACTCCCTCCATTAAAGGGTGCACTGCAATGCACTTCTCGACATTCAAGGGTGTGTTGGTCAAATGGGAGCGAAATTATTATTGATCCAGAATCTCCACATGGTCAGTGCTTTCTAGAAGATTCCATATGTGTCAAGCTTCGAATCCATGTGTCCATTTAACACCTTTGAACTTGGAAACATGTATTTCCTATTATTAGAAATTCATTGATTGAGAAACTACCTTTAGTTACCCTATAAATTGACCACATATCCTAGTGTTAGGGAAGGAAGAATTTTGGTAAAGAAATTTTGTTGGATTCTCAATTGAGAGAGTGATTGAAGAGATATGATGCTGGAGAGATGTTGATTGTGATGAGGCTGGGATGAAGCTGGAGCTGGTGACACCAAATCTATCATTGATTGTAACCTCCCCCTTCTACTCATTAATAAAGATTGTTGTTCATTATCCCATATACATATCTATTTATGTTTCTATTTCTCATGCAATGGACTCTTGAATGATATAAATGTTTCATGTTTAATCGATTTAACTGATTAAGATAAATAGGCATCTGTATATTGCAATCTCTTTGTTTTTCTTTGTTTATACTTGCAAGATTCCATCTGGTGATCTAAGTTGGATTGGAAGCTACAACAAAAGTGAAAGCAAGAGAATAGGAAGTACTTGGATCACAAGTAGGTACTTTAATCTTTCTGTGTGTCTGTTTACTCTTAGAGAAAGTGATAGCAAAGTCTTTTATTTTTTGTTCTAAATGCATAGCACCACATTTAGGGAATTTGATTTATCCGTAGATCATAATTCTGCATAACAAATTGGCGACTCCACTGGGGAGTTTCCTTTCATTCCTGGTGTTTTTTCCTATGCTTATCCACCTAGTAGCATCTAATTTAATTTATTAGAATTTTTAATCAAATAATTCCATTAGAAGTGTGTTATGTAGCTTTAATTTCAATCTTTGGTGTGCCCAACGCACGGTTTCAAATATTCAAAAATTAGCATGCAGCTAATTGGAATATTAATTTTTCCTTTTTTCATTTAGATAGATGAATAAGTGGGTAGGGAGACCCATAAATCTCTTTAGTAGGAATAAAATCCCTCTTAATGTGAAAATGGATCATCTTAATAGTTGGATAAAGCACCTCCATGTGTAAATAGGGGTTAATTCATGTGGACGAGGTCAATGTTGACCAAATCAACTCCACTGGTATGGAGAGAGTGGAAAGTTAATGAGAGACAACACAATGTTAATGGGAGAAAGTCTCCACGAGAGTAGTGGATTTAATGAGTGGGACCCAAGGTGAGAAGTCCCAAAAAGCATATAAGGAAGGGAAAGGAAACCACAAAAGGATGTTATATGATTATTTATTTTGATCTTTTTAGATCTAGAATTGTTAGGTGACATTTCTATGCATGATTTTTCTCTTTAGCAGGGTCTGTTGTATTGTCTATTATAGGGGTGTTCCCGAGTGAGAATACCACACTCATCCTCGAGGGAATTCAAGTTCCTACTCAAGAGAGTTATTATTGAGCTGAAGATCCACATTCTGGCATCAGGCCAAGCTTTAGTCTTCAACTACAACGCAATTTCTATTTAGATTTGTTGTGTTGTAGGGTGTTGTAGCGGAGGATTTTTAGGGCCACTTTCAGTGTTTGTTTTTCAGTGGAGAGGCATCCTTTCCAATGGGAGGCCATAAAGGAAGGCCTTGGAGCTTATTTGCAGATTTTGGCACCAGACCAACCTATTTCTATCACCTATAACGTAGATCACCTCATAGACTATGTTATTCCAGTGATCATTTGTAGTGGAGGATTCAATGCTTGATTTGGAGGGTGAGATATTCAAGGAAGGGATCAACCTTTCACTTGGAGGATATATTGGAGGGGATCTATACATTTCATATCAGTTTCAGCCACATCCTTTCCAGTATTCAGTTGCAACTTCTATTCATCCCTAGGGATGCATTCTGACATTTTTGTATTTTGGGTATTTCCGGAAACCCTTTCTAGGTTGTCTTGGAAAAGTGTTTGGGAGCAGAGATCTCTATCCCCGACGCGATTTGAGATATATAAAAACAGATCCATATCATTTTATACATCCAGTAGCAGCATATCTTCTAAAACTGCGTTGTATTGGCTCATGGCATTTGTATAGCACCTATATTTCATTTTTTGGCATATTTGTTTATTGCAGGCTTGTGTTATATTGCTTGAGTGATTTGATCCTTAGGATTTTGTGTTCCTCATGGATGATATTCTTAATAATATGGATTTACATTTGTCTCATATATTGGTGTATTGATTTATCACTGCTATTCCTAGTATTCTATTCTATATTCCTATCTTTTCCATTTGGGAATATTACAGTGGTATCAGAGCATAATCTTGGATCAGCCTTTGAGTTTCATCCAATATGCTATCATAAGAAGAAGAAGAAGAATAAGAAGAAGAGAAGAGATATAAAAATATGGAAGGAATGAGTTTTGTCTAATATATTTTTAGATATATGAAGAACCTCTCCAAGGAGGTCAAGCAGATGAGAGAGGAGAGATGCAATGAGACCTCAAGAGGGTTTCAAGATGAGGAAGGTCCATGCACTTCTATTCGCAGCCAAATAAATCAGTATTGCATAGAGCTCCAAAGAAATCCACTATGCCCACTTTCTTTGAAGAGGAAGGTGATAATACATGGAGATGGAGGAAAATTATATTATGAGATTCTAAGTGATTATCTTATAGAGTACAATTCTCAATCAAGGGATTTCAAGGAGAATCAAACTCTCTCACAGTTCATTCAACTCAAAAAAGAGAGGAGACCTTGCAGCAATAGGAGAAGAAAACACAATAGATTTATATTGTCTACATCTGATGGGTCATGCACATGCACAACAAGGGCTTGGAGAAATAAGTTAGATGCATTATTCCTACTACATCCAGTAGTAGAAAGAGAAGATGTTGAGATTGCAGCACTGCACCTTGAGGGTGAAGTAAACATTTGGTAGTTCAGCCATGAGACATAAAAAAGTGACTGCATATGCAGATTTTACTCAAAGGTTGATCAAGAAGTTTGATAAGGAGAAACCGGAGAATCCAAGGGAAGATGTCCATATTATTATTCCGGAGGAAGAGAAACTTCCACCACCACTTGTTGTAGGAGTACTTGCATTGGGAGAAGGAACACTTGCATCATTGCAAATTTGTCTTGATCTCTTGGCATTTAGAGTCCCATGCATTATTCAGGAGATGCATGAGGAGGAAGAGACTTATACCAGTGGTGGTGCAGTAGTAGAGGATCGGCCATCATCATCACCAGTAGTGGGAGGTGTCATTACACCGATGGGAGGAACCGTTGTAGCTATACAATATGTTCTCAAGTTTAATCAAGGTATGCAAACACTTCCACTTCATGTTATTCCAGCACATCATATGGATATTTGTGGGGACATGCCATCATGGAAATTGCATGACCTAGGGTCAAAGAACACTGCTGATTTGGAGTAGTAGACCATCACTGCGCAGAGGACCCTTGAATGGTTCAAGGAGGAGATATATATTCATCCTGGTATCTCATTGATAAGATACACACAACACTTTGGGTTGGAGTGTAGAGTTCTAGAGGATAGGATGAGCATTATCCTAGTCAATCCAATGCAGAATTGTGTGTTCAGCATTGTGCATGATCATGAGACAATAGATACACCATCATGGAGATCAGCAACGCTCTCATTGAGCAGCAGTGATGAGTTGGGGGCCCAACTATTATTGGATCATTCCAATGACCATTATACATGTGTAGCAATGGATAGGAAGATGGCTGATGGAAGACATCTTATGATGGATGACATCTCCCATTATTATGATGGATCCTTCTTGGTGAGCACTTCACAACTCAATGAGAATTTTTTTCCTACAACATATTTGGATCCTTATGGGTTCAACTTGGTCATTGATGAGTGGTCTTCATATGGATATCTCCAGGAGGTTGTACTTCAACATCCCATGAAGTATAGGGATAGTGATCTGATTTGGGAGGATGGTAATCTCCATTGGAGGGATACCAATTAAGAGCATGGTAGGAAACACCCACACTTGGATGAATGGGTGTGGATGGTGAGCCAATTGCAGATCTATGACATAGGGCAGCAGGAGGCATGGCTATGCTAGCTACTCTTGAAATATTTTGGCCATCATGTGACATATCCTATGTCAAAGGGTATGTTATGGTTTGAGGCATTGCATGGCACCCATATGATATGGAAGAAAAAATATTTGGTTGTATGGGGAATTCTAAAATTCAATCATCATTATGCTACTCCATGAATTTTATGATGTTGAGATGAGGAGGCAACAAGAGTTGTTGTTGCTTTGGATACTCTTGGGAGAGTATGGGATGATTTTCTCCCATGCTTTGCATGACATTTTAGGAGTAGAGGATGGCACAGTCATCATGAAAAGGGGCTACTCTTTAGCTTTGGAGGATCAGGAGATGCTTCCACATAGGAAGGAGTCTCCCACATGTATCATCATTATGATATGTGACTTTGGCATTGGGGATGTCAAAGAGGGGAGTTTGGATTTGCTGATGAAGTGTTCCTAGGATCACTTCACATATGATGCATTTGATGGGAAAGTAAGAGATGAGAGTGATGAAGTGGTGGATGGAGACATCTATTACTATGATATGATCTTCTTGACTTGGATCTCCAAGCATAAGAAGAAGGCTTTACATGCGGCACATGGTTCATTCCTTTCCATTCACCTAGGTCTCATGGAGACATATATGACCACTATGGAGAGATCATTCATGGATCTCATTATCAGTCTACTCTAAGTACATTTTAAGAGTTGTGTTTTTGCACTTATTGATCATCTAACATTGTATTTTCATTCTCTTTTCATTTATACATAGTGCATTGCTCCACAAGAGGGCAAGATTCTATTTGGGCTTCATGGTCTTTATAAGACCAAAATTTATGATGGAGATGGCCATTTATTGTATGGCTATGGGAAAGTATTGTGCTATGCTTGGGATGATCAGTTGATAAAAAATGCCATTTACTATTTTCTAGTAGATGAGATTGCATGCACAACTAGAAAATTGTTGGGAGAAAACTTTCCACATGATGATCTGGGACAATAGTTAGCAAAAATGCACTGTAACCACTTGGGAAACTGTTGGTACCACTTATAATTACACATAACCTTTAGTATATTTCTCATTTGGATTCCATATTTTGATGATGCCCTATTTATTGTATATGGGATGGCTTGGGAAAGCAAGGTTCATAGAACCAATGAGTGGGTCTTTAAGGATCCAATTTTCCTTTTCCTCTTGAGGGAAACATTATTGTAGCCCAAATTTAGTAGCATATCTAAACTTATCATAAGTGGAGAGAGAGACAGTGTCGGGTAGACAATTTTGTCTATCATGTTCAGCTATGCAACCCACCAAAATTGTAGGAGCCAAAGGTGGAGGATTTTTTCCATGAGTTACCATTTTGGAGGGTGACTCACTTTGTGTGGATGATAGCTTAGGGTTTGGAGCTTCACATGGAATGAAGGTTCCCAACATTTTTTAGATTCCATGCCTCAAGAAGGCCTCTAGACAGCATATAGTTTCCTCCATGGATATCCCACTTCTTCATGATGATAGCCATTTGGATTTGTCACCAAAGGCAAACTTGTACACTTGGGAGAAGCAACTATGGGACATATTGATGAGATATCATCCTGTTCATTGGGGAAGCTTATCATATGAGGATGCTACAAGAGGAGGAGAGGAGGCTCTTTAGTTCTATTCTTGTAGTTGCTTGAGGACAAGCAACATTTGGGAGGGGAGGACTATAATATTCCACAATTAGCATGCAGTTAATTGGAATATTGATTTTTTCTTTTGTCATTTAGATAGATGAATAAGTGGGTAGGGATACTCTTAAATCTCTTTAGTAGGAATAAAATCACTCTTAATGTGAAAAGGAATAATCTTAATAGATGGATAAAGAACCTCCATGTGGGAACAAGGGTTAATTCATGAGGACAAGGTCAATGTTGACCAAATCAACAATGTTGGTATGGAGAGAGTGGACAGTTAATGAGAGACAACATAGTGCTAATGGGAGACTGTCTCCATGAGAGTAGTGGCTTTAATGAGTGGGAACCAAGGTGAGAAGGCTCACAAACCATATAAGGAAGGGCAAGGCAGCCATAGAAGGATGTTAGATGATTATTTATTTTGATCATTTTAGATATGGAATTGTTAGGTGACATTTTTATGCATGCTTTTTTTGTTTAGCAAGGTCTGTTGTACTATTTACTACAAGGGTGTTCCCGAGCTGGAATCCCACACTCATCCTTGGGGGACTTCAAGTTCCTACTCAGGAGAGTTATTATTGAGCTGCGTATCCACATTCTGGCATCATTCCAAGCTTTAATCTTCAGCTATAGCACAGTTTCTATTGAGATTTGTGTTGTGTTGTAGGGTGTTGCAGTGAAGGATTGTTAGGGCCACTTTCAGTGTTTTTTTCAGTGGAGAGGCATCCTTTCCATTGGGAGGCCAACAAGGAAGGCCCTGGAGATTATTTCCATATTTTGGCACCAAGCCAACCTATTTCTATCACCTAAAATGTATATCACCTGATAGACTACGTTATTTCATTAAGTATTTGCAGTGGAGGATTCAGTGCTTGATTTGGAGGGTGAGATCTTCAAGGAAGGGATCAACCTTTCACTTGGAGGATCTATTGGAGGATATCTATAAATTTCATATCAGTTTCAACACCTCCTTTCCAGTATTCAGTTGCAATTGCTATTCAACCCTAGGGCTGCATTCTGACATTTTTGTATTTTGGGTATTTCCGGAAACCCTTTCTGGGTTGTCTTGGAAAAGTGTTTGGGAGCATAGATATCTATCCTCGGCACTATTTGAGCTATTTAATAGCATATCCATATCATTGTATACATCCAGTAGTAGCATATCTTCTAAAATTGCACTGTATTAGCTCATGGCATTTGTATAGCACTTAAATTTCATGTATTGGCATATTTGTTTATTGGAGGCTTGTGTTATATTGCCTGAGTGACTTGATCCTCAAAATTTTTTGTTCCTCATGGCTGATATGATTAACAAGATGGCTTTAAATTTGTCTCATATATTGGTGTATTGATTTATCACTACTATTTCCAGTATTTGTTCTATATTCCTATATTTTCCATTTTTGAATATTACATTGTTGGTCAAGACATAGTGCATTGCAGTGCACTGTCTCCCAATTAGTGGTGCATTTCAACGCATTGTCTCCCCTTAGAGAATGCGTTGCCCACTTAGCCAACCAAATTCCATTTGAATTTCTCATTGCCATCATTCTCAGCCATTTATTTTTTGTGTTTTCAACTTTCTAATACCTCTGAGAGACCAGTGAACTTTCATGATTCTTCCTCCTTTGAAAAGTAAGTTTTTTCAATGTCTCTTTAAGTGGTTTTCTTTATCATTGAAACAGCAAATTCAAAGTATTTTATTTCTACATTAGATCCTGTTATCACTCCAATAATTCTTAATAGTTGGGATATTTTTAATTTTTGTTTTAAATAATATTAGAGGTAACCACAAACCTACTTTTAAGCCTTAGGATCTAGCCTTCCTAATGCTCAGACAGGGCTCTCTCTATATGATTTATCTTTGTTGATTTAAATTGATTTTAGGCTAGTTATGTAGTGTAAATTGGTTTTGGATTTTGATTATTTGGTTTG
Organism: Pinus albicaulis; assembly: GCA_034641835.2. Lineage (NCBI taxonomy): Eukaryota > Viridiplantae > Streptophyta > Pinopsida > Pinales > Pinaceae > Pinus > Pinus albicaulis. Next base: position 543,194,670 of record CM076580.1, on the reverse strand, counting down.
GTGTTGAAATCACTTACTCAGATGGATAAATGTAGGTTTGTATTCCATTGGGCTAATGGAGTCAATGTGTCAAGCAGTCAGATCAGGATCAAGTTCTAAAGGAAAATGTTTACAGGGAAAGATAGATGAGTTACTTCAGATCTTCAAGGTTGATGGTGAAAATGGTTTCAATCAGGGTAAGAAAGCAATTAAGGGTTCTCAAATCCAGATAATGAGTGAAAAGGCAGAGGTCAAATGAAACTAGGGAGAAATTAAGGGTTCCTTAGTCTAGATATCAGTGGAAAACATATAAATGATAATCAGTCAAGAGAGAGTGCTTTTAACATATTTTGAAATAACAATTCCTGATTTATCATTTAGATTTTAGAAAAAAATCAAGTATTTATGGAAAATATAAGAAGTTGACAAAGAAACAAATGAAAATACTTCACTGTAGTTGCCCAACACATGAATCCTGTAATATGATGCTTTATTTCTTTAATCCAGTCTACGGACTTGAAATTGGTACAATCACCCTTAGGTTTAGAATAGTACAACTATAGAAATATTCAACAATTCATCCACCCTCAATACTTCTAAATGAGAAGTATTTATACAAAAACTCATACAAAATATCCTAGAATAAACTTAGGAATTATTTATGGAAAATAAATATCTTCATGAAAGAAGATAGTGGTAGCTTTCTAACTAATGCTTAGCTCTCCCTTTTTTATTAAAATTATTGTTTGATGTCTTGATTTTGTTACTACTTTCACTATTTGCTATTCAACGAAGGCTGAAGCTGGACAATGAGGTGTATTTCACGATGGAAAATTTATCTCTACATTGTAATTTGTGATTTACTTTAAACTTTGACCTTGAACTGATACTGTTTTTCTACAAGACTGTAACTATAAATGTGAAAACAACATGCTCCATTTTGTTTTTTACTGCCTTTGAGCTTACTCCAATATTATTTTACAGTAGATCAGTAAATTTTTCTCAAAGCTCTTCCTCTAGAAATTTGATCTTCATCATCCTTCTAAAAATCTCATCAGCTTCAGTTTACTTTGAGAATGTAGCTTTCTTGACAAATACGTGTTTTACCTCATGCTGTAGGTAAAACAAGTTCTCAAAATTCTTGTAAAGTACCTACCCTGTTGGAATGCCTTGTGAGATAGGAAAATTAACCTGATCCTTGGAAATTTGTCTCATCTTCTTGTCATAGTCATCTTGCTTCATTAGTTTTTCATGGATAACTAATGGATTTGGAAGGCCTTTTTTCCTTAGAACATTAAATTTCATCACAAACCTGGTAATAGCAACCTCTATGTTTTGGCATTTATCCTCTAGCTGTACCATAAAATTCTTCTTAGAAATTACCTTCCTAATTTCTAGGATGGTTTTTGTTATGTCATTAATTCCAATATCCTCATGTTCTTGTCTATTTTTGGTATTAAGAAACTTGATGATTTCAAGAGATTTTTCAAGTTTCTTACCAAGCTCTTTTTGATCTTTTGAATAGCTTCTCTTGCTGATTTGACCAAGTCTATCTATTTATAGATAACCTATATGGATGGTCAAATATCAATGACATCTTCAATGATATTGGTCCAAAGTTGTTTCCTGGCTTGTGCCATGGGTTCTTTCAAAGTTAGATCCTTTTCTAACTTCTTCAATTGTTCATTCAATCTATTTGCTCTTTGTTCTTCATTCTTAGCCATTATTTTAACAAGTTTCTTTTCATCTTAAACAATTTTAAGCCATTCCTTAAGTCTATTAATATCAGTGGTCTGAATATAGATGTCTTGCATAGATTTTACTAACTTACTTGTTTCATATGAATGTTGTGATGCTGTTGTTGAAGATTCTATACCTGAAGTAACAGGTAATGATGTTGTCATTGGGACATTAGGAACCAATGATTATTCCAGTGTAGAAGGTACAGCAGTAGTAACTACAGGAATGACAGTGACTGGGAATGTTTCTTTGTTGTCTTCTTTTTCCTGGAAAAACTTCTCCATTTTAATCTCCATTTCCTTTATCTGAGCAGTCAACTATAAAATGAGACTCATCATCTCATCGTTCTGATTTGTGTCCTGTAATACTTCCTTTGCTTGAGGATGTTCTATAGGGGGCAGCTTTAGTTGTTTCTTTAATGTAGAAATGTCTTCATTTTTCTTCTTTATCAATTCCTTTGCAACTTTAACATTTTGAGGATCATATCCTACTTCAATCACTAATTCTTCCAAAGATTTAATTCTAGTGTCTTTTGCCTTTGAAGATGCTTTCTCTAATCTGAGCTGATCTCTGATATTTACAAGTGTGTTTTGCAGTTTCTGTGCACTCATGGCCTTGGTGGTCATATTACAATAAATCATCTCCCCTACCTGCTTATGAAACTAAATTTGGTTCGGAGGATGAATATGCTTGACTGGAACTTCAAAATCTATCTTTTTGTAATTAGAAGATGACTTAGGAGTTTGAACTGTGGGCTGAAGAAATTTCATCTGCATCTTTTTAGTTTTGTAGTCAAAGGTAGAAAGTAGCCTATTTTGAATGCCAAGAGTTTGTTTTAGATACTGAGAATATATTTTTGCCTTAATTTCTTCATTTTTGGCTTTGATTTCTTTTTATCTTTCTTTGATATCCACCTCCTTTTCTTCTGGTTTTTTGGATGAGGAAAATTCAATACTGTGCTGCTTCTAAATAAGCTGAGTATTTTAAATTGTAGGCTGCTATCCTTCTTCAATTATTGTAGGAGGTGCATTGTCCTTTGTTGTTGTTTCTGTATCAATCACCTCTATTGTTTCCACTTCTTTATTGGCAGGATTTAAATTTGGATTTTTACTATATCTCAATTTAAATTTAGTTTCAGTTGTAGTCTCTGCAGTATATGATCCTTCCTCCCTACTTATCTTTGAATTCTTGTCTTCTTGAGCTGGAGTCTGCAAGGTTTGACAAGTCTCACCTTGCTTCTCTACCTCTATCAAGGTGTTCTCAGATCATTCAGACTGGTTGGAGAATTTCTCAATCTTTGGTTTCTTTTCATGCAAATAAGGAGTGAGTTTGCACTTAACTCTCATTTTACTTATAACTCCTAGGGGATTATAATACCACAGAAAACTATGACTAAATTTAAATTCTTGCAAATTCTTTTCAGCCTCTGGATCTGCATCTCTATTGTTACAGATAAAAGGGCCAACCTGATTTTTCAATTTTAACTGTGTCTTTTTCTTTGCTGCCAAGAAATTGATTGCATCTGAATTAAGAATCTTCCTTATGTATTCAAGGACAAACAACCTCATAGGGAGGTATTTAGGCAGTTTATATGGAACAAGACTTGAACCATATACTCTTATTTTAGTATGATTTTGGTACGAGTACCAATCTCCTGTTCTATTATTCTCTGACAACTATAGGACCTTGTTAATCTCTTCACTAATTCTGGGTTGCTTGATGTTGTTCAGTAAATTGACCATTAGATGAATCAAGGAATCAATAAAATCTGTGTATGTGAATTCAGTGGATTTTTTCCTTATCAAGGAAGTCCAATAGATGACTGATTGTGGGTTTCCTTCAACATCAAGCTTTTGAAAGTTGATGGGAAACTTCTTAGACTGAAAGTATAGAGATATGTGAAATAGAAATGAGGAATACTTGAAAACACCTTCAGAAGGCATTTTGACCAACTTCTCATGTATATTGTCAGCAAGGTATTGGGAAAAATTAAAAATGGTAACAGGAGCCTGACCAGGTGTAAAAGTGGACAAAAATCCTAGTACTACAACATCAACATGTTCATCTATGAAATAACCAAGGATAAAAGACAAAATGGAGATCATATGTATTGTCCTTTCAGAGAATTTTGAAAAAGGGTATGGGGGATTTATCTTGGGAATTTATAAAGAAGAAGGCATGAAGGTCTGGAATATCTGGAACCTCTTGGGGAAGTCCAGATTCAAGTATAACTGAGTGAGGGCTTCAATGGACAAAGGAATTTCATCTAACATGGATTAGATTTGAAGCATTTGGTTTGTAGAATCAATTGTAATAGTAAAAAGAAATTATTTTTCAGAGTTCACTATGGCCCTCTAATCAGGAAAATAACAAGACTGAAAGAGTCTAATTACTTATGGGCACTAGTAGGTCTGTGGGAAAACATATTTTGGTAAATTAGACTCGCAGATGAAAACTTCATTAGCTTGATCTATAGATTTTTCTCGGCTCAACAAGTGGAGCTCAAGAAGGTTAAACTCTGTGATTGGATCAGTAATCTTGAAGTCTGTGTCAGCTAATGGAATGTGCTCTATATCTGCAACAAGGGATTGTAGAGAATTGATAGGTAAAATGTTTTTGGAAGCCATTGCTTTTCTTTATTTATCAATTTTATTACTCTTTGAACTTAGAAAATTTGATTTAGGAATGTAGGAGCACCTCTGAATTATTTATAACAGTTTTGAAGAAGAAATAAGGATGAAATGGGGGTTTATCCTATAGTCTGGAAATGCATAACTTGCTCAATTGATCAAGCTGTATTTTTCTGTAACAAAAGGTAATTTCCGAGATTCAAATTTCTGCGAATAGATGCCTAGGGTCTATATGAAAGGACTGGAAGGCAAGGAGGCCTTCTTCAAGAGCACAAAAGTTTAAATTAATCAAACTCTGTGATGTATAATGGTCTAAGGCTTCAGAATCTATGAAAGGATTGTTAAGGGTTTACAGAACAAAGGTTTTTAGGAAGCAACGAGGTTTTCTTTAGGTTTAAATGCTCCTAAATGATTCAATTAACTCTATTACTTCTTTAGATCAAGGAATAGGTCTGTTCTTGTGAAGAATATATGGAAAAATGAAGATTTGGTCCGCGCAGAAGGTTTCTGGGGTTGCAGAAAGCTTTTAGAAGCTCTGATGGTCTTTAATAACACTTGGATGACTTTTGCAATGATTGTCGCGACAGATGGTTGAATTTTTGTTTCAATTTTTCTTGAGAATGGAGTCGACAACAATTTTTTCGGCCTAAATAGCACTCTATCCATGAAAATGATAACAAAAGGGATGAAAAGGCACAATTGGGCAGTTATATGCATTTTTAAACAAACAGTGAATGCATTAATGGGCAGTTGTTTCGAACAGATGGGTGGTTTGGGCATAGGTGGGGGAAAGCCGCTCAATGGTTTTCATAGTGAGTAAGGGTGGTAAGCAGTAATGGTTGTGGTGATGCGATCCAATGAAGATACGCCATGCAGAGGGGAGGGAAAGCCCGAATACTGCGCTTTTCGCAAGGTTTGGATTGCGTTAATAGTTGCGCTATCAGATGTGTGATAAGCTCTAATAGCGGTCGGATCTAGAGAGGGAAGATCGGACAGTTAGGATGGTGCGGTGGAGTCGCGAGTTCAAATGGAGTGGGGTCCAGTACATATTAAATGCGGTAGGTTTATATGTATTGGTTGGGGTTTTTACATATAACCAATGGGATGCGGGTAAGTGTAATGTTTATAACCGGCAAGGAATATATATATTGGGACCGATATTAATAACATGTAGGGAAATAGAACTATAGGTTATAAATAAAACCTTGGTTGGGATATATATATATAAAGGATTTAATTAATACTGGATAAAAGGTATATTCAGGGAGCTAATACATTAGGTTAGATGTTAAAAATGTAATGTAATTGCGGAAATGTAAAATACACTAAGTATAGTGTAAAAACTGATATTGGGGGTAGATTTCTTCATTGTGGGTCCCGATATATAGATTTTAACCACTTGAGACTTAGGATTAAAATATTTTTGGGTTTTTTGGGTATTTTTGAATAAAATGGGAATTAGTTAAGGGATTTCATTTATCTTAAGTAAAATGTGTTTTTCACTTAGGAAAAGAGGCATTTTCTAGGAAAATGAGTGATAAATGGGAAAAAATGGAAAAATGAAGGGGATAGGGTATTTTTACAAGGGGAATGATTTTGTAAGGAAGGTAGTAAATTAAATTACCATTTTTCTGATGTCCATGCTTGTAAAAAATTCTTTCTACCTACCCATCTGCTACCCTAACATTTTTTCTTTATTTACATGGGTGTATTTGAGCTTGCAAACCCTTTTTCATTTTTGTTTTAAACCAAAAACTAACTAATTCTATCCTTATTTTTTCCTAGGGCTTAGATTAAGTTGTTGAGCTCCTTATTATTCTCTACCTAACGACTGATCTACCAAGATTGAAATTTTTGGCTAGATCTTTATTCTCTATCTAATAACATGAAATTTAAATCATGAAAGGTCAATATTAAGTTGTTCAACCTTCATAGATTGTGACATTTTAACAAGATGCAAAAAATCTTTATTTCGCAGTAAAAGTAAATAGTAGTGGCATTTGGATATTTATCACTTTCATGTTTTATTTTTATCTCTTTTTGTTTTGGGGTCCATTTTTATATTCTTTTTTATATTTTTTCTTTCAAGTCCTTTGATTTTTCTTTTAGGACTCTTACCCTCTTTACATTTTTTGATTTTCTAATATTGTAAAACAATTTGCAGAAATAAAATTATGTACATATCTACAAGACTAATTGAAGTCAATTCAAAATTATGAATCCTATTGTTATAGGACCCTAACAGTGGCTCCACATGGGATGGCATTTCCTGGTGAAATGTCAAGAACTTTGAGACTAGTAGCCTTTGAATCTAATTGTGCTAGCCTTGAAACTATTTTTTGAGCTCTACATTATTCATAATTATGCTATTTTTTCCTTCAAAGCTTGGGGCCTTCTCTCCAGACTTCAACTTTGCTAGAAAAACATCCAATCAATTCTAAAATCTGCAAGGTTATGTATAATGATTAAAGTAAACAAAGTTAACTATTGTTATTCTGGGGAATAGTAATGCTTCAACATTCTACCATTGATAGGTCCACCTGGCAGATTTGATCCGTCCAACTCCTTCAAAAAGAATGCATTGTTTCCTCTGTAACCATAAATAACATAAGGTTCTTTCCATAAGAAATCAAATTTCCCATGTTTACCTTTCTCTTCTCTCCTAGAATCCCACTTAAGAACTTTATTACCTATGTAAAAATCATCTTTCTGTCAAACATAATTTTAATATTTTCTTGAACAACTTGAGACTTGAGATAGACATATTCCCTAGTTTGTTGCAAGTGTATGGTTTGATTTATTCTTCTCTAGATGTCATTGGTTTCAACCTGCATTTCTTGGATTAATTTCATCACTGGTACTCCTAGAGAGGATGGAAAAATAACATTCATTCCATAAACAAGCTGATAAGGGGATGTACCAATAGATTTCTTTGTGGTAAGTCTATCTGCCCATAAGGCATTGACTGATTTTTTTTCCAGGTTTTATTATTTTCTTCTAGTAGTTTCTTGATGATATTCACAAGGATTTTATTGGAGGATTCAATAAGACCATTACCTTGAGGGTAATAAGCAGTGGAATGGCCAAGAGTAATGTGGTATTTATTACAGAATTCAATCATATTTTTAGACTTGAAAGCAACTTCATTATCAGTAATGAGATTTTGGGGGCATCCAAATCTTGACAGTATGTTGTTTTCTAAAAATGAGATTATGAAAGTTTCAGTGGCTTGCCTGGAAGGAATGGCTTCTATTCACTTAGTAAAATAGTCTGTCGCTGTCAAAATCCATTTGTGTTGGGCTGAGGATGGAGGGTGAATTTCACCATGAAGGCAAGACCCCATTGACGAAAAGGCATCTCCGCGGAGATGGGTTTAAGGGGTAAAGGTAGCAAATTTTTCTTCCCTTCAAATATTTGGCATTTGTGATAGGAGGTCACATGATTTTTCACATTTGAAAAAAGTGTAGGCCAGTAAAAACCAGCCCTTACGATTTTATCTCTAGTTGACTTCTAGTAAAGGTGTCCTCCATAGTCACCTGCATGAAACTCTTCCAAAACTTTATCAGCTTCTTATTTAAGTATAAAATTCAATAAAATGCCACCTTGATCTTTCCAAAAGAGTGTATTATCTATGATACAAAATTTCCTTGCCTTTAACTTTAAAAATCTAGCTTTAGTTCTTGACAATTCAGGAGGAGATTGTAAATTAAGTAATAAAAATATGATATATGCATACCATGGTGAGTCTGAAAAGGCTTCACTGATCTCTGGAGTCGCCATCTCTTCCTGATCATCTAATTGTGCAATAAAATTAATATCTAAGGCATGACAATTCAATTCAGCCATGAGTTTGGCTAAACCTTGGCCTTTAATGAGTTTGGTGGACTTAATTTCCATATCATATTCCAAAATGGTGGAAATCCACTTGCCTATTTTACCATTAGGTCCATTCTAAGTCAGAATTTCCTTCACTACTGAATTCAGAACATAAGCTATGATATGTGACTATAATATGTATACTATAAAGTCTTTGATGACCTTCACTAAAGCTAGTACCTACTTTTCCATTATATTATATTTCAAAGTAGCATATCTAAGTGATTTGATGAAAAAATAAATGGGCTACTCATAGCCCTGATCATTTTTTTGCGATAAAACTGTAGCAATAGTATGTTCTGAAGCAAAGGAAAAAATAATGAAATATTTTTTGAAATTAGGACTTATTAGGACTGGTTTTTTTGTAAGGGCTTGTTTTATTGATTCAAAATATTTTTTGGCTTCCACTATCCATTTAAGTGCTGAGTATTTTTTCAACATGTTGTTTACTTCTCTAATTAATTCTGCTAAGTTTGAAATAAATCTTCTGAGAAAATTTATTTTTCCTAAGAAAGCTTGCAATTCTTTAATATTCATAGGATGACTAATGTTAAGAATGACCTCTATTCTTGCTAGATATATCCTAATTTCCTCTTTATATATGATATGTCCTAACAACTTACCTTCTTCAAGTCCAAATAGAGTCTTTTGAGGATTCAAAGAAATACCAAATTTCCTGCATTTGAGAAACACTTGTATAAGATGATCTAGATGTTCATTGTTAGTATTTGAAAATACATCATCTAGATAAATCACAAGAAAATCATGAATTTATTTAGAAAAATCTATGTCCATAGCTCTCTAGAAAGTAGCACCCACATTCATTAATCCAAAATGCATCTTCACATACATGAAAGTACCCCATGGAGTAGTAAATGCAGTCTTTGGTTGGTCTTCTTTTTGAACTAAAATTTGGTTGTATCCAGAGAATCCATCAAGCAATGAAATCCTGGATGAACCAAATCCCCTTTGTAAAATGTGATCAATCTTGGGGATAGGGTAATTTTATTTTAAGGACACCTTGTTTAAATTCCGGAAATCAACACACAGTCTGATTTCCCCTATCTTTTTCCTAGTGGGAACTAGGTTTGAAACCCAATCAGAATATCTGATTGGTGCAATGATCTAGGCTTTATATATTCTCTTAACCTCTTTTTCAATAAAAGGCAATAAAACTTGATTGATTCTTTTGAGGTTCTGTTTGAAAGTTTTTGTTATCTTATTTTATGGGTATTTTGTGTTGTATTATGCTAGTGTCATAAGATTTTAAGTCCTCATAACTCCATGCAAATACATCCTGAAATTTCTTAAACATAGCTATGTATTTCAATTTTTCTTCTTTAGTTAAGTCTTTTAAATTTTTTATCATATTAGGCTTAAGTTCAGTTTCTATATTGCATTCTTCTATATCAAATCTTAATGGTTCCATCTTTGGCTTTCTTGCAACATCATTTGAATTAAAAAGATCTTCTAAAGGGGCTAATCCCTTGGGTAAAAAGTTATTATTAAAATTTAAAAACTCTGAATCATCATCTGTTAGTTATTCTATTTCTACCTTTTCTAAATTATCTATTTGTACTTGAGTAAATTCAGTGGGTTTAGGGAAATCTAAATTATTTACATCTACATCATTTATATCAATCTCACTATCTATGGTTTGATCTACTCTACAATCTGTGTTTATATTACAATTGTGAAATTCTCCTTCAGCATTCATGAAATGATAGATTTGATCATCCTGTGAAAATATTTGGCAATATTTTATATTGTCTGTCTGTGTTTAACTTATGTTGTATATTGATGATTTGGTTGAAAAGGAAGATTGCAAGTACTAGCAAAAGTTGCTAAGCAGTGTGCCTGTATGTTTTGTTTTCTAAGAATTACAACAAAGTCACATTCAAGCAATTCTTTGATCAAATCTAAAAAAAAATCTTTGTATTGGATTAATCTAGGATTATATACAAAATATTCTCCTCTAATCTGTTTCACAATTAAATTAGATTCTCCCATGATTGAAACTCTTTTTCCTCCTAAATTTTTAACAATTTGAATTCCTAAAATCAGAGCTTCATACTCTACCATGTTGTTGGTACATTTGAAATTTAATCTAAAGGCATGACCTTCAGAATGGTTCTGTTCCATGTTATGTATCCAAACTCCTTCTCCCGCTACTAATTTGTTAATTGATCCATCAAAATCTAAATGCCACATTGATTCATGAAAAATGTTTTCAATGTCTGGATATTTTTCTTTCTGTTTTGGTTCAGTATTGTTTTCTATACTAGAATCAGAGTTACATAAAATGAATGAGTTAATAACAATAGGTGTAGAATAAATGGGATAGTTTCGAGGTATTTTTACACTACTAACCATGTACTTCCTCAATGTCTCTCTGTAAAGTTTCTTAGGTTGACCAAAACTGATATTGTTGCATAAGTCATGTCAAGTTGTAGAAATCCCTACAGTTTAGCTCCCCATGAGCGAGATAACAACATTCCATATTTGGGAGGGATTTCAACTACTACAATATCCATGATCATGCTTTTTCCAGGGTATTGAACTAAAGTAACACATAAATCTTTGATTAAACCTAAACATTTCACCTTACAGGAATCAAATGAGAAGAGATCTTTATAAGGTCTACTGATGTATAAATTCAAGATTTCCATGATTGCTTTTGGAATCAAATTGTGTGAATCTCCTAAATCTAGCATTGCATTATGTAATATTTGGTCATGAACAGTCAGGCTAATGTATAAAGGAGGAAATCCTCCTTCTTGGTGTTTTCCATTCACTTCAGGACCAAATATTAGTTCTGGTTGATCATCACTCAAATTAACTGAATCCTCTCCATCATTCATGTTTAAATTTTCTGTGATGTTTGTTTTGTATAGGTCATGTTTTACCAACTCTGTCAAAGGAATTGGTATCTTGAGTTTAGCAATTTCATCTTGGATGTTGAATGGTGTTTGTGATTTTCCTAACTGAATTATTTCTTCCTTTGTAGTTGTAGTCTGGGTGTGTTTATATTCCTTTTCTATAGTTGGTTTTTCATTTTCTATTTGTGTTTCCACTGTTTTATTTCTTTTAATTTTCTTTTCAAGGACAGTTTGAGATGAAGTGGAAGTTTTAGCAAGTTTTGAGATTTCAATAGATGTTTTGGCTGATTGGTAATCAGTAGTAGATGTTTTTGAATATGAAATTGTTCTTTTACCAGAAGTTGTTGTCTTGGCAGCAACAAATTTTTGAGGATCTGCTGATGTTTTAACAACAATATCTGTTATATCAACAATTTTAGGACTAGGTGGAATTTTGGGACTTGAAATTTTCTGATTTGAACTATAGTTTTGTTGGGTTTCCCTAGGGAGGATTTGAAAAAATTTACTTGTAGGAACCTCTGATGTTTTCTTTGTTTGATTTTGAGTATATTTCTTCGTAGAGGGTTCTACATTTTTCTTTCTTCTAAGGTTATATTTCCTATGAACTTCATTAATTGCATACTCATAACCTTGCTTGTAATCAAAAGATTCACCATATATGTAATGTTCCAATTTTTTCAATAAAGTATTTAGAACATTAAATTTTCTTTTATTTTAATAAAAGGAATAAAATGGGTAAGGGAGCCCATGTAGAAGCAAAATAAACTCTCCTAAGGTGCAAAGAGTCACTTAAGTGGCTAATTTTGACACTCCCTAGTGTGAAAAGGGCCAAAAGGAAGAAGACTAGGCCATGGTTGACCAAGTCAACAACGTGCCAAAGAGGGGAAGCTTGCACAAGAATACTGCGTAGTTTTAAATGGAGGGAAAATAGAGGATGAGAGAAAACCTAATGGGTGGGGTCCATGGCAAGGAATCATTCCTTGCATAAAAAGGTGAAGGAGAGCCATTGTTCATTTTATGCTTGAGAATTCGATTTGGAGATCTCTTTAGTTGTTCAACTGAGATAGCTTGTGTTGCTCAGCAGAAGGGGAATTCCCATTTAGGAGTTTCCTTCTCTTCCTTGGGAGGCTTTGGAGGAGTTTTTCTCCATCTTCCTCACATCTTGTCTTGAGGCCAAAGCATTCATCTTCAGCTACTGCGTTATTCTGTTGGGCAGAAACGTTGGAGTTGCTGGTGTTGCAGTGAGGGACCTTCATCACTCATTCCCAGAGATGTTTTGTAGAGGAGGAGCCCTATATTTCTCTAGGAGATCAGAAAAGGATATTTCCTAAGCTCATATTGCATATTTGGAATTGGGCCATATGTTTCTTCTCATGCCTAGCACAGTCTCCTTCCCTTACAACGTTATCATCAGAGGTGGCATGCACAAAGGGTTCATTTTGTGCATTAGAGAGTGCAATCTTCAGTAAGGGGATCAGCCCCTTCACTTTGGATATCATTGGAGGAGGTATCAATTTTTATTGCAGCATATACTTCCTTCTCCTATATTTTATTCTATTTGAGTTGCAGCAGCTACACTGCAACTCTGAAATTTTCCTATTTTATGTATTTTAGCCAATCCCTTGGAGGATTGTGATTGTATTGTTTTCTAGGGTTGAGATCTTGCTTCCCTATCTTTATTTGAGCTCACATTGTCATATCATATTGTATATTTCAGTTTGCAATCATTTTCCCTTATAGACTGTGCAACTATAGAGTTGTTGGGTTGTGTAGCAGAGTGTTTTCTCCATTGCATGTACACTTTCCTTTGAGGTTGATTTGAGTCCACCTTGAGAGGTATTTTCCTCAAGGATTTTGTATATCATTTGCTACTACTTGTTATATATCATATTTACACTCTTCTCACATTTCATGAGTAAATGTATTTCATTGTTGCTGCTAGTTGTTAAAGTTCAGGTGTTGTTGTAGCTCATCCTTTGAGCAAGATCTTCCTGAAGGAAGAAATATTTGCATAGCTATAGGTAGAGTCTGAGAAAGGGACATGAATCCTCTGATTCTCATCCTCTCTTTAGAGGTGACATAATTGGTAAAATCCCTCTCATTCCATCTCTGAAATGGCCTTGTTCACATTTTCGACAAAAATATTGATTCAGTGGTGTAAAAGCTGTTGATTTCCATTTCGAAACATTACAGTGGTATCAGAGCTTCGAACTTGGCTTAGCCTGTGAAGTTAAAATTTCAGAGAAGAAGAGGCCAGAATGATGTATAGGATGAGATTAATCTCATCAATTTTCAGATCCAACAACAACCTCTCCAAGTAGGTTGAGGAGACAGAAAAAGGAGAAGAGGAAGGACCATGCACTTCCTATTCTCATAGAGAAGCAGAGCAGAAGCATGAAGAGCACTTGGAATTCAAAATTCTAAGTGAGTATCTTGATGAATATGGAGCAAACCCTAGAGTCTTCCAAGAGACTCTACCTTTTTCACATTTTTTTTAGCAAAGAGAGGAAAGAAGACCCCACAGTCATGGGAAGATGAAAGGCAATAGATTTATATTGTCTACTTTTGATGGGTCACCCACATGTGTAGCAGAGGCTTGTGTGAAGAATCTAGAGGCTTTCTTCCTGCTACATCCTATAGTAGACAGAGAGGCTGTAGCAATTGCAGCGCTGCATCTTGAGGGAGAAGCAAAGATCTGGTGGATCAGCCATGGGAGGCATGCAAGGGTTTCTACTCTTGCTGATTTTTCTCAGATCTTGATCAAAATATTTGGCCAAAGGAGGGAGGAGCCCTCACCACTAGTTGAAGAGGCACATACCAGCATTGTCATAGACATGAAGGAGCATCCTTCATCTTGAGCTATTGAGGCAACTAGCACACTTGAGAAAGAGAATCTTGCAGCAACACAAGATTCTTCCAAATCTCTCCAAGGTATGCATGAGTTTTTATCTATCATGGAGGATTGTACATCATTGCATGCTGATTGTTTTGAGAAGGGAAATTTCACTGTGTTGTGCCATCATTCTCAGACACCCTTGATGAGTCATGCACCACACATGAGGTTGGGGTTTGAGACATGGACCATGGAGGAGATTGCATTTCAATGTCCCATGAAATGCAAAAGGGAAAATATGTTTTGGGATGATGGTAGCTCTTGTGGGAGAGGTACCAAGTTGCAGAAAGATGAAGAGCATCCACTAGGAGCTGAGTGGATGTGGATGGGAGGCAAGAGGAAGATGAGCCTCTTGCAGATCTATGATACAGGGCAGCAAGAAGCCATGCTACGTTGGTTTCTCTTGAGAGAGTTTGGCCAACATATGACCTCTTCCTTTTCATGAGGTTTGAAGAAGAAAGGAGGAGAGCGGTATACTAACACCATGGAGTAGAAAGGAGCATGGGTGAATTATGATGGGATGGAATTATTATTACCATTCATCATGTTCTCATCTCACATTTGGTATGGTGGGAGTATGGAGGAGCAACAAACATTCTTTTTGCTCAGATTTTGCTTGAATTTTGCAGGAGCAAGAGGAGGCACTAGCATAGTGCAAGGGGATTTCTATTTGATCTTGGATGCCCAAGCAGCACCTTCCTCATGGGAAGGGCTCTACAGTTGCAGCAACATGATGGGAGGAGTCTTTGGCAAGATTCATGTCAAATAGGGGAGCTTTGAGATGACAATGACCCTACTCCAAAGGCCAGCATCGCTGTCACTTGAAGGCTTGGATTACTTGTTGGAGTGTTCTCAAAGCCACTTCACAAGTGATGTACTTTGGAGGCATGTAGGTGATGAGCATGAAGGAGTAATGGAGGAGAGAAATCCTTACTACATTTTGACTCTCTTGGCTTGGTTGCACAAGCACAAGAAGAGGGATCTGCATGCAGTATTTATGGGTTCTTCTTTCATGCATTTTCATGCATATTCTTCATTGTTGGGAGAGTCCACTTGGGAGGGCATCTTAATGGTTTAATATTAGCATATGAACAGATGCATATCCAAAAATATAAAGAGAGGGTTGGCACAACAACTTCCCTACTATGTTGCAGTAAGGGAGAACTTCTACTTGAGCCATTTCAACTCAAAGACCAAAGTACAGGAAGAGGGAGGTAACCATTTGCTTTATGACATACACTCTCTTAATTTTATAATAAGCAAGTTGTATCAAGGAGGGTCTTCCTTTCTTGTACATTATGTTTGGTTGTACTTATGGTTCATTGCAGCAAATACAATGGCTATTTCAGCAATGGGTTGTGGGGGAAAGCCACATGATTTTTGGTGTGCACCAATTACACCATATTTTACTTTCATGTATACATCTTTTGAGATGATTGTGGCAGAAAAAAAGTGGCTGGGAAAGAAATTGTTTCTGTCTATTTTGATGCAAGCGGGGAGTGCACTGCGCAGGTTCCATTGGTGGAACAATGATCCACTTTTCGGTTGTCATGAGACAACTTGCTTCTATTGGTTTTTGCTTCCATGCATTGCATATTTTTCTTGGTACATGGAGAGATTTGTTTGGAAAGTGGGACATGAGTTGATTATGCCCATTGGGAGTATGATTCTCCCTATTTTACATGTTGTATGTTTCAATAGAAACAATGGGCAGCCCATGATTGCCAATCTTCATCTCTTTCCTTCATGTGGAAGGATTTATTTGGAGAGTTTGATTTTTTGGAGGAGGCACTTCATGGTTTGTATGATTGATGGGGTGGCTTGGGTCTCTCTTGAAGACCATTATATTTCAGCGATATATCAGCAACAGCCCCATGTGTATCATGAGGAGGGAGAGACTCATTGGGAGGATGAGCCCATTGGGAGAGAAGACCTCCATTCTTTTTGCAGCACATGCTCCAAGGGGAGTATGGGAGATGATATGGTCACCATGTTCAGCCATTTTTTTTCCCATGAGGTGAACCATATGATTTTTTGGATGCCATATGATGATGAAATCCAACTCATCACATATGAGATGACTTGGGCTAGCATGATTTGTAGCGTTGGAGGAGAGATCCTTGGAGATCTAGTCTTCATCTTGCCACTTGAGGGCAAGTATTTTACAGCCCAGGATCAACATACACTCTACACTTATCCTAAGTGGAGAGGAGGAAATCATGGGGTAGGCTATTTTTTCTATTAGGATCAGAATTTCAGCCCACCTACATTGCCGGAGCCCAAGGTGGAGGACAGTTTCCAGGGGTTGCCTAGTTGGGAGATAGCTCATTTTGTATGGATGATTGCTTGGGGATGGAGGATATACATGAGGATATTTCAGACTCCATGCCTTGAGTGGAGGATCTTTTCAGTTCTTCCCTTGCACTTGCTTAAGGGCAAGCAATCTTTGGGAGGGGAGGACTGTAATGTTCCAAATTTTTAAATAAAGTATTTGGAACATTAATTTTTCTTTTATTTTAATAGAAGGAATAAAATGGGTAAGGGAGCTCATATAGTAGAAAAATAAACTCTCCTAAGGTGAAAAGATTCACTTAAGTGGCTAATTTTGACATTCCCTAGTGTGAAAAGGGCCAAAAGGAAGAAGACTAGATCATGGTTGACCAAGTCAACAACGTGCCAAAGAGAGGAAGCTTGCACAAGAAGACTACGCAATTTTGAATGGAGGGAAAATAGAGGATGAGAGAAACCCTAATAGGTGGGGTCCATGGCAAGGAAGCATTCCTTGCATAAAAAGGTGAAGGAGAGCCATTTTTCATTTTATGCTTGAGAATTCGATTTGGAGCACTCTTCAGTTGTTCAACTGAGATAGCTTGTGCTGCTCAGCAAAAGCGGAATTCTTATTTAGGAGTTTCCTTATCTTCCTTGGGAGGCCTTGGAGGAGCCATTCTTCATCTTCCTCACATATTGGCTTGAGGCCAAAGAATTCATATTTAGCTACTGCATTATTCTGTGGGGCATAAACGTTGGAGTTGCTGGTGTTGCAGTGAGGGACGTTCGTCACTCATTCCCGGAGCTGTTTTGTACAGGAGGAGCCCTCTCTTTCTCTATGGGATCAGAAAAGGATATTTCCAGAGCTCATATTGCAGATTTGGCATTGGTCCATATGTTTCTTCTCATGCCCAGTGCAGTCTCCTTCCCTTACAACGTTATCTTCAAAGGTGGCATGCACAAAGGGTTCATTTTGTGCACTAGAGAGTGAAATCTTCAGTAAGGGGATCAACCCCTTCACTTTGGAGATCATTGGAGGAGGTATCATTGTTTATTGAAGCATCTACTTCCTTCTCCTACATTGTATTCTATTTTAGTTGCAGCAACTACACTGCAACTCCGGCATTTTCCTATTTTATGTATTTTAGCCAATCCCTTGGAGGATTGTGATTGTATTGTTTTCTAGGGTTGAGATCTTGCTCCCCTGTCTTTATTTGAGCTCACATTGTCATATCATATTGTATATTTCAGTTTGCAGTCATTTTTCCTTACAGACTGTGCAGTTATAGAGTTGCTGGGTTGTGTAGCAGAGTGTTTTCTCCATTGCATGTACACTTTCCTTTGAGGCTGATTTGAGTCCACCTTGAGAGGTCTTTTCCTCAAGGATTTTGTATATCATTTTCTGATACATATTATATATCAGATTTACACTCTTCTCACATCTCATGAGTAAATATATTTCATTGTTGTTGCTACTTGTTAAAGTTCAGGTGTTGTTGTAGCTAATCCTTTGAGCAAGATCTTCCTGAAGGAAGAAATATTTGCATAGCTATAGGAAGAGTCTGAGAAAGGGCTAGGAAGCCTCCAGTTCTCATCCTCTCTTTAGAGGTGACATAACTGGTAAAAGCCCTCTCAGACCATCTCTGAAATAGCCTTGTTCATATTTCTGACAAAAGGATTTATTCAGTGGTATAAAAGCTGCTGATTTCCATTTCGTAACATTACAATATTCTAATTGTACTTGTTGTAATTCATATAACTCATATTATTCTTGTGTAAGAAAAATGGTGTTATCATCATTAATGCCCATTAGATTGATCTGGGTGTCTTCATCATTTTTTTTTTTGGTGAGAACTTTCAGTATAGTTCTCTTGGAAAGGTGGTCTTATTGTTTGGTCAGGTGTTGATTCTCTAGACTTTCCAGTGTTAGTGTTTTCCTGAAATTGGGATTTCTTATTTGATGTCCTTGTTGTTGGTTATCCCAATGTGGATTCCTTTCCATATTATCTAACCTATCCATCATTCTTTCTAATGTTTTTTCTAAGCTATCTATTTTCAAATCTGAGGTTGATGATTCCTCTTTTATTTTCACTCTCCTTTCATTTCTTAATCTAGCTTTCTTGGCTAACAAGTTTTCTTCTACACTTACAACATTACTTTGCATCTGCTCTAAGGTTTCATGATTTCTCTCTCTTAGTTGGTATGCCATATATGTGTCAAATCCATCATGGAATTTGATCAGTGAAAAGTCTGGAGGAGTTTTAAGATTAGCAGGGATTGCATTGTAAATACTGTTATATCTTGTACAATAGTCATGCACTATTTCATTTGATGCTCTTTTTATATTTTCTAATTCAGACAAAATCTGTAATGGATTCTTCTTCTTCTCCCATCTATTAAGAAGCATCCTATGGAAAACAGCTAGATTAGCTATACTACTAGCATTTAAACCTTTAAACCACTATTTAGCATCACCAGCTAAAGTTTGAGAAAAAGGTCTCATTTGAACATCTACATCATCTATTTCATGCAGTTCAAAGTATTATGTCATATTATTAACATGTTGTTCTGCAGCGTAGTGAGTGGTTCCATCAAATTGAGGAATGTTTCTTTGATAATCTTGGGTAATGGCATTTAGAGGGGCTTGCAGGACCAATGGGGCATATCTGGAAGCCATGGCTTGAATTATAGCTTGGCTAGGAGGTATGTTTGAATTACTTAGTGAGGAAGTTGAGGTACTTGCAGATGTAGTTAAAGCACTTGCAGATGAGACTGGGTGATTAGAATATGTACTTGAAAATGTAGTTGAAATACTAGAAGATGTGCTTGGAAATGAGAATGAAGTATTGGAAAATGCAGCAAAAATTCTAGGGGATGAACTTGAACTATTTTTGGGTGGAAATAAAACTCTAGGTTGAAAACGTTTCTTGGGAAAAAATGAATCTGTGGAATGAAGTGTGGTGGAAATAATGGATGAGGTGGTGGTAAACAAGGATGAACCTACTGATTCTAAATGACTGGTATCTAAATGTCTAGTAGAAGGTTTAGGGGTATAGGAAGATAAAGCAATCAATTCAACAGAATGTTGAAGGTAAGCCTCATCAATTTCTTTAATCAACGTTGCCGCTATAACATCAAGTTTATCATACACTTCTAGGGCTTTTTCAACAGAATCAAGTGAAACAATTTCCTTCTTACTTTCATTGAATGAAATGAAATCAGGATCTATTACACTATTATGTATGTCACTTTCTGATTTAGTTCTAAACAAAGATTGTTCAAAATTTAAATCAAATTAAATGTCTTGTAAACTTGATAATTTATTTGGAAGAGAATTTGCTTTGATAAATGAATTATTATTACCTAAAATTTCTACTTTTTTGTTTTTCTTTACAATTCTGTTAGGATTATCTACTATGACAGCAGGTTTTGGATTTGGATTAGACTTGGTATAGTAGACTCTTATGGAAGCTAGAATTACAGTTTTTTATGAAAATATATTCACAATTGTCCAAAAAAAATCTTAAGGTGAAAAAATATGTAAAAGTATCTCCTTTAAGATTAATTTTAAACACTAAGGATTGGTTAGTTCCCCAGTATGGTCGCAAATATGTTATCACTCCAATAATTCTTAATAGTTGTCAGATTTTTTATTTTTGTTTTAAAGAATATTAGAGGTAACCACAAACCTACTTTTAAGCCTTAGGATCTAGCCTTCCTAATGCTCAGAGAGGGCTCTCATTGTATGATTTATCTGTGTTGATTTAAATTGATTTTAGGCTAGTTATGTAGTGTAATTTTTTTTTGGATTTTGATTTGATTTGGTTTGGTGGTGAAATCACCTATTCAGAAGGATAGATCTAGGTCTATATTCCATTGGTTTAATGGAGTCAATGTGTCAAGCAGTCATATCAGAATCAAGTTCTAAAGACAAATGTTTACAGGGAAAGATAGCTGAGTTACTTAAGATCTTCAAGGCTGATGGTGAAAATGGTTTCAATCGGGGTAAGAGAGCAATTAAGGGTTCTCAAATCTAGATAATGAGTGAAAAGGCAGAGGTCAATCGAAACTAGGGAGAAATTAAGGGTTCTTTAGTCTAGATATCAGTGGAAAACATATAAATGATAATCAGTCAAGACTGAGTGCTTTTAACATATTCTGAAATAAAAATTCCTGATTTATCATTTATATTTTAGAAAAATAGGCAAGTATTGACGGAAAACATAAGAAATTGACAAAGAAACAAGTGAAAATACTTCATTGTAGTGGTCCAACACATCAATCCTATAATATGATTCTTTATTGCTTTAATCCAGTCTGCTGACTTGAAATTGGTACAATCACACTTAGGTTCAAAATAGTACAACTATAGAAATATTTAGAAATTCATCCACCCTCAATACTTCTAAATGAGAAGTATTTATACAAAAACTCATACAAAATATTATAGAGTAAAATTAGGAATTATTTATGGAAAAGAAATATCTTCATGCAAGAATATAGTGACAAATTTCTAACTAATTCTTAGTTGTCCCTTTTTAATTAAAATTATTGGTTGTTGTCTCGATTTTGTTACTACTTTATCTCTTTTCTATTCAACGAAGGCTGCAGCTGGACAATGAGATGTCTTTCACACTGGTAGCTTTATCTCTGCTTTATAATTTGTGATTTACTTTAAACTTTGACCTTGAACTGATACTCTTTCTCTATAAAACTGTAACTGTAAATGTGAAAACAACATGCTTTGTTTTGTTTTTTACTACCTATGAGCTTACTCTAATATGATTTTACAATAGATTAGTCAAATTTTCCCAAAGCTCTGCCTCTGGAAATTTGATATTCATCATCCTTCTAAAAATCTCATCAGCTTTAGTATACTTTGAGAATGTAGGTTTGTTGACAAATAGGTGTTTTACCTCATGCTGTAGGTAAAACAAATTATCAAAATTCTTGTAAAGTACCTTCCCTATTGGAATGCCTTGTGAGATAGGCAGATTAGGCTGATCCTTGGAAATTTCTCTCATCTTCTTGTCATAGTAATATTGGTTCATTAGCTTTCCATGGATTACTAATGGATTTGGAAGGCCTTTTCACCTTAGGACATCAAATTTCATCATAAACCTGGTAATAGCAACCTCCATGTTTCGGAATTTCTCCTCTCGATGCACCATCAAATTCTTCTTAGAAATTACCTTCCTAATTTCTAGGATGGTTTCTGTTTTGTCATTAATTCCAATATCCTCAAGTTCTTGTCTATTTTGGGAATTGAGAAACTTGATGATTTCAAGAGATTCTTCAGGTTTCTTACCAAGCTCTTCTTTGATATTTTGAATAGCTTCTCTTGTTGATTTGACCAAGTCTATTTTTTCATAGATAACCTATATGGATGGCCAAATATTATTGATAGCTTCAATGATATTGTTCCAAAGTTGTTGCCTGGCTTGTGCCATGGGTTCTTTCAAAGTTAGATCCTTTTCTAACTTCTTCAATTTCTCATTCAATCTATTTTCTCTTTGTTCTTCATACTTAGTCGTTATTTTAGAAATTTTATTTTCATCTTCAAGACTTTTAAGCTTTTCCTTAAGTCTATTAATCTTAGTGGTCTGAATAGACATATCTTGTATAGGTTTTACTAACTTACTTTCTTCATCTAAATGTTGTGATGCTATTGTTGAAGACTCTGTAGCTATAGTTGTTGATGCAGTAATAGGTAATGCCGTGGCCATTGGGACATTAGGAACCAATGTTTTTGTCAGTGTAGAAGGTAAAACAACAGTAACTATAGGAATGACAGTCACTGGGATTGTTTCTTTGCTAGCTTCCTTCTCCTGGACCAACTTTTCCATTTCAATATCCATTTCCTTTATTTGAGCAGCCAACTATAAAATCAGACTCGTCATCTCATCTTTCTAATTTGTGTCCTGTAATAGTTCCTTTGCTTGAGGATGTTCGGTAGGGGGCAGCTCTAGTTGTTTCTCTAATGCAAAAATTTCTGCATTTTTCTTCTTTATCAATTCCTATGCAACTTTAACATTTTGAGGATCATATCCTACTTCAATCACTAATTCCTCCAAATATTTAACTCTAGTGTCTTTTTCCTGTGAAAATGCTTTCTCCAATCTGAGTTGATCTCTGATATTTACAAGTTTGTTTTTTAGTTTCTGTGCACTAATGGCCTTGGTTGTCATAGTAGAATAAATCATCTCCCCTGCCTACTTATGAAACTTAATTTGATCCAAAGGATGAAAATATTGGACTGGAACTTCAAAATCTATCTTTTTGTAATCAGAAGATGACTTAGGAGTTTGAATTGTGGGCTGAAGAAATGTCATCCGCATCTTTTTATTTTTGTAGTCAAAGACAAAAAGTAGCCTATTTTGAATGCCAGGAGTTTGTTTTAGATACCTTTTCTGTCTTAATTTCTTCATTTTTGGCTTTGATTTCTTTGTATCTTTCTTTGATATCCATCTCATTTTCTTCTGGTTTTTTGGATGAGGAAACTTCAATACTGTGCTTATTCTGAATAAGCTGACTATTTGAAGTTGTAGGTTGTCGCTCTTATTCAATTATTGTAGGAGGTGCATTTTCCATTGCTGTTATTTCTATATCAATCACCTCTATTGTTTCCACTTCTTTATTGGCATGATTTAACTTTGGCTTTTTATTGTATCTCAATTTAAATTTAGTTTCAGTTGTAGTCTTTGCAGTATATTATCCTTCCTCCCTACTTCTCTTTGAATTCTTGTCTTCTTGAGCTAGAGTCTACAAGATTTGACTAGTCTCACCTTGCTTCTCTGCCTCTATGAAGGTGTTATCCAACCATTCATACTGGTTGGATAATTTCTCAATATCTCATTTCTTTTCATGCAAATAAGGAGTGACTTTGCACTTAACTCTTGTTTTACTTATAACTCCTAGGGGATCATAATATTATAGAAAACTATGACTAAATTTAAATTCTTGCAAATTCTTTTCAGCCTTTGGACCTATCTCTATTGTTACAGATAAAACGACCAACTTGATTTTTCAATTTGAATTGTGTCTTTTTCTTTACTTCTAAAAAATGGATTGCATCTGAACTAAGAATTTTCCTTATGTATTCAAGGGACAACAACCTCATCGGGAGGTATTTAGGTAGTTTATATGGAACAATACTTGAACCATATACTCTTGTTTCAGTATGATTTTGGTACAAGTACCAATATCATGTTCTATTGTGCTCTAAAAACTGTAGGACCTTCTTAATCTCTTCACTAATTTTGGGTTGCCTACTGCTGTTAAGAAAATTGACCATTGGATGATTGAAGGAATCAATAAATTTTTTTTATCTGAATTCAGTGGATTCTTTCCTTATCAAGGAAGTCCAAAAGATGACTGATTGTGGGTTTCCTTCAACATCAAGCTTTTGAAAGTTGATGGGAAACTTCTCAGACTAAAAGTATAGAAACATGTGAAATAGAAATGAGGAATACTTGAAAACAACTTCAGAAGGAATTTTGACCAACTGCTCATGGATATTGTGAGCAAGGTATTGGGAAAAATTAAAAATGGTAGCATGAGGCTGACCAAGTGTAAAAGTGGACAAAAATCCTAGTACTGCAACATCATCATGTTCATCTGTGAAATAACCAAGGATAAAAGACAAAATGGAGATGATATGTCTTTTCCTTTCAGAGAATTTTGTAAAAGGGTATGAGGGGATTATCTTGGGAATTTCTACAGAAGAAGGCAAGAAGGTCTGGAATATCTGGAACCTCTTGGGGAAGTCCAGATTCAAGTATAACTGAGTGAGGGCTTCAATGGAAAAAGGAAATTCATCTGACATGGATTGGATTTGAAGAATTTGGTTGATAGAATCAACTGTAATAGTAAAACGAAATTCTTTTTCAGAGTTCACTATGGCTCTCTGATTAGGAAAATTGCAGGACTGGCAGAGTCTAATTAATTTTGGGCACTAGTAGGTCTGTGGGAGAACATATTTTGGTAAATTAGACTCCTATATGAAAACTTCATGAGCCTCATCTATAGATTTTTCTTGGCTCCAGCAGTGGAGCTCAAGAAGGTTAAACTATGTGATTGTATCAGTAATCTTGAAGTCTATGTCAGCTAATGGAATGTGCTCTATATCTATAATAGGGGGTTGTAGAGAATTGATAGGTACAATGTTTTTGGAAACCATTTCTTTTCTTGATTTATCAATTTTATTACTCTTTGAACTTAGAAAAAATGATTTATGCCTGTAGGAGAACCTAAGAAAGATTTATAACAGTTTTGCAGAAGAAATTAGGATGAAACACTATGGTCTGTAAAGCTATAACTTGCTCAATTGATCAAATTTTTTTATTCTGTAACAAAAGGAAATTTTTGAGCTTCAAATTTCTGCAAATATATGCCTAGGGTCTATATGAAAGGATTGGACGGAAAGGAGGCCTTCTTCAAGAGCACAAAAGCTTGAATTAATCAAACTCTGTGATGTATAATGGTCTAAGGCTTCAAAATATATGAAAGGAATGCTCAGGGTTTACAAAACAAAGGTTTTTAGGAAGCAACGAGGTTTTCTTTAGGTTTAAAGGATCCTAAATGATTTGATTAACTACATTACTTCTTTAGATCAAGGTGTTAGCCACCTATAAAATTTTGGCATAGAAAACAGGTGGCTAAATGGTTTCTAAGTCTTCAAGAGGAACATTTTCCTTGAAAACCTATCACTCTTGAAAGCCTTCATGTGTTTTTTCCTCTGAAGCAATCCTCAATGTTGTATCCATCAAAAAGCCTCATTTTTTGTGAAAGAAAAATCTTAAAAAAAAAGGCCTCCATTTGCCCCATTTCATCCCCACAAAGCCTACATTTTCATCTTTTTTCCTCCTCACAAAAGTCCTCCAAAACCCCCTCATTAACCCTCTGAAGCATCAAAATTCCCTTTTAAACCTTATGGCTCCCTTATTTGGTTTAAAATACCCCTTTTCTACCTACCGTAACCCTCCATTTGGCCTCAAAAACACTGAATTTAGCCTAAAAATCACCCAATCTACACTATGACAGAACTTAGCCCCCGGGTGCTTACGTGGCTTAGCCCTATTCCTCATATAACCCCCAGCCCGCAACCGGGCACTGAAAAGGCCGAAAATCCTTTAAAATCTTCGAAAATCCTTTAAAAAGGCCTATAACACATTTTTTCTACTCCATTGAAAGTTAAGCCCCCACGGGCTTATTCTTCTCAGCCCCCCTCCATGGAACCAAAACACACTGATCAGGCGCTTAAAAGGCCAAAAGAACCCATGCAGAATGCCTTTTCCCTTGTTTTATTCATTCTCGACTGTTAATGGTTTGGGTCAACGTGCACCATCGATCTCCACAAATTGACGACTTTCAAACAATCGGGCGTCTTCCCTTTTCATATCCCCCCTCGCTTTCATTTTCGATAACTTGCCTCTTCCACAGATCCCAACCGTCCATACTATAGATCCGACAGTCAGGATTTGTTTTTGCCAACCATATAACATTTCCCCTTTTGAAAAAATTTCCGCCCCGACAGTAGATCACGACCATCCAAACCCAAAGATCTACGGTCCATAATGAACCCGATGAGTTAACCCCCGCCCCGTGCATCTCTCCCCATCAGGTTCTCTTCGCACCATCCGATCAAAACCATCAGATCCGACGTTTAAGAATGGGTTTCGTGCAAAATAAATGTCCGAATGATAATGATTTGAAATCACACGATATAAGTGGTTTTGTATCGCCACGTGGCGCGCGATGAGTGGAATTGCACAAATTTTGTTAAAACCACTTACTGCTCCCAACGCTGCGCGAATACCACCATGGTTTTCCGCTTACCACCTATTGCATTGAGTTTTCAAGGTTGATCGTGGCCGTTGATCGAACTGATCTAACGGCCCGGATTTGTTTTCGCCTCCGCCCTTTCTCCATTCACTTATGCCCCCGAGAAATTCCCTCCACCAATATCTGCCGTCCATTAATCTGAATCAACAGCTCACGTTTAATCTTACCTCCATTCATCATTCGTTCACCTGACCTTCCCAATGATCTTACTGACGAACCTCCACCGTTGATCACCTTTAAATTTATTTGATCCAATGGCCACGACATGACACCATATCCCAGTTCGTTCAGCCCTCCAAACTCTTCATCAATGAATCTAGACCATATATTGCCACTGTTAGATCTAATCTAACGGTCTAGAAACCGCCTCACCCCAGACCTTCATCAGACCATTTTCCTCCATTTCACCATGGTTTTCCACCGTTTCTTCATGGCTACCATTTTTTTCCATCGCTTCTTTCCATACTACACAAGCCTCCAAAGCAGCCTACCCCACCCCCGCATTGATTTCTTAATGTATTTATCATGTTTTTACAGGTCTTAAAGCGGCACGAATCCACTCTGTTACACAGTCAGAGAAAGGGTTTATCATAGTGCATGGAAGGTATTTTCAAAGCCATAAATCGTAGAGGAAAGTGCCTGAGAAGGTTTAGAACGTGGTTTTCATTATATATCAGTGTCAACCCCTAATCTAAACCCCCTGCGCCATTAAACCTGCACAGGCACTAGAAACAGTCAACAGAAGCCACAAAGAGTATCAGTGATAGTCTAAAGGGATTAAAAGCATGATTTTGAAGATTAATGACATAATCAAGTGATTAAAGGAGATAAAGGCAGTATGAAGACCCGAAGACAAAGATTAAGCCTAATCAGACCTAAAACACAGGGATAAAGTAAATTAAAGGTGTTTTAAGGTAAAGACAAAAATCTGTCAGTCCAAGAAGCCTCCACCGCCACATCAGAGGCCAATTGAACCCTCTCCAGCACCAAAATCCAACCCTCTCCAGCTACCAAAATCCACTTGCAGCCTCACAGAAATCAAAGAAGGCTTAGTTATTGCAAGAACAGGAGATATTTGCCTAAATACAGCTGAACAGTTAATACAAATCAGAAGAACTTATTACTAATTGTCAGAAAAGTTATTTTAAAGATAAAAAACAGCCCTGAAGTCAATATTTTCGTCCATTAAGCCTTGAAAAGAAAAAACAGAGTTATGAAACATAGTTATAGGTTGAATGCATTCCTTCCTTATGCCTTGCATGGTTTTCAAGGCCAGGAATTGCATTGATTATGGAATTAATGATACTTGACCCCTAGAAACTCTCCCACTTCCTGATTTTCCTATAAATTCTCCTTGAGGAGAACATTGTAATCATTGGTATCTGGATATCTGTTGCATGTAATAGTTTTCTGAAGTGGTTGAAGCCCTTTTTGTAATTGAAGATACATAATCTAAAATGAGAAGTTTGAAGTTGTAGATACCCACTGGGCTTGATGATTGTAACTGGTTTGAACATCAAATACAAGCTGATTTATGGGATCCTAGTCTATGTCAATGGTGATGTTTTTTCTTACTGTTAATTTTTATTTTTCTTTGTGTTTTCATTCTGTCCACTTTCTCTGATAAAGAATAGCAAATACAGAGCTAGGAATTACTCTTAACAGTACCCTAATCTCACTGATAAGCTTTATTTCTAGGTTTTCCTCCTTTGAAAGTTTCTGTTTCCCATATAATATGTTGAAAGCAGGATAGGTTCAAATTCCTTACTTGATCTTAAGCTATTATAAGTGTTTTAAATGTTTTCTATTGAAAGTACATCAATGCAGGCTAGTTTCAAAGTGATTAACTGATCTTAGATTACTTTTATGTTTTTTCCTTAAGTGCATGCCAAAGCAGGATAGTTTCAAAGTACTTACTTGATCTTAGGTTGCTCTTTGTTCTTCATTTGTTTGTTCTCCATTTCCCATTTTGTTTCATTCCATAAAATCAACTAAAAAGAGATCCTTTGACATAGATGACTTGCCCCATGGACCACTCTTGAACCTTGCTGTCCAATTAAATCCTCTTATGACTCCATAGCCCAATGGATTGAAGCTGGCTTTTGCCTATCTTATCAGCTAAATCATCCCTTCACTTTCATACACCTTCACCTTCATTTAAAATGACTTCACCTTCATCATGTCTGTGCCCAACCAAAACAAAAAACCAAACAAAACCCATGTTCTCCATAACTAGCCTAATATCACATTTCTAGCTTTAAAGATCACATCTTTAAATACACTTATAGAGAGATCCCTCTCTGGATTCAGGAGGGCTAGATCCTAGAATCCCAAAGTGGTTCATATGTAGGCTTTGTAGTTTGTATTTCCAAACTTGCAAATTACAGAGACCTAACATTATGGTGACTCCGCTAGGGAAAATACCATATTAGCTTGAGTTTGGTAGTAAATCACTGTGGTGGATAGTAAATCTCCTTCAAGACACTTTAAACCTTCCACCTAGTGACTCCATAGTTCCTGAATGACAGAAAGAATCCACTGGTGATCAGTAGGCCTACTGATTATTTTTGTTTTCACAAGACTCCACTGGGAGACTAGTTTCATTACAACATCATCCATTTCAAAGGAAACACATAGGATTAAGCTTCTTTGTTTGTAGATAGTTTTCCTCTTAAAGACTATCATATCTGGCCAACCTTCTTCGTTGAGATTGTTATACATACTGGCTTCAAGAACAATCGATACCAGAGCTTATCCTAATCCAAACCCCCCTGCAATAGTGGACAACCCTGAGAGTATTCTTAGGAAGCCTTCTTCATATAGGGACCCAGCTATTGTCAGACACATTCATAGAGCTAATTCAACACCGGAAAACCTTACAGCTCTATCAGAAATTCAGTTTGATTTAGACTTACCAAGCAATTCACCAAGAACTAATTCATTCAGTAGTTTAGATTAGACAAACTTTGAGCTTCCAAACTCACCTCCTCATAGTGATCAGCATATTGGTAGCAGAGAAACCCCTCTATCCACACCTCCTGATATAAATTTCATTCATAACTTGGGTCTCTCTCACCCTAGATCTGCTCAACAGTTTGCTGTTGGTCCTAACATTTCTGGCATTCATATACCTGCTGCTCAAGCCCATCCTTTACCTCCACAAAACATCATCATGGCAGCATGGTATGCTCCCTTGGTGTTACCACAGCATTTGGTTCCTTTACCCAATGAATATCAGTCTAAAATTCCTCATTTCACTGGGAAAGAATCTGCTACAACTCAACACCACATAGATATGATGGAATATGCCTTTGACTACATGGAAATAGAGGACGAGACAATTAAGATGAGGATATTCACTCAGAGTTTAGAAGGAGAAGTGAAGAAGTGGTTTAAAGGCTTACCTCCTAATAGCATCAATGATCTCCCCTCCATGCTAAAAACTTTTATAAACAAATGGGAAGTCAGAAGCAACCCTCTCCAAATCTTAGTAGAATATAAGAATCTTAAAATAAATCCAGGAGAGAGTGTTCAGGACTACTCTACTAGATTTAACAGTGTCTACAATGCTCTTCCACCACACATGAAACCTCCCCAAGGGATGGCCTTAGTGAAATAACCTGAAGGCTTTGATGCTGATATGGCCTACCAGCTTAGGGAAAGAGATTATAACACATTGGAAGACATGCAGAAAGGATCAGTGAGTGTTGAGGAAAACTTGATTGAAAAAAGAACCAGGATGAGGGCTGAGAAAAAGGTAACCTATAGGGATGACAACACATCTTCTTCATCTGATTCCAAATATGATAGTCTAGCCAAAAAAATGGAGAGGATGGAAAGAATGATGGAGAAAATGGTCATCCAAGTCAATAATCAGAACAGAAACCAAAACCAAAACTTTAGGAGAAACAATCCCCCAAATAGACAAAGAGACTCTGATCAACAAGTCATACCTCCATTCCAAGATAATTTCCTTGATGAGGATGAAGGGATAAAAGAAAAATTAGAGGGAACTATCATAAACATGGTGGAAGTGGATGAACAAGATCACATATTTTCCACAGAAGATAACCAGACCTCATACTCACATTGGAACGAGGAAGAGTTTGAAATTGAGGACTATAGGTTAGGATTCGAGCGTTGGGGCAAGTCGGTGGTTCTTGTTATGGACCCGCGCCCGGAGCGGAGAACGTTCATATTATATGGTTAAAACTTCATATTAATCCGCATGAAACTCAATGTTTATTAAACCAACTCCGACAGTTAGGGTCATGTGGCCCGTTTCTTCAGCCCCCACAACTGGCGGAGTGCCATTTTTAGCGGTAGCCCCTATTTTGTCGGTATTATCTGGCAGTCAGCCAGATTTAACTGCAGTTTTTTTTGGCCAACTAGCAGCTGGAGTAAATGTGGCATAACTTTGGCTAGGAGAGGCCTTTTGGAACGAATTGACGAGCACTTTCCAGTCGATCTGTTTCGGAGAAATTCTGAGCACTTTCATTTTTTAGCCTTTTTCCATGGCTTGGACTTGAGCTCCTGATCAATAATTGGAGACAAGGTACTCAAGTGGGTCACTAGAAGAGAGGATAAGGGTAAGCATGGAAAATTTGACAGTTTGTGGCAAGGTCCTTACATTATTCAGTCCACCATTGGTCCAAATGCATTCTTCCTGCAAGAGTTGGATGGTACAGATCTGTTTGGGGGTCCTGTCAATGGCAGGATGCTCAAACATTATTACTGCTTAAATTCAGAGTTTAAAGTTTTCACTTCCATTGTAAATACCATTGCTTTGTTTAGTTTCATAAAAAAAATAAAAATAAAAAAAGATGAAAGAAAAGGTTCAAACAAGCTCAAAACTTGAACCTATGAAGTTCCAAAGAATGGCTCAAATCAGCCCAAAACCTGAGCCAAAGAAAGAGAAAAGATGGTTCTAATATGCTCAAAACTTGAACCAGCAAAGAAAGAAGAAGAATCGGCTCTAGCAAACTCAAAACTAGAGCTGGAATGAAGAGGAGAAGTGACTCTAACAAACTCAAAATATGAGTCACAAAAGAAAGAAGATGGATCAACTCTAACAAGCCCAAAACCAGAGCTGAAATGAAGAAGAAAAAGTGACTCTAACAAGCTCAAAACCTGAGTCACAAAGGAAAGAAGGATGCTCTAAAAGTTTCACAATTTCAAGCCTTCACAATTTTGGTTTCAATTTCCTGCAAAGTTCAGTTCATGTGTAGTTGTCTTTATGCCATGGACCCACAGCAAACCAGATAGTCTAACTCTAGTTTGATTGTTTTTAAATTTCTGTTTTAGAATGTAGAGAAAGAAATCTGCTAGACAGTTTAATCCTAGCAGATATTAGTGTAGGTAGAGAAGCTATGAGGGCAATTGTCTAATATAGTCTCATGGAGGAATAAGGGTAGAATTAGATTAGTGTTTTCTACTTTCAATAAAAAAATGATGAAGAAGGTTTGCAAGTCTATATTCACCTTGAAGAAAAAATGTTAGGACAGTAGGATGGGTAGGTAGATTGTTTGGGAGAATATTACTGCTGATATGATATTTTCATGATTTGTAGCAACTGATCAAAGAAGAAAGGTATGGTGAAAGATCAGGCATTTGGCCTACTTCCAAAGAATTAAATCTGCAGTTCTTGACACCTTCAAGAAGATGTCATCCCCATGTGGAGCCACTATTAGCCACCTATAAAATTCTGGCATAGCAAACAGGTGGTTAAATGGTTTCTAAGTCTTCAAGAGGAACATTTTCCTTGAAAACCTATCACTTTTGAAAGACTTCATGTGTTTTGTCCTTTGAAGCAATCCTCAATGGTATATCCATCAAAAAGGCCTCACTGTTTGTGAAAGAAAAAGCTTCAAAAGGCCTTCACCTGCTCCATTTTATCCCTTCAAAAGCCCCATTTTCACCCCTTCTTCCATTTTCAAAAATCCCACAAAATCCCTTCATTAATCCTCCATCTCATCCTAAAACGCTTTTTAAACCTTATAGCTCCCTTCATTTCATTTAAAAAATGCTATTTCCCCCCTACCGGAACCCTTCTTCTAGCCTTGAAAAGCACTAATTTTGGCCTAAAATACCCTATTTTACACTATGACAGAACTTAGTCCCCGGGTGCTTATGTGGCTTAGCCTTGTTCCTCATATAACCCCCAACCCGCAACCAGGCACTAAAAAGTCCGAAAATCCTTTAAAAGGCCTATAAAACATTTTTTCCGCTCCATTGAAAGCTAAGCCCCCGCGAGCTTATTCTTCTCAGCCCTCCTCCATGGAACCAAAACACGGTGATCAGGTGCTTAAAAGGCCAAAATAACCCATGCAGAACGCCATTTTCCCTTGTTTTATTCATTCTCGATTTTTAATGGTTTGGGTCAATGTGCATCGTCGATCTCCATAGATCGATAGCTTTCAAACAATCGGGCGCCTTCCCTTTTCATATCCCCCCTTGCTTTCATTTTCGATAACCCGCCTCTTCCACAGATCCCAACCGTCCATACTATAGATCTGACGGCTAGGATCTGTTTCTGCCAACCATATAACATTTCACCCTTTGAAAAACTTTCTGCCCCGACAGTAGATCACGACCGTCCAAACCCGAAGATCAACGGTCCATAATGAACCCAATGATTTAACCCCCACCCCATGCATTTCTCCCCATCGGGTTTTCTCCACACTGTCTGATCAAAACCATCAGATCCAATGGCTAAGAATGATTTTTGCACAAAATAAGTGTCCAGACGATAATGATTTGAAATTGCACAATATAAGTGGTTTTGTATCACCATGTGGCACACAATGAGTGGAATTGCGCAACTTTTGTTAAAACCACTTACCGCTCCCGACCTCGTGTGAATACCACCAGCTGATTTCCGCTTACCACCATCTTCTGCAAGGAATTTTATCATGTGATCTCAGCCATCCATTACTGAAATCTGACGGTGATGATATAATCTCACACCCATCCATTATTCGTTCATCCATCCCCCAAACAGTTTCATCAATGAATCTGGACCATAGATTGCCACTGTTAGATCTAATCTAACGGTCCATAAACCACCTCGCGCTAGACCATCATCAGACCGTTTTTCTCCATTTTGCCATGGTTTTCCACCATTTCTTCGCTGCTACCATTGTTTTTAATTGCTTCTTTCCCTACTCCACAAGCCTCCAAAGCAGCCTACCCCACTCTCGCGTGGATTTCTTAATGTATTTATCATGTTTTTACAGGTTTTAAAGTGGCACAAATCCACTCTGTTACAGAGTCACAAACAGGGTTTATCAGAGCGCATGGAAGGTATTTTCAAAGCCAGAAATCGTAGAGGAAAATGCCTAAGAAGGTTCATAACATGGTTTTCATTAAAGATCAGTGTCAAACCCTGATCTAAACCCCCCTGCACCATGAAACCTGTACAAGCACCAGAAAGAGTCAACAGATGCGGAAAAGAGTATCAGTGACAGTTTAAAGGGATTAAAAGCATATTATTGAAGATTAATGACATAATCCAGTGATTAAAGAAGATAAGGGCAGTATGAAGACCTGAAGACAAGGGTTAAGCCTAATTAGACCTAAAACACAAGGATAAAGTAAATTAAAGGTGTTTTAGGGAAAGACAAAGAAATCTATCAATCCGAGAAGCCTCCATCGCCACATCAAGGGCCGATTGAACCCTGTCCAACACCAAAATCCAACCCTCTCTAGCTACCAAAAGACACCTGCAGCCTCACAGAAATCAAAGAAGGCCTATTTATTTCCAGAACAGAAGATATTGGCCTAAAGACAGCTGAACAGTTAATACAAATCAAAAGAACTTATTTCTAATTGTCAGCAAAGTTATTTTAAAGATAAAAAAAACAGCCCTAAAGTCAATCTTTTCATCCATTAAACCTTGAAAAGAAGAAACAGAGTTATGAAGCAGAGTTATAGGTAGAATGCATTCCTGCCTTATGCCTTGCATGGTTTTCAAGGCTAGGAATTGCATTGATTATGTAATTAATGATACTTGACCCCTAGAAATTATCCCACTTCCTTGTCTTTCTATAAATTCTCCTTGAGGAGCACATTGTAATGGTTGGTCCCTAGATATCTGTTGCATGTTAATAGTTTTCTGAAGTTGCTGAAGCCATGTTTGCAATTGAAGACACATAAGCTGAAATGAGAAGTTTGAAGTTGTAGACACCCACCAGGCTTGATGATTGTAACTAGTTTGAACATCAAATACAAGTTGATTTATGGGATCCTAGTCTATGTCAATGGTGATGTGTTTCTTACTATTAATTGTTAGTTTTCATTTTGTTTTCATTCTGTCCACTTTCTTTGTTAAAGAACAACAAATAAAGAGCTAGGATTTACTCTTACCAGTACCCTACTCTCACTGACAAGCTTTATTTCTATGTTTTCCTCCTTTGAAAGTTTCTCTTTCCAATGGAATATGCCAAAAGTAGGATAGGTTCAAAGTCCTTACTTGATATTAAGCTACTCAAAGTGTTGTAAATGTTTTCTGCTAAAAGTACATCAATGCAGGCTAGTTTCAAAGTGCTTACCTGATCTTAGATTACTTTTATGTTTTTTCCTTAAGTGCATGCCAAAGCAGGATAGTTTCAAAGTACTTACTTGATCTCAGGCTGCTCTTTGTTCTTCATTTTTTTGTTCTCCATTTCCTATTTGTTTCATTCCATAAAATAAACTTAAAGAGATCCCTTGACATAGATGACTTGCCCCATGGACCACTCTTGAACCTTGCTGTCCAATTAAATCCTCTTATGACTCCATAGCCCAATGGATTGAAGTTGATTTTTGCCTATCTTATCAGCTGAATCATCCCTTCACTTGCATACACCTTCACCATTCATTTAAACTGCCCTCACCTTCATCATGTCTTTGCCCAACGAAAACAAAAAATCAAACAAAACCCATGCTCTTCATAACTAGCCTAATATCACATTTCAAGCCTTAAAGATCACATATTTAAATACACTTATAGAGAGATCCATCTTTGGATTCAGGAGGGCTAGATCCTAGAATCCCAAAGTGGTTCATATGTAGGTTTTGTAGTTTGTATTTTTCAAACTTGCAAATTATAGATACCTAACATGACCTATCCTACTCAATCATCTTACCTCAACCAACCAACCAAACAAACCCTACACTTAACAACTAGCCTAAAATCAACCATCTAAAGAAAACAAGTTTATATCCTTCACACATAATAGAGATATCCCTCTCTGAGTCCAGGAAGGCTAGGTCCTAGGACTCCAAAGACTGGTTTGATGTTACCCTGTGCATTTGGTCTACCAATATGCTAAATCACGGGACCCTAACACTATGGACAAGCTTTTTCCAAGGAGATTCATGGATTTTTAGTCATTTATCTAGATGATATAAAAGTATTTTCCAAACATATAATGAACATCTAGATCATTTGAGAAGAGTTTTCATTAAATGTAGAAAATTTTGCATTTCCTTGAATACCAAAAAGACACTCTTTGGACTAGAAGAAGGTAAACTCTTAGGACACATAGTTTCAAAGGAGGGAATTAGAATAGATGCAGCTAGAATAGAGGAAATTTTAAACATCAATCATCCTAGAAACATCAAATAATTACAGGCATTCCTAGGTAAAATAAATTTCCTTATAAGATTTATTTCTAATTTAGCAGAACTAATCAGAGAGTTGAATAACATGTTGAAAAAGGATTCAGCACTTAAATGGACAGTAGAGGCTAAAAAAACTTTTGAAGAAATTAAACAAGATCTTACTAAAACACCTATCCTCATAAGTCCTAACCTCAAAAAATATTTTATAATTTTTTCTCAGTGCTTCAGAACACACCATTGCAACATTCTTGTTGCAAAAGAATGATGAGGGTTATGAACAACCCATTTTTTTTCAGCAAATCCTTAAGAAGTGTAACACTAAAGTACAACATTATGGAAAAATAAGCACTTTCTTTAGTGAAAGATATTAAATATTTCAGAGTGTAAATTTGATACTCCCACATTATTGAATATGTTCCAAATTCAGTAGTAAAGGACATTCTGACCCAGAATGGGCCTGATAGAAAGAGAGACAAATGTATTGCCACTATATTGGAATATGATATTGAAATAAAGCCTACAAAATTTATTAAAGGCCAATGTTTAGCCAAAATCATGGTTGAATCGAACTGTCGAGCCTTAGATATAAATTTCATTTTAGCAATAGATGTTCAGGAAGAGATGGCGACTCCACGGATCAATGAATATTTTTTATATTCACCCTCATATGCAGATAGCATATTTGTTTTACTTAACCTACAAGGTCCTCCTGGTTTATCTAGAACTAAAGGTAGATTCTTAAAATTAAAAGAAATGAAATATTGTATCATAGATAATGCTTTATTTTGGAAATATCATGATGGAATTCTATTAAAATTTTTATTGAAAGATGAAGACAATAAATTTATGTAAGGATATCATGGAGGTGACTGTGGAGGACACCTTTACTGGAAGAAAATTGCTGATAAAATTTTGAGGGCAGGTTTTTACCAACCCACTCTCTTTACAAAGGTCAGAAATTATGTGACCTCCTGTCACAAATTCCATATATTTGAATAGAAGAAGAAACTCCTTTCATTACCCCTCAAACCCATCTCTGTAGAAATTCCATTTCAACAATGGGGTTTAGACTTCATTGGTTAAATTCACCCAGCCTCTATTGGAAATATTGAGACAGGGGGTGAATAAGTATTCCTTTCAATTAGAGCATTAGTTAATCTTCAATTATTATCAGTGTTTGTACAATTATAGCAGCAAACAAAAGGAACACAAATGCACACAGATTTTAAGGTGGAAACCCACTTTGGGACAAAAAACACCCAATGCTTTTCTAATAATTCTTTAATATTAAACTCCAATTGAAAATAAAGCTCCAACTTCCTAGAATCTAGAAAAGCATTCTTCTCCAGCTCCCACTAGATGGATGCCCCAATGCCTGAGATTCTTCAGTAGTCAACTGAATGGATTCCCCAACACCCAATGAGCTACAATTCACCCTAATACCACCCTACCACCCTATAGAAGAATAAAAGAAGAATGGACTCCCGTACCAGGGAAAATGATCCACTTTACAATGATATAGAATGATGTAGAAGAAGAAGACACACTAGACCATAACCCTAGCTATGACACAACCACCTAATGATGATCCTAGAGCTCCTGAGACTTGCTCTTCAACTATTGGCAAATAGACACTAGACAATTTTAACAATAATGTATTTACAATGACTTAGTACAATGATACCTTTACAATGACTGTATGCAATGCTACCCACTTGAAGAGTTCACATGGTGAACTTCTTGCTACTATTCTAAACCTTGGTTGCTGCTCTTGTCATGCTACCCTTTGCTGCACCTTGCTTTGCTTTGCTGCCCTAGAAATTTTGGTCCTTTGCAGCCCTTGACAACACATGATCTAGCTTTTTCTTGCCTTCTAGGAGCTCGATATTGAATCTAATGTATCTCTATTATTTCAGATCCCCAATATCTTATTTTTGGTCCTGTAGTAGTCCTCTCAGTCATATTTCCAATGCCATAGGTCTGATCCAATTTTGATTCTTCAAGAGAGAGTTATTCCCAATCTCTCACAATGCCCTAATTATGGACTGTTTCAGTAGAATGAGCTTGTACGACATGCCATGTGTCACTATTTCTTCATTCGGCTCTAAAATTGATAGAAAGAAAGCTACAGTCCATGCAATATCTTCCAATTTTTACATAATTCCAATCCGATACTCAGAGAGAAAGTTATGAAGATTTTCCTAAGGTCACTTCTTTGAGATGAATTTCAGGAGCCTACAAAAACACTGACTTCCACAGATCATATCTCCGAAAATGTTGCGCACCTTGATCTGACATTTTCATAGGAGATTTTTCAGGATTTCGGCTTCACCTTTTCAACTTTTTACCCTTCGTAGAAACGAAGTTAAAGTGAAAATATCATGATGAGCTATTTCAGATGACGAAATCCCTTACATAAGGAGGATATGAAGATCACAATTTATATAAATACTTAGGTTGAAAGGGGCTTCAAGAAGTGAAAATGGGAGGGATTTTAGGAGCTTAAAATTTTTTTAATTATGACTTTTCAATGACCCATGCCACAACCCCATGGGGTTTTAGCCCACTGACTGGGCTTACAAACTTCAAACATGAATAGCTCTCAAACCATGAAGAATTACGTGGCATGACATATATCAACGGAAAAATCTTGACAAGAAGAAACAATAAAAAGAATTATTGACCTAGAATATAGTAATTTGGTAGGTTAAAATTCCCATGCAATAATGGGGTAGCCCCTGGTACTATTTGGATTGACATCAATGACAACCGTTGATCAAAAATCTCCCCCTTTGGCATTGATGGAAACACAAGTACTCTCCCTGCGATCATGACAGCTCTTCCTACAACATTCTCTCACCCTTTGACATCAATGGAAAAGGGTAACTCCCCCTGACACACAACCATCCTAGGGACTTGTACACACTTCCACTCTCCCTTTATATTTTGAATAAGGAAAATCTAAGGAGAACTTGGGAGAATCCCAAGCTTCTGGCAAAGATATTCCAATGCTTCATGAGTACTCTCACAATCATCAACACTTCCTACCCAATCTGCATCTGTAAAGGAATGAATAATGATATTGCTACCCTTGGGATACCACAAGCCATATTCTGTTGTTCCCTTTAGATATCGAAGAATTATTTTGATGGAAATAATATGTGATTCTTTTGGTGCTGCTTGGAATCTTGTTACTTGTCCAGCTACTTGCATAACATCTGGCCAAGAGGCTGTTACATATAGAAGACTACCAATCATATATTTTCACAACCTTTTATCCACATCCTTAGATGAGTCCTCTATGCTCAATTTGCAACCTGTTACCATTGGAGAAAGGATGGGTTTGCAATCTTCCATTTTAAATTTCTTGAGAATTTCCTTGATGTACTTGGCTTGACATATAAATATTCCTTTCTCTTGCTGAGATATTTGAAGCCCTAAGAAGTATGTCAGCTCACCAAGTAAAGACATCTCGAAATCGCTTTGCATATTTGTAGCAAACTTCTTACTTAGTCGATCATCAATGCTACCAAATATTATATCATCCTATTTAGCAATTAGACATGCTTTAGTTGCTTCATCCAAAACATATATGTCGTTTGGAGCTCGACTTGCTGTAGCCACAATTTCACCATACCTGCCTTTCCTAATTTCACATTTTGTGGAGTTGACTAGTATTGTGTGACCTTGATCACACATTTGTCCAACACTGAGTAGATTGTGATTGATGTTTTCAACCAATATAACATTCTTAGATAGAGCATCTTTGCTTTTGAGAGTGACAGTACCTGATCCTATAACATTTGAAGATCCATGATTTCCAAAGGACACAATTGAATCCTTCTTCTCTTTCAGAGATACAAATTTATTTCTGTCTCTAATCATATGCGTTGAGCAACATCTATCAACATACCACACATATTTGTTTTTTTGAGCCTTGAGAGTGAGAGGACAATTATTAGTCTTCTTCTTCTTCCATTTTCATTCGTTCAGTGGCTTTGAAGATTCTTCTGGAGGATTTTCAAGTCTGTAGTCTTTGGCTATGTGTCCAAAGTTTCGAAAATTGTAACGTTCAATATTATTTCTTAAATGTTAAAATCTATTGATGTTTCGTTGAGCCCTGGGAGGTTCATATTTAATAGATCCCTTGAAATTGTATTCGTTCCTGGGGTACGTGTGACATTTACAACTTTATGACAAAATTTTCCACATTAATAATAGTAGCCATAAAAAATATGTTGGTACCTGGATGGAAATCTTTGTCGAGGAATTTTCTTCCAAGGTTGTTCTTGCGAATCTTGTCCAATGAAGTCTACATGCATGTCAGATCTCATAAGTTCATTGTATTTTGTTCTAGAATGTCCTGCTTCTTCTTCTTCTTTGTAATCGATGCCAGTTCTGTCATTGTAATATCGTTGATTGTTGATGAGTTCTTCCAATTCCCTTGAGCTGTTGGCATAGTTTTGGATAGTTTTTCCTTTCTTCACTTCCTTACACAGCGAGACTACTTCGGCTTCTAATTCTTCCTTTTCTTGGTTGCTTTCTTCCAACTTCTTTTGAAGTGACTCTTCAATGCATTTGTGTTCTTCAACTTCAATATTGAGACCTTGAACTTGTTCTTCAAGAGTATTGGAACGAATATTCTCTGCCTAGAGCTCTTTTATAAGTTTGATTACTTCCTTAGAAAATTATTCTATGGTCAATCCTTCTTCTTCGTTGTTTGATACCTCTTGTTTACTGTGCTTCACCATAAACAATACTCTCTCATTGGCTTCTTCTTCACTATCATTGTCTTCATCAGATGATGAGATATCTTCTTTAGAGAGAAAGTTCCTTTTGGATCCTTTCTTGTTGAATTTATAAAAGCATTTATTTCCTTTTGAGTTGCCATCACTTATGTTCAAACATTTTGATGCGAAATGCCCAACCTCACCACAGTAGAAACATATCAATGGAAGTTTACCTTTGAATTTTCCCTTACGAATTTTTAGTTTTCTCGTAAAGTAAGTATATTCTTCATCTGAAAGACCTTCTTCATCATCTCCCTTTTCTTCACACTTGCAGGTGCATGTATTTTCAATCTAAGGTTGTTTATCCTTATTGGCTTCCTTAGATGCAATGAATGCAATTTCTAGATGCGAAGTGCCCTCTCCTTCATCAAGTCTCATTTAATATGCTATGAGAACTCCATGTAATTCATCTTTGCTGAGTTTGTCTAGATTTGCACTGTATTCTAAGACCGATACCTTTGGGTTGAATCTCCTTGGTAACATTCTAAGAATCTTTCGTATAATAGTCTTCTCATCAACTGGCTCTCCCAATCCTTCCAGAGTATTTGTTATTTCATCAACGCATTGGAAGTATGTGGCAATGTTTCAATCTTCTTTCATTCTGATTTGCTCAAATTTTTCTCTATAGATTTGAAGCTTTGCTTCTTTGACATTTGAGTCACCTGCATATATATTCTCAAGCTTGTCCCATATATTTTTTGCAGTTTTACAACCAAAAAAACTATGATAAGCAGATTGATTATGTCCACTGGTAATAATATTATTTTATTTTGCATCATTTACCAAATTCTTCTTACATTGTTCATCTGTGGTTGATGTAAATCCATTTTGAATAGTGTCCCATACTTCATAACCTTGTGCCAAGAGATAGACCTCCATTCTTCCTTTCTAGAGTGCATAATTATTTTCATTGAACAGAGGTACACCATTCTTGGTATGCTCCATGACCTCCTTCCAGCTGCTAAACTGCTATTGAAGGAACCAAGCTCTGATACCAGTTATTGGAAATACTGAGAGGGGGAGTGAATCAATATTCCTTTCAATTAGAGCATTATTTAATATTCAATTATTATCAGTGTTTATACAATGATAGCAGCAAACAAAAGGAACATAAATGCACACAGTTTTTAAGGTGGAAACCCACTCCGGGAAAAAAACCAATTAATGCTTTTCAAATAATTCTTTAATATTCAAATCCAATTGAAAATAAAGCTCCAACTTCATAGAATCTAGAAAATCATTTTTCTCCAGATCCCACTGGATGGATGCTCCAACGCCCGAGATCCTTCAGCAGTCAACTGAACGAACTCCCCAACACCCAATGAGCTACAACTCACCCTAACACCACCCTACCACCCTGTATAAGAATAAAAGAAGAATGGACTCCCGTACCAGGGAAAATGGTCCACTTTACAATGATATAGAATGATGTAGAAAAAGAAGACACACTATACCATAACCCCAACTATGACACAACTACCTAATGATGATCCTAGACATCCCAATATTTCCTCTTCAACTCTTGGCAGATAGACACTAGAACAACTTTTACAATAATGTATTTACAATGACTTAGTACAATGATAACTTTACAATGACTGTATGCAACGATTCCCACTTGAAGACTTTATGTGATGAACTTTTTGCCGCTATTCTGCACCTTGGTTTCTTCTCTTCTCATGCTACTCTCTGTTGCACCTTGCTTTGCTTTGCTGCCCTAGAAAGTCTGGTCCTTTGCAACCCTTGACAACACATGATCTAGTTTTTTCTTGCCTTCTACGAGCTCGATATTAAATCTAGTGTATCTCTATTATTTCATATCCCCAATATCTAATTTTTGGTCTTGTAGTAGTCCTATGAGTCATCTTTCCAATGCCATATGTCTGATCCAATTTGGATTCTTCAAGAGAGAGTTATGCCCAATCTCTCACAATGCCCTAATTATGTACTATTTCAGTAGAGCTAACTTGTACGGCGTGGCACATGTCACTGTTTCTTCATTCAACTCTAAAATTGATAGAGAGAAAACTACATTCCATGAAATATCTGCCACATTTTACAGAATTCCAATCCGATACTCAGAGAGAGAGTTATGATGATTTTCTCAAGGTCCCTTCTTTTAGATGAATTTTAGGAGCCTACAAAAACACTGACTTCCAGAGATCATATCTCTAAAAATATTGTGCACCTTGATTTGAAATTATCAAAGGAGCTTCCCCAGGGATTTCGGCTTCGCCTCATATAAATTTTAGCTTCTCAACCTTCATAGAAACAAAGTTAGAGCGAAAATTCCATGATCACTTGTTTCAGATGGAAAAATCCCTTACATAAGGAGGATATGAGGATCACAATTTATATAAATGCTTAGGTTGAGAGAGGCTTCAACAAGTGAATGTGGGAGGGATATTAGGATCTTAAAAAATATTAATTATGAATTTTCAATGAACCATGCTACAACCCCATGGGGTTTTAGCCCACTGACTGGGGTTACAAACTTCAAACATGAATATCTCTCAAACCGTGATGAATTATGTGGCATGACATATATCAATGGAAACATATTGACAAGAAGAAACCATTAAAATCATTCCTAACCGATAATACAGTAATTTCATAGGTCAAAATTCCCATGCAATATTGGGGTAGCCCTTGGTGCTGCTTGGGTTGACATCAATGACAAGCACTGATCAACAACCTCCTCAGCCTAGCATAAATGGATTTTTACAGCCACTAATTAATTTACCAAGTGGATAGAATCCATCCCTTCTATACAAGCCACTAACTCTATCATTATATCATTCCTTGAAAACAACATCCTTTCTAGATTTGGATGCCCAAAAAAGCTCATTACTAATAATGTTGCTGCGTTCAAAGCCAATAAAATGATTGAATTTTGTAACAAGTACCACATCAACCTTGGCCATTCCACTGCCGATTACCCTCAAGGTAATGGACTTGAAGAATCCTAAAACAAAAGCCTACTTAGTATCATCAAGAAACTGTTAGAAGATAACAAAAAGACCTGGAATAAAAGGTTGGTTAATGCCTTATGGGTAGAAAGAATAACTACCAAAAAATATATTGGTACATCTCCCTATCAATTATTATATGGGATGGATGTTGTGTTTCCATCCTCTTTAGGAGTACTAGTGATGAAAATGATTCAAGAGATGCAAGTAGAACCAAATTATATCCAAAGGGGGATAAATCAAACAATTCATTTGTAGCAAACCAGGGAAGAATTTTATGTCAAATCAAAAATTATCCAAGAAAAGATCAAAAAGATATTTGATAATAAAACCAAAGAATATGATATTTACGTAGGTGATAAAGTACTCAAATGGGATTCAAGAAGAGAATACAAAGGGAAAAATGGTAAATTTGATTTTCTTTGGAAAGGCCCATATATAATTTATGGTTACAGAGGTAATAATGCATTTTTCTTGAAAGAGTTAGATGGAGAACATCTACCAGGTGGACCAGTCAATGGTAATGATGAAGCACTACTTTTCTCCAGATTAACCATTATTTCATTTTACTTTATTTAATTTGCTCATTTTAAATATCATTGTAAAGTTTATATTGGATTGGATGAATATCCTTTGAAGTTGAAGCCTGAAGAGAAGGCCCTAAGCTTTGAAAGGTATAACATCATATGATTGAATAAAAGAGAGCTCAGAAAATAGTTTCAAGGCAAGCAAGGTCAAAGTTCCAAGGCCACTGATCTTAAAGTTCTTGAAATCTCACAAGGAGATGCCATCCCCAAGTGGAGCCACTATTAGGGTCCTATAATAATAATCATCATAATTTTAAATTGACTATGTTAAAGCCTTGTAATATTTTACATACTTTGCTTTCTTCAAATTTTTTCCCATATTAAAAAAATGAAAAGAGGGTAAGTCCTGAAAGAAAAATAAAAGGACTAAAAGAGAAAAACATGAAAAAAGAATATAAATTATCAACCCCACAAAAAAGAGATAAAACAGATGTTGAAAATGATGCACATTTAAATGCCACTACTTTTACTTTACTTTATGCAAATAAAAATTGTGTGCAGCTTGTCCAAAATGCCACAATTCATGATGATCAAACAACTTAATCTTGATACACTCATGCTTTTAAATTTGATGTCATAATAGTTAGTGAATAAATATCTAACCACACCATTTAATCTTGGCATATCAGTAGTTAGGTAGAGAATAAAAATGAGCTCATCAGTTTAATCTGAGCCATTGGAGGTTATAAGGTTAGAAGTAGAATAGTTTTCTTATCAAAAGAAAGAAAAGGGTCAGCAAGATAAAATGCACCCATTGAATGAAGTAAAATTTTTTAGGGTAAATAAAGGGTAGGTAGAAGAATGTTACAAGTCATGGAAAACATCAATTGGTTCATTTCATATCACTAATATCCCCATAAATCCCCTTCCCCTTGTCTAAAA
Organism: Pinus albicaulis; assembly: GCA_034641835.2. Classification (NCBI taxonomy): domain Eukaryota; kingdom Viridiplantae; phylum Streptophyta; class Pinopsida; order Pinales; family Pinaceae; genus Pinus; species Pinus albicaulis. Next base: position 543,149,731 of record CM076580.1, on the reverse strand, counting down.
TCCTAATGCCACTCTTAAAATTCATATTCCCTTGTAAAATAACCCTTTCCCCTTATTTCACCCCTTTTCCCTTCCTAAAACCCCTTTCCCTAGTTAGAAAACACATTTTCTTTTGAAAAGTAAATTCCCTTTTACTAATTCCCTTTTTCATTCAAAAAACGTCCAAAACCCACTTATCTAAAGTTTTTAAATGTTTAAATATATCGGGCCCCACTGTAAAATCCCTTCTCGGTATCCTTTTAAACACCTATTCCTAATGTATTTTTAACATCCCGCCACTTTATATATTACATTAAACCCACCCTACCACTCATATATATCTCGACTACATCTTCATTTTTATAACCTATGGTTTGTGTATATTATATTATTTCCCCCACTGTAATATATTCTCGGGCCCACTTTTAATTAACCCTACCTTATAATAATCCCCTCCCCGCTAACATTTAAACCCCTCCACTATATTAACTTGACCCAATTATATAAAATCCATTCGCATAAGTCACCCTGGGTCCCACCTATCAAAATCCCCACAACTCATCCCTCAACACCCATCAAACGTCTGATTGGCGCTACTAAGATTCGACCATGCCAAAACCCTTTCGCACTTTCAAATGCCAGACATTTAAAACCAATCTGGCATTTGAAATGGTTGGTTTTGCACCCCGTCCCATTTTCCACGTAGTAGCCCCACTTCTTAACGCATCCTAAGTCCCGAAACCACTTTACCGCTTTTTACCATGCGATAACTCGCCATACCACTATTCTTTTATGCGATGAAACCAACCTTATTTGAATTTAACCTTCGCGCCCTATGTTTAAACCACCTCTGGTCAAATAGCACTAAATCCCTCCCGAAAATGTTATTCCATTATATGTTGTGTATTTTCCAAAACTGTTTGTTAGTCTAAGAAGACCGGTGTCGACCTATTGTAAAGATAATCTAGACTAGAATTCAAGCTTATTGTTATCAAAACCTTGGCCAACCCAGTTTAAAGACTCAAATTTGAAGCATTATAAAACAAAGGAAAGCCCCTCTTACTTCTAGAACACCTTCTGCATACCAAAACTCTATTTTCCAGGTAATCCTAAAGTGCCTAAAGCCATTACTTAAGCTAAAGAAAGTAATAAATTGATAATTCAACAAGGCAAATGGCCTCCCAGAGCATAATCTCTATTAACCCTCGGCAACCACATGTAATGGATGTTGAACATACCACACTTGCTGATAAAGACTTCAAAATCAGTGATATAGTCACTGATTTCAACCTCTTGGACATCCACTGTTAGAGCCAGACTAAGCTAATGATATATACCTTTTGGAATCAAATTTGCCTAAATATATTTTCCCATAGACCTTCCAGTTTCCAGAAATCATCATACCATGTCAAATTTATTATTTTCCCAATGAAAGAGCCCTAGTAACGCCTAGCAAAGATATTTTATTCACAATCACTACAAAATCCATTAATCATATGTTGCAAATCCAACCCAAGCCTGATGAAGCGCCATTGTCTATTTAAATCCTCACTAAATTATATTTAAAACTAGACTTTCCCAAGAGGTTTCAAATCTTCCAAACCTTTCTTCCTCCATGAGTGGAAACCCCAAAGAGTAACACTCCTTATTCAGCTTCACTTTTTTCAAAGAGAACCAAACAGATTGTCACAATGTTGTCTTGCATTCTAGGGTACTTCACAGATGAATATGTAGATGCTTCTATCTTAGGTTTTCTATCCATTTTCTGCCCAGGATAGCCTCCAGCTTCTACATTTAACTTTTCTCAATACTTATCAAATTCCATCCATGATCAATTAGTTAAATGCCAAAGGAAAGATTATTTAAATATTCATCAGTTTTGTTTCATCTGTTCCTATACTTCCAATTAGAAAGGTTTGCATTTAGCCTTAAAAAATTGGACATAGAGGGTAACCCCCAATCTGTAGTCTTCTAGACATCCTTCATCAGAAAGGATTCCATAGAATTCAACTACAAAGACTTCATTGATGCATTTGTTTATCCATTTTTTAACATGCTAAGCAGTAGCATTCAACCTAGGGTCAATGAAGAGATAAATAAGGTATTGCAATTGTCAGAACAAAGTAGAAAAGGAGAATGGTACTTATACCAGAACCACATTGAAATTAGGGTGTATGGATGCCAGCTTACTCCATACAAGCTGCCCAAATACCTCCGAATGAGGTTATTTGAATTAGAATATCAAGAAGATCCTAAACTCATATGAAGTTAATTTCTTGTCAGCAAAAAATAAAACTCAGTTTAAGATTAAGAATCAGCTTGGTCCTTTCATTTGCAATCATATGAATGTTGGTCAAAAAGAAGATAAGTGTTTACAGGATTTCAAGTTCAAAAATAGTTTCAAATGGAAGTATGATCCTTTGGGAGTCATCAGTAAACTAAGAGTCAAATTAAAATTGACTCCTTTTGTCCATGAGTCTAAACTAGAGATTGAAAAGTATTCCAACCAGTCAGAGTGGTTGGAAAATACTTTTCAAGAGGTGGAGAAACAGGTTGGTACTAGTTCCATCCTACATACTCCAACCCCACAAGATAGGAACTCAAATAGGCCAAGAGAGGAATGTTCATATTCTGCTGAAACCACTACTGACACCAAATTTAAGTTAATGTACAGGAAGAAGCCTAAGCTGAATCTAGTAATTGAGCAAGAAGAAATAATTGACACAGTTGAGATTATTTATACAAATACTATTGTCAGGGATAATGCGCCTCCCACAGTCTTAAAGGAAACACTTCAACCATCAACCTCTAGTGCTTGGATTATTCAGAAGCAGCATAGTGTAGAAGTATCTTCATCATGAAAACCAGTTGATAAAGAACATGATATAATGGAGAAGTATAAAGAAATCAAACTCAGGAATGAGGCATTGAAAGCTGTAACCTATACCTAATATTGGAAACAAAATATGAGTGACCAAAACAGGTTGCTTCTAGCCTTCGATTATAAAATCAGGAAGATGCAAATGACCTTTTTGTAGCCAACAATACAGGCTCCAAAATCATCAGTAAACTACAGGAAATCAACATTTGAAGTTCAAGCTAAATATCTACATCCAATAGATCAAATTGAGTTCCATAAGAAAGCATGAGAAATGATCTACTCCACTATGACCAACAAAGCTATGAGTGTACAAAAACTACATAATTCTCTAGAAAATATCATAGCACAATTAAAGCTAGAGAGGGCATCTTCACAAGATAAGGACAACATAATAAAATCACTTGAAGAATTGGTCATGGAGGTTGGATATGATCCAAAAAACATCAAATCAGCTGAATAGCTTATCAAGAAGAAGAATGCAGACATTGCTGCATTGAAGAAGCAGCTGAAATTACCTCCCACTGAGCATCCATGGACTAAATAAGTTCTAGAGAATGAAGGTTCAGAAAGATGAAATGATGAATCTCATCATTCAGTTGATAGCTCAACTGAAAGATATGGAGAATGAAATGGATAAATTGGTACAGGAAAATAAGACCAGCATGGAAGCAATTCTTGTTTCTTCCATTCCTATAGGTTCAACAATAATTCCATCTACTTCATCAAATCCATTACCTACAATTGTATTAGCTACTACAGCAACACCAGCTACTACACCAGTAATAGATTCAACATCAGTAACTCATCCTAGTGATGAAGCAGGTAAATTGATTAAAGTTATGTAATACATGTCAATCCAAACAAATGAGATTAGTAGACTTAAGGATCAAGTAAAAATTCTAGAAGATGAAACGAATTTGGTTCAAATCATGTAGAAATTAGAAACACATAAGTCAAATAGATTGACTCACATAATACATAAGTTAGAAAAATAATTGACATTAAAATAACCACTAGCTCAAGAAATGCAACAACTGTGGGCCAATATCATTAACTCTGTTAAGGATATTTGGCCTTCCATCCAAGTCATATTTGAATAGAAATATTTGATAAAACAGGCAAGTGTTGCAATCCAGAAAGTCAAAAAAGAACTTGGTAAGAAGCCAGAGGAGGCCACTGAGATAATTAAGTTTCTCAATTCTAATAGAAAGGAAGAATTAGAAGAAATTGGCATAATTGACAGGACATAAACAATATTAGAGGTAAAAAGGGTAATTTCCAAGAGAAACTTGATGACACAACTTGAAGATAACTGTCAAGATATGGAGTTAGAAGTGAACAGATTCATGATTAAATTTGATGTTTTGAGGCATAAAGGTCTACCAAATCCATTAGTAACCAATGAAATATTGATGACACATGAATATTATGACAAGAAAATCAAAGAAGTGGCTAAAGAACAGTCCAACAATTCCTCTCTAAAAGGAATTCCTACAGGAAAAGTACTATATCATACTTTTGAAAATCTATTTTACCTCCATCATGAGGTAAATAATCTCTTTATAAACAAGCCTACTTTTTCAAAATACACAGAAGATGATGACATTTATAGGAGAATAGTAAAAATTAAAATACCAGATGAAGAGGCTTGGGAAAAATGGTATGATTTACTATAAAAGATAAAAGAAAAACAAGTAAAAGAGAGACAAGGTCAAAGGTGAAAACAAGGCAGTCAAGGTTAAAGAGTAAAAGAGCAGTCAAGGTTAAAGTAAAAATAGAGGATGAAGTTTAAAGAGAAAAGTCAGAGTTAAATATGATATCAGATAAAAGGCAGAAATTGTAAAGATACAGCCAGTGTAAAGCAACAGTCAGAGAGATAAGACAAGAAGAATATCCAAGAATCAAATAGCAAATCAATAAAACATGGACATCTTGTAGTTAGTTTAATGGGTGTCTTTATGTTCTTGCATGAAGATATTTATTTCCCTTGAATAATTCCTAAATCAGTTTTAGGATATTTTGTATTAATTTTTGTATAAATACATCATAATTCGAAGTATTAAGTGTGGATTCCTGAACATTTCTATAGTTGCAATTGATCTAAATACCTGAGGGTTTATTGTACCATTTCCAAGTCAACAGAAACGAAAAGTAATAAAGGCATTGCATTATAGGATTCATATGTTGAGCCACTTTAGTGAAGTAAATTTCAATTGTTCATTTTTTCCTTAAATATTCCATAAACTTGCATGTTTCCAAATTTAAATGTTATAGCATGAATATTATAGCAGTATTTGTTTAAGTAAACTCTGTTATGAACTGTTATTCATTTTAATGTTTTCTTCCGATATACGGATCTAAGAATCCTTAATTTCTCTCCCATCCTGATTGACCTCTTTTACCTTAATTATTGGAGTGATAATAGAGCCTCAGAAGAAACCTCAGAAGGTAGTGGAGTAGCCATGATTGTAGATGCTGAGACAAGACCGAGTGGAGGAATCCACTCAAGAAAATACCTCTAGTAGGGGGGGATTTTGAGCCATATGGGAAGAGGGAGCACATGCAGCCATACCTCTAGGAGATAGGTGGGGCGATGTGAATTCATAATCCTAAGAGAATAGTTTTTGGTAGGGTCCATTGAGATGTCTTTTCTCATGGATCATTACCTTGCTACGAGAGGCCACAATACATAGTAGCAGGATGGATCAGTAATGGTTGATGCAGTTAGATGTTAGAGTGAAAATGTCAAATACTGGAGTGCAGATCAAAGTTAGCAGCAGTGTAGATGGAACATATGCAGAGTCAGCAATAATTCATATTTTTCAGTAGACAGTGCAATAGCTAGCAGCAGTCAGAGACTCTAGAGTCAGATGCATCATATTGATTCAGTGTGGATGATTTTTTAGTTTCAAAAGTTGCAGTAGTAAACAACTCCAGAGAATTTTTTCATGCATAATATTCAAAAGGTACTAGATCGGGTTACAGTTGGATTCCTTTCATGTTGAGAGGTAGTGTTGAAAATGGAAACAATAAATATTTAAAATGGCACCTATGAGGCTTTTGATTTAATTGTCCATTAATTAAATTAGAATTAAATTGTAAGTCCACACCACATGAAAACTTGTAAGTTATAACTGAGTCGGGAAGGATTATTTAGCTTAGTTAATTCGAGTTGGAGGTCAAAATAGAGGCATGCAGGCTGTCACCTACTTTTTAGGATCCTTGGTTGAGTTATTTGTGAGTTGTGATTAGTTAACTCAATTATTTGAGTTAAAATAAGTTTAACTAGTTCTACTAAGAGATGAGCTAGTGATAGGTCTAGTGAATTAAATCTAATTTAATTCACATTCAGTGATCAATCATTTAACTAAGAATTCACTATAAATAGCTATTGCATTTTCAATTATAAGGAAGGCCCAGTTGAGATTTGGGTTAAAGGGAATAGAACTATAAGTTGTATAATTAGAAAATTGTACAGGTCATGCATGAGGTCATCAGGAAGCCTTGGATGTATTGTGCAGTCATTAATTAGGAATTTCCTAATTATTAGGGGATCAATTATCCCGGGAATGTGTGAGAAAGTTTTTTCATGTAGAGGAAAGCAAGTGGTTAAATATTACACCAACTTGCTTATATCAGTGCCGAATGAGAGGAGGGTTAGATTGTTACAGTCAGTAGAGTGCACAGGTTTCTCAGGAAGGGAAATAAAAGTTTATTTTTCCATGTTATTGACTTTATGTAATATACATAGAGTGGGGATTTTAGCTGAGGCTTTTCCCGGATACATATTTTATAAGGGGATAAATTCTCCCAGGAATGTGTGAGAAAGATTTTTCAGGTAGAGGAAATCAAGTGGTTAAATATCAGACCAACTTGCTTAGATCCGTGTCGGATCAGAGGAGGGTTAGATTGATACGGATAGTAGAGTGCACAGGTTTCTCACGAAGGGAAATAGAAGTGTATTTTTTCATGTTCTTGACTTTATGCAATATACATAGAGTGGGGATTTTAGCTGAGGCTTTCCCTAGATACATCTTCTATTTTGTGATTGATTGATTCTTCCTCTTACTTGTTTATGTGATGGTGCGATAGAAATTGGTTTCCACAATTTGTATAATTGATTAAGTATTTTGTTTTATTACATTACAAGATCATTTGAATCTATTTATATATTTCAAAAATGTATCCATCACATATATTATCATATATAAACTACCATTGTTTGAGTTAGTTTTTTTTCATTTTTCATTTATTTAGTTTCAGTGTGTTCCATTTATTAATTGAAGTCAAGTTTCAGTATATATTTTTGTTTTGGTTACAAATATGTATTTAATTTCATTCCCTTCATAAATACATATAAAAATAGTAAATATTGGGAACATGTGCATTTAAACCATGGGAATATCTATGACACCATGTAAATTTGATACTCTAGGTTAGGTTTTTGTAAGATGAGATAGACTCCTCTTCCACTAACTCCTTACACAACCAACATAGGTTCTACATTCTCATTGCATACCTTCGATGAGACCTCACCTTCTTTCACGTGTTTCCAATGCTAGTATCCTTGGGGGTTTTTTTGGTAAACTCCTGAAGCCTAGGTATTTTCCCCTCCTAACACCAACAAGGCTTCCATGGAGGCTTGGGAAACATATACTAAAGCCCTTCTCCATTTTCATGTATGAATAAAAACACTCCAAAACATATTATTTAGTCTTATAACAATACAATTATATACACCCCAAAAGTAGACTACCAATGGTTAGCTAGAGAATCCCTTTGTGACTCTACCCCATGGTGAAGTAGAACATTGTGAAAATTATGTTGTCCAACAAAAGAAAAAAAATTCATGAGACTCATTTTCACAAATAAAAAACCTAACTAAGATAATATTTTGAATATATATTTCAATGGACCCAACATATGTTGCTTGTACAAATCATACTCTAAATTTGTGCCTCATCTCTTCCTCTCGTGCTCATTAACCAAGGAATTTTCGGAGCTAGATACACTAAATTTCTAGATTAAATTAAAATTGGACTGGTAAAAAATGGAACACATCTTACATTCTTGGATATATTTACAATTCCAAAAAAATAAAAATAATTACCTCTTCTATTGGCATTGGGAAATTGGGATGAAAGGAATCATATTTTCTTTGAGGACAAGCTTCCTGTGGTGATCAAAGTGACATTACAAAGACTAGATTTTATAGACTCAGGATATCATCAAACCAACATCCCCCCTATACATTCTCCTCTAGAAGTAATTACCCAAACCACTTCACCATGGGATTTAATTGATGGAGTGGCGCAAAAGAATCCTATAAGTGGGTGAGCCAATGACATCCTTTTTTATTATAAAAACTATCTTTCTTTGTTGATATAGGCCTAGACACAAACAACTATGTGCAACTTACATCACTCTAAATTCTCCTCCATGTTGCACTAGAAAAAGGAATTAAAAAATTTCACATCTATGAGGATTCCTTCTAGTGATAAAATGGATGAAAGGGGAACCTAGAATCCAAAATTTCACACATTAGTGACATTATAAAAATCAATGAAATATTATTGTTCTATTCATTAATATCACATTTGACCATGTATACAAGAATAAAAACTAGCAAATTGGCCTAGACGTTTGGCATCGATTCATGGAAAAATATTGAAGAAGTAGTAGGACATAGATTGGAATATCTTCATGCACAATGGATAATATTTGAAACAACATAGATGACATAACTTATGTTTACAATATATAGAATCAATATTTGATATACATATATTTTTGTGCCTTTTTTATGGTTAACATAACCATTTTATGAAGCTATTTTTAGAAAGTTATACATGAAGGTGACAAAGTTATTACATGCCTCCATTTTTTTTTCTTATATACTCTAAAAGAGATTTTAGAGTTCTCTTTTATATTAGTGGAAATCTATGATATACACATTATTATAACGATCTACTAAATTGATTTTATATATTAATAAAATTATTTCTATTAATCATTGGAAAAAATAACCCTCGATTCGCTAAATTCTCAAGTTACATAATTTCACGAGTTGTTCCATTAGTGTTACGTTTCAAGTATATATTTTCCTAGGTTGCATAAGTTATGTAGAAGTTACATAAGACCTATCTTTTTAATAATATACTTAACATATTGTACTCTTATTGAATTTAACATTTTTCACTCTAATTAAATCTACATTAAATAGGGTTATACGCATACTTGTGGATTTCTCACTACATAGAATAGGAACTATAGGTTTGCTCAAAATTAAAAGAATTAGGTTGATATAAATTCATTAATTTATATACCAATAGAAATTATAGAAATGGTTGTATAACGAGAATTCAATGGATATGATACAAATATTTTCTGTTATCTTAGGTGGTTGGGAAGTAGGAATGGAATCCTCCCCACTCAGGTTCAATTCCCTCAAGTGACATGATGGACGTTTACATCATCTAAAGTATGCATATGTTCCTCATATGGAATATACAATGTTGTAGCTGTAAAAAAATGTTATAAATAATTTTCAATTATAATGGTTCTCGTATCAAATGGATAATTTAATATAATGTAGAAACAATTGCACATATATAATATATGCATATTGATGATCCGCGACATTAAAACAAGAATGCTACAACTCCAAAGGCTACCAAAATAAATTATCAACGCAAGGTTCGTATAAACATAAGAGAGGCCAACATTTTATGTGCAGTAGACTTCTTCCTCTTCCTAGTTTGACTCCCTCTGATGCAAGTGAAAGAAGGAAATGAAACAACTTCAAATGATCAAATGTCTAGGTAAGTTGCCAATCGTAAGTTGCAAAAGGTAAATAACCATAATCAAACCTATTCTACTTTAGCTGGAAATTAAATGGCACAAATGAAATCTATTTTATTTGCAAAAATTTAAATCATAACGAAAACTAAGAAAATATAATCTATCTCGCTGGAAAGGAAATGAAATTAATGGAAATATATTCTATTTTGTAGGAAAGGAGAGTCATAGAATACTCTTGCAAGAAGGAAATCACACTTTGCATAAAGTAAATTATGGAAAGGATATCTAGAATAATTGAAGAGATCAAAATTCAAGAAGCAAGCAATGTAAGAGCTAAATGGTGACCTAACCAAGCCTCATCTCAACCAAAGTGCTCTCAGAGCATTCATAGGCTATAATATACTTCTACCATGAATTTGGAGTGAATATTTGCAAGGAATTAGAGGAAATTTCAGCCTAAAAGTGCCCATAAAATTTTCATGTATTTTCCATGTCATAATATGTAAATCAATCAAAATCCTTCAAATTTAAAAAGAGGTACATGTAAATATTTTTGAGGGAAAAGAAGAAAAACTATTTTTTAATTGTATTTTTGGCTTATCTCATTATAGATTTACTGAAATTTCAAGTGTAGACAATCGTTGGATGCGGAATTAAATTCCACATCCAACGAGTACCCATTATGCATGCTTTTGAGAAGACCCACATTGATAAAAATCACAGATACATTAAAAAAATGTGTTAAACATGTTTTTTTAATGTATCTATGATTTTATCAATGTGGGTCTTCTCAAAAGTATGCATAATGGGTACTCGTTGGATGTGGAATTTAATTTCGCATCCAATGAGTGTCTACGCTTGAAATTTGAGTAAACCCATAAAGAGATAAGCCAAAAATACAATTAAAAAAAGTAGTTTTTAACTTTTCCCTAAAAAAATCATAACTCTTATTTTACTATTTTTACTATTATTTTATTATTTTTCCTTAGGATGCCACTTTTAGGATGAAATTTCCTCTAATGAATATCTTGAAAAAAAATCTGCTACATGATTGCTACAAGATATCTGCCTCTCAAGTTAACTTGCCAAATGCCTAATAAAATCAAATGAAAATGAAATGGTGTAAATTTTTTTCTTAATTAGGATGTCCTAGGACTCTAATCCAAGTTTAATCACTCCAAAATTGCCTTTTTAATACATGTTATAAAATAGTGGAAAATTACTACTCTAAAAACCCTAAATTCCAAAATCGGTGAGCTAGTTAACCTATGAAATACTTAACATAATCAAGTGAAAATTATATTGGGTAATTTTTTTTATTAATTATAATATTTTTATGACTGAGTCCAAGTGTAATCATTCAAAAATTCCATTGTTAACATTTGCTAAAAAATAGCATATAATTGCTATTGTTTTGTTACATGGTTGTTGGGAATGATTGCCTATCTACTTTATTAACCAAAGAAAAGTTCTTACTACATATATGAATCCATTTTATTAATTTTTATGGTATTATGATCATTAAGGAGTGGCTAGGGGTGGTCAGGAGTGTTGTGGGGCAAATTGGAATGCATTTGGAGGCTTCTTTTGTAGTGCTACAGGATTGGGACATAGTGCTACAAGATTGTGATGTCTTGCTACAAGATCACAAATGAGAGCAATGTATGGGGTTACAAGGCGTTCTAAAGGAAATAAATGGTGGTATAAGGCATGGGAAGTTTTTATGAAGCCCTTTCCAAGCCTAGTGCTCCTTAAGAGCCCAAATTTCATAAGGAAAGACGCATTGTCACAACAACCTTCAACAAATCTAGAAAGTGATCTATGTAAAAATTCTACTCAAAGAGGTTGTTGGAGAAGGAAGAAAAGCATTGGTGCCGGAATTAAAAGTGTAAATTATGATGCTCAGTCCTACAAATCCATAACCTGGACTGTATTGAAAGATATATAAGTTTTTAAATTCTTGAAATGACTTCCAAACAAATGATTTAATTACAAAAAAAAAGATAACAAGGGAAGCTAATTCAATATATAAATACGATAATAAGAAATGAAATATTTTTTTGGATTTCCAAATTAATATTTACAACTACACTTCCCACAAGAGAGGTTATTAATAGACATGCAAAAGAAACTTTCTCATAAAAAAATTCCACTAGAAGAGAAAGGAAATATTTCTAGCTATATACAAGAAAGAAGTTGCATGAATAAAATACACAAAGGAGAGAGGCTAGAGCCTCTCGGGTGGTCCCTAACCTAAGAGGACTCAACTCCATAAAGATGGATCAAACTGAAAATAAGATAGCTTTCATTCACATTCAAAATAATACATAACAAAATACTAGGAAAAGAAGCTCGATATTCCTAAAAATCTATTCTCCTCTAACTATAAATCTAAAAATACTTGAGGGGAAAAATGTAAATAATAATGGAAAATAATAAAATTGAATATATCTTGCTGAAAAGGAAATTAAATTAAGGTAAATATATTCTATTTTGCAGGAAAGGGAAGTCATAGAATACTCTTGCAAGAAGGAAATCACACTTTGCATAAAGTAAATTGTGGAAAGAAAATCTAGACTAATTGTAGAAATCAACATTCAAGAAGTAAGCAATGTATGAGTTAAATGGAGACCTGACTAAGCCTCAGCTCAATGAAAGTGGCTTCAGAGAATTAATAGGCTATAAATCTACTTCAACCATGAATTTGGAGTGAATATGGGTAAGGAAGATCTCGAAAACAAGTTGTTGTAGGATTGCTACGGGATATCTGCCTCTCAAGTTAACTTGCCAAATTCCCAAAAAAATAAAATGTAAATGATATGGTGTAAATTTTTTTATTAATTATGATTTCATAGGACTCTAATACAAGTTTAATCACTAAAAAATACCCTTGTTAACACATGCTAAAAAATAGCAGAAAAATACTACTCTAAAAACCAGAAATTCCAGAATCGGTGAGTTAGTTAACATATCAAATTCTTGAGCCTAATCAAGTGAAACTTTTATGGGGTAAATTTTATTATTAAGTATAAAGTTATTAGGACTTAATCCAAGTTGAATCACTCAAAATTACCCTTGTTAACATGTGCTAAAAAAGAGTAGAAAATTGTTGTTTTTTCACTGGAGGGTTTCTCGGAATGATTGTCTATCTACTTTATTAACATAAGAAAATTTTCTACTAGGTATATGGATAAATTGTATTATTTTTTATCGTATTATTATCGTTATAGACTATCTAGGGGTGGTCAGGAGTTTTGTGGGGAAAATCATAATGCATTTGGAGGCTTCTTTCGTAGTGCTACAAGATTGAGATAGGGTGCTACAAGATTGTCATGTTTTTCTACAGGATCAGATATGAGAGAAATATGTGGTCTTACAAGGTGTTATGAAGGAAATAAATGGTTGAATAAGTTAGGATAAAGGTGTATGAATCCCTTTTCAAGCCTAGTGCTCATCATGATCCCATTTTTCACAAGGAAAGATGCACATGATGGCCTTCAACAAATATGGAAAGTGATCTATGTAAATAGACTGCTTGAAGGGATTTTGGCAGAAGGAAGGAACACAATTGTGATAAAATAATAAGTGTAAATAAATATGCTCAACCCTAAAAATCCATACCTTCACCTTTACAAAATATAGATTGCTATTTTGATGCTTGAAATACTGCCAAATAAATGATTTAATTGTAGAAAACAAAGTTGGAAAGGGAAACTAATTCAATATCTAAATATTACAACATAAAAGTAACTATATTTTTGGCTTGCAAACAAAATATCTACAACCACACTTCCAACAAGAAATGTGATTAACAAACCTGCACTAGCAACTTCACAAATTCTGCTAGAAAGGAAAGGAAATATTGATAGCTAAATACAAGAAAGAAGATGCATGAATAAAATACACAAAGGAGAGATACTAGAGCCTCTGGGTTGGGCCCAAACCCAAGAGGGCTCAACCCTTTAAATATGGATCAGAATAAAATTAAGATAGCTTTCATTCCTTATCAAAATAATGCATAACAAAATAATAGGCAAAGAAACTTGTTAATCCTAAAAATCTATTCTCCAGTTATTCTAACTCTCCTATTGGGATACTCATTCCCTTTATTTATACAAAAATACTTGAGGGGAAAATTCCTTGAAGAGGGAGACTATTTCCCTCCAATTCCCTAAAATTACGGATTTGGTTCCCTAATTGATTTTGAATTCCAAGGAGGATAGGTCCTCTGTAAGATATCCAAGCTCAAGGTCCTCTTTTGGTGGAGAACACATCCCTAAATTTTCTCAATCAATGGAGCTCCAAAACATGTTCAATAACTTCATAATATTCCTTTCATTTATTGGCAAGGAACAAGTCCCTAGATTCTCTTATTCTCTGAATCTTCATAATCTACCCAATATTCTCACAATATTCTACAAAAATCAATAATATTAGGCACATAATATGAAATTATCCATAAACATTCCTAATAACTCAGTAAATCTAAGAAAACATTATTAAGTGCAGAAAGGGAGATTTAATATAGCCTTTATGTGTCTAAGAAAGGTCATATTGGCTTTAATTTGTATCTAATTTGGAGGCCCATTACATATGTCTGTGTGTTTGTGTGTGGAAAAAATTTCATTTATATTCAAATATATTCACCAATTTCATATTGAATTTTATACACCATACATATTTAAAGTATACTACTATTAAAATGAGAGGAATAATTTTTGAAGTATAGATATAAATGACATGATTAAATTGTATTCACATACCTCTTAATTGAAAAAACCTTCATTAATAACTTTTAAATATAGGAAACTAATTTTTATTCTTGCATTAACTTGCCATTGTAGTTCTCCTTTCATCAACTTACCAACTAGGGATTGTCCATCCTTTAACCAACCTACCGACTCCAATAGGTACTCTTCTTCCCCAAGGAACCCAAAACTATAATAGGGTTGTAGAGAAGCTACAAATCTAGAAAACATGAAAAGAGTAAAGCCACCAAGCTTGACAAGAACACTCCCACTTCAGAACATTATCCAATAAAACAAACTCTTCAACATTAAACAATAAGAAGTTAAATATTACAAAGACCATCCAACATTAGGGTGCAAAAACCATTTTTCCTATTGTTCAAGTCTTTATCTCATAAGTTATGTGGCTAATCCACTTGTCCATCTCATGACAAAATATAATATACTAAATTATTAATGCCTTGTTATTCAACCACCAATCAATCACATGCAAAATTTCACAACTAATTACTAATATAAAAATGTAAAATTATTATTTATGCTTACCTAACTCTCACATTTCATATTTTAACTCTTAAGCATTTCCTTGATCTCCTCCCAATTTCCAATTTTAGTGATGATACATTTAATTACTTCCTCAGTTACTTATTGACTTTCTTAATCATTGCTCACCTGTTGGCTTGATGGGGCCTATAACCATGTTCAGATATGGCTAAAAAAACCAACAAAACCCACTACTACCACTGATTTTGGCAACAATCTGTTGCGCAGACCGAAGTCTCACCCGAGGCAACATAGTGGGATGTTAGAACCAAGTTTCTCCATCGATATGGACAATGTAGTGCTACTTTAGGGATTCTCTTCCTTTTAATACTTGACAGAGCTTCCCAGAACAAATTTACTAAATATATAGTCATATTTAAACAATTATGCTGAACTAACTTGCAGGCTACATGATCTTACTTCAACAAGCATAAAACAACATAAATAACCATAAACATGACTTCAGAATGAAATTATAAGTAAAACAACATATATAACATAAAATGCAAGTAAAACGTGTAAACTCAAAACATAGATTTGTCTTCAAGAGTCCTTCATTAATGCTCAGATTATCCCAATACAATCAATTCCACCCTACGCACTCAACTGCACGGGTCTAGACACTTAGCTATGGAATTCCTAAGGTCTCCGTGAACTTAGCCTTAGGATAATTTTATCTAACCCAAATCACAAAACATGGACTCAAAATAATATTACATCCCAGTGCATTCTATCATCACTATGAAGTATGTCCTCTCTTTAGGACCATGGTCCGAACACCATGGGTGGAGCTCAACGTATACACAATATTCTCGTTCTTTTAAAAAATAATAGTCTTTGACCCACCGCAAAGCCCCTAAGCCTATAACTTAACTCTACATTACGCGCTTCGCTCCTTGATCTGCGGAGTCTTTCTAAAAATATTTCGTTTGAGGGATACTCTGTCCAACAGGCCCCCAACAAAAAACGGTGACTCATCCCAAGTTACTTTTCCAGTGTGCTAACGATCTTTGCTTCTATGTCACTCAAGGAATCCTTAAGAGGTGTAAATTATTTGGCGCATGATTTTTTAAACTTCTTGGAATTTTCTCAACAACATATCTGTAATTAGCCCTATAATTTTGGCTGCAATATCCTTCTATATCTGGCACAGTCCCTACAACTCCTTGTTATGAAAATTAATCCCTTTTGTAGACAAGATCGATCTCCCTAGTATTCTACGAATAGCTAGAAACAAACATCCATTTGTAAATATTTTTCTTTAAATTATTTGCAATTCAGAATTATTATAAACAAAGAAAGAGGACATGCCCCTACCTTGAAATCCCACGTTTGATGCAGTATTTTATCCAGTCGCTCCAAAGAGGCTTCTCTAGTAAGTAGAACCTGCAATCAAAGATAGACAAAATAATCAAAGCACCTGCAACATATAATAATCAATAAAATCTAATCCAACTTAGTGATCAAGGAGTCTAAGTATTGTTGTCATTCAATAAGCATAAGAACAACTTAATGAGAGAAAGAGATCCATATGTATTATCTTGTATAAAAAGAGTAAATTTACAACCTGATGCCTTGATGTCATACAAGTTTCTTGCAAGGTTGTGAACAATCGTTCCTCCTTCAGTTTGACAAGCCTTCCTCTCTTTGTACCAACATGGGGTTATGGAAATAAGAGTGTGATCATTCTCATGTCAACAACAACTAGTGTAGAGAGTGTGCATGTTAGTTCCCTATATCACTAGTATAGTCCCTTATTATTGTTAGTATAAACCCCTTATTGTTATTATTGTACCCTTGTAACCCCCATTTTGTTATTATTGTGCCCTTAAATTATTATTGTTAGGTCGGCTAGGATTACATTATGGCCCCATGGACTCCTATATATAGAAAGGAGGTTTTGTAAATTGTATCATCCAAGAATTTTTCATTCATGTAATGTATTGGAGGTTTCCCCCTCGAAGTGGCTTATTTATAAGGTGTTTATATCTCTTTTCTTCTCTTTTTGGAGCTGGTTTCCCAACATTTGGTATCAGAGCTTTGGATTCTAGGGTTTCGCTGCTCCAAACAGGTCACCGTGGAATTTTCGTTATAACGTTTTTTATACAAAGTTTTAGAAGCTTAAATTTTTAGGGTGCGAAGCTAAAATCCTGAGGAATATTGTCTAAAAATGTTAGAGCTTGGTTCGCAAAATTTTTGGAGATATGATCTGTGGAAGTTAGGTCTTTGTTCAGGCTCCTAAATAGGTCGTCGTGGAATTTGCGCTATAGCTTTTTTATACTGAGGTTCAGAATATGAAATTTTTATGGTGTGAAGCTGAAATCCTAAGGAAACTCGTAAAAAAATTTCAGATCTTGGTTCACAATTTTTTTTGAGATATGATCTGTGGAAGGTAGTGCTTTTTCAGGCTCCCGAATTTCATCTCAAAAGGGTGATCGTGGGAAAATCTCAATAACTCTCTCTCTGAGCATCGGATTGGATTACCATAAAAATTGGTCGCAAGTACACGGACCATAGTTTCTTGGCTATCAATTTCAGAGGCGAAGGATGAAACAGTGACACGTGGCAAGTCATACAAGTTCGCTATACTGAACTAGTCCATAATTAGGTGATTGTGGGAGATTGGACATAACTTTGTCTTAGAGAATCCAAATCAAGTTAGACCTATGGAATTCAAAAGGGAATTTAGAGGGCTAATTTAGTGCTGAATTTCAAATAATGAAGAGCCACAATCACATAGATAATACAATTTCAATATCGAGCTCCTCAAAAGCAAGTAAAAGGTGTGTATTTTTTTTCCGAATTGCATAAGTCTTGTTTGAAGAATCAAGTTGAATTGATTGCAAGGGCATATTGTAGAATAGATATCAGTATTGGATTATGAAATGGCCCCTAAAAATAATTCAACACCCATTAAGCCTTTGGAAAGCTCTACTATGACTCATTAAGACGAAGAATGGTAACATGACATATCAAAATTACAAGAGCAAGTGCAACAAATTTCGCTCTCGCAAAGAGCAACAAAAAATGACATGGACGTTTTGAAGAAAGGCGTGGAATCTAAGACAGATGGCATTGAATCTAAGATTGATGGCATGGAGGTTGGCATGGAAGCTAAGATCGATGAGAAAATAGAAAACATGAAGAATTTTCTAAAAGCAGAAATGGAAGGTTTGAAAAAGTTGACACAAGAAAGGTTTCCTAATGGTGAAAAGATAGTAGAAGAACCTCATGATGAGAAAGAAATAAATTTTAATCGTGATTTCATAGACTCTAATGTTGGAGGGAAGAACCACCATATTCCAAAGATGGATATGAGGAATTTTTATGGAAAGGATCCTGTAACATGGATACTACAGATGGAGCAATATTTTGATCTCCATAACGTGCAAAACACACAAAAGGTACACATTGCAACTTTACATTTAAAACAAAATACATTTGTATGGTATCGATGGCTTTTCTCCCGTAAAAAAATTGTCACTTGGTCAATTTTTACGAAGGAAATGATAGCACATTATGAGGATACAAAGAGCAACACCTTCTTTAGCCAATTGATAAATCTCAAACAAAAAGGTTTAGTGGGGCAGCACATTGAGGACTTCCAAAAATTGAATATAAGGGTAACTAATATTCCAGAGGAACACAGGATTGATCTCTTCTTAGGTACTCTAAAGGATAACATCTAACATGAAGTTCGTGTTTTGGAACCTGATTCATTGGAGAAGGCATTCAGGTTGGCAAGAAAAGTTGAATGTAAAATTATGGCGACAAGGAAGCCTACCACTCAATTCTATAAAGAAGGAAGTGTTGCTACACCTATATTTCCACAACCTACAAGGTTGACACCACAAAAATTGGAAGAAAAAAGAGCAAAAGGGCTTTGCTACAGTTGTGATAGCAAATACACTAAAGGTCATAAGTGTGCTGAAAAGAAATTATTTTACATAGATTGTGAAGAAGAAGAAGAAAATGAACAAGAAGAGGATATACACTAGGAACCGGCCCTAGAAGAGGAAGAAATGAATCCAACCATATAATGTAATGTACTGGCAGGAATTACCACTCCTCAAACTCTCAAGATAGAAGGACAGATCAAGAAGAAAAAGGTAATAGTGTTGATTGATTCAGGTAGCACCCATAATTTTATTCATTGTAAGGTAGCCAAGGAATTAAATTGTTTACTATACCCAGCACCATAATGTCAAGTGATGGTTGCAAATGGAGGAACTATAAATTTCTCTAGGAAATGCCATAATATCAAGCTAACCATGGAGGAATATGTATTGACTATTCCAATGCTTTCCATTCCTATGGGAGGTTCTAATGTTGTACTAGGAGTACAATGGTTACAATCTTTGGGGACGGTAGCTTTTAATTTTCAAGAACTTTTCTTGAAATTTTTTTCAGAAGGAAAGGAATTTGAATTATGAGGTATTGCAGGGAAGCTAGGAAGGATAATAAGCTCTAATTTCATGATAAAGCTTCTAAAGAAAGAACAACGAGGCGTAATTGCACAATTATGCTCACTAGAAGTTCCAACATCAAAATCATCTATTCCTGTAGATCTCCAACAAGTCTTGGACAAACATTCCAAGGTGTTTGAAACTCCCAAAGGACTCCCACCTATTGGTGATCATGATCATGCTATTCATTTGATTCCAGGAAGTGTTCCTCCAAACATCAGGCCTTATAGATATCTTTACGTCCAAAAGAGCGAAATTGAACGTATGATTGCAGAAATGTTAGAGGCGGGTATTGTTAGCCACCCATATTTTTCAATTATAGCAGTTGGTGGCTAAATGTTCTTTGCAGCCTTCAAGAAACAAGTTAAATCCTGAAATATTGTTGGTACTTGAAGTCTGTTGGTAAGAGTCCAAACTACTGTTGGTTCTGCATACTCCTCATCTTCTCTGCCTCTGATGTTCCATGAAGATCTGAATCAAATATTGCTGCATCTCTCCCCTTTTTCCCTCCCCTCCTTCTTCCATTTTCCCTTCATTTCTTCAAGTCTCCTTTCATCCATAAAAACCCCATCAAACCCTTTTATATCCCTTATTCCTCCATTGATCTCATTTCCTAAGGTCAAAAACCCACTTTTTGACCTATCGGAACCTTTCCCCTCTTGTAAAAGTCATTAAAAAACCATAGAAAAACATACATTTTCTATGCGTTGGGCTTTAGCCCCTCAGGCTAAGCCCCTTTTCCGTTTCTGCCTTCATATGCCCCAGCGCCAGAACCATCTGCTAAGACCGCCAGGCGCTTAACCCGCAAAAATAATTTATCACCCGGAAAAACATCGAAAACCTTTATAAAATGCCACATCGGGTTTATTTTAATTTTTCACCAAAGAAATTCGTATTAAAGCTCGGTCGTCGATCTGTCCCTCGGATCGACGGCGCGGAGTGTGTCCCGTCATACGGTGGACCCCTGCCCCACCCCCCGCCGCGGCTTGTTTGTCGTTTTCCGCTGTTTTCGTGCCCGCACCGCTGTCGTCCGAGACGGGTTTTGTGCGCGTCGGCCGGCGATCCGACACACGGCCCCGGCGCCCGCCCGGCCTCCACCTCCCCACCCCCAAAACCGCCGTTACGTGCCGTCTCCCCGCGCCCCGCGTGTTAAACCTCGTCCTGCTGGTGTCACCGGCGGGATTCATTCCGCCCAGTCGGATCCGGGCCACCGCTCCATCCAACGGTCCCCCGTCCTTTCATCGTCCTTTAACCAATTGGCCTGAGTAGTTAAGAATTTCTAAAATGATTTTAAAACCCAATCCCCGTCGTCGATCTCTTGTGGTCAGCCCGATTCTGCATTCCTTCCTGGGTCCATTATACGGTCCACCTTCCTCCCCGTGTGTTAGTCGATTTGAACACAACGGGTCCCAGTGCGATGATCTTCGGTCCAAATCTCTCCTTCTCATCGCCCTCAGGCAGTCTATCCATATAACGCAGGATTTCCTCATTTTTCTTGTCTTTTGCAGGTTTTTAAGGTTTTTCTTCGTATTCTATGAAAATCTAATGGTTGAGGGTGACGACTCCAATCCTTTCGATTTGTCCAGGGAATCGATCTTACGGAGAAGAACAGTGATATTTGCAAAGTTTCATGAGCTTTGGTTGCCTCACGTCCCTGTAAAGCTCGGAAAATGCCATCGATATCAGAAGCAGAGAAAGAGTATCCGGTTTTGAAGACAGAATGAACCAGAGCAGCAGTTTTGTGAAGATTGACGGGGATTACGGCTAAGACGGTTATCAAAAGCCTAATCCCCGGCTCAGAACACGGATTAAAGCAAAAACCTAAAAGTGTTCGGCAGACAGATCGCCTCCACCGCCATACTTTGAGGCGAATTGATTCCTCAACCACCACAGTGCCACCTATTGCCTCAGAACGCTCAATCAAAGGATGAATTTATTGAACAGGATCAGATATTATGCCTCGAACAACCAAAGAAGTTATTACTGCACCGGATTTCAACGACAGAATGTTTGCAGAGTAACCCTAACAGTACGCAGAGCCTGAAAGGTCAATATAAGCTCTCTTCGAGCTTACTTCTTAAGTATAAACACATTAATACAATATAACACATGTAGAATTTCTTCATCGAACCTCACGGGGTCAGGAAGACATTAATTCTGCATTGATTGTGTTTGGGATCTTTAAATCAGATCTCACCTCCTCATCCTTCTATAAATACTTCAATAGAAGATGAGTGAGGGGTTGGTTTTTTATTAGTTGGTTGTCAATGTAATTGCTGGAGCGCTGTAGCTATTTCTGAGTGGAAAACTCTTGACTGTAAATAGTGGTTTCATGGGCTCTTGGAGCTCTTCTTGTAACCAATAGGTTAGGTTGTGAAGAGAGATGTATTAAAACATTGGATTTGAAGATTGTAACCGGTTTGAAGCAATCAATACAAGCTGATTTATGGGATCCTGGTCTATGCTGATGGTGATGTTATTCTCACTGTAACCTGTCATTTTATTTCAGTTTTCCATTTGTTTCATTTTCCACTATAAAGAACAGTTTAAACAGTGTTAGAATTTGCTGTATACTAGTAATCTTCTCTGGCTGAAAAATATTTATCCCAATGTTTTCTTCTTATTGTATTATTTGGAAATGATTTAATTCAGTCTAAGCACAGAGATGCTGGCGTTCCCTCATCTTTTCGTCACTGCTGAATGTTGTTTTTAAATGTTACTTTCATATATGTTGTGTAAAGAACGAATTGAGGAAATCAAAGGTTAGCCCTGAGTCCCTTTCTTGTTTGCTCAACTATTTGTCTGTTTCCCTTAGGATGTGTCAAAAGCTGACTAGTTTCAAAGTACTTATCAGATCTTAGGCCATTCTGTGTTGTCTTGGTGATTGTCTTGGAAGTAACTAAGTAAAGAAGAACTAAGATGAGGAGAAAGGTGAGCCCTGCCCGCTAGTTTCTACTCCAAAGGTTGCTTTCAAGTTTCCCTTTGTTTTTGATTTGTGTTCTATCAGAAGTGTATCAAAGGCTGGATAGTTTCAAAGTACTTACCAGATCCTAGTTTTCTTCTGTGTTTTTCTTAAGTGCCTGGTCAAAGGCTGGCTAGTTTCAAAGTACTTACCAGATCCTGGGCTGCTCTTTGTTCTGCATCTGTTAATTCCCTTTCTTTTTGTAATCACCCCATTCCATAAATCAAACTTCAAAGAGATCCTTAGGCCTAGATGACTTGCCCCATAGATTACTCTTGAACCTGGATGTTTCAATTAAATTCTCTTATGATTCCATAGCCCAATGGATTGAAAACTTGCCATCATCTTTCTTCAGAATCAAAGCTTATTTTGTTCACTTGCAACTTCTCACCTTTGAACCTATTTGCATATAGATCTTTCCACCTCAAACAAAAACTATGTTCCACTATCTGAGAAAAACCAAACAAAACCTTCGGCCTTCATAACTAGCCTAATATCATCACCCTAAACTTCAAAGACAATATCCATCTTTGTACATATTGGAGAGATCCCTCTCCGGATTCAGGAGGGCTAGATCCTAGAATCCCAAAGTTGGTTGAAATGATGTTAACTCTGCAATCGGACTTTTCCAATCTTGCTTGTTACAGAGACCTAACATTTCTGGCGACTCCACTGGGGAGGACTTGAGTTTTTCATCTTTTTCCCTTTTATTTTCATATAACACCTTGAGAGTAAAAAGCAGCCTTTTCAAGCACTACCAAAGAATGGTAATCATGATAAAACTTGTTTGAATCAGTGACAAGCTAGGTCAATCCTAGGGTTCTTTGAAGTTTTTATCTAACCTTGGGAAATCAGCTAGCTTAGCCATAAGGATAGACTGTCTTTGTTTCTTAACCGTAGCTAAGTTTTGAGGCAAAGCTAGGACATTCTTTTAAACCACAATATAAACAATTCAGAAAATACCAAAAACATTTCAGATTGGTAGTAAAACACTAGTTTTGATACCTGTATACGTCTTTGATGTGTTTTACCCTATACTCTTAGACAGAGTCTGGAAAGGGCCAGGTAGCCTCTGGATCTCATCCTCGTTTGGGGGTGACATATCTGGTGAATGCCCGCCCAGTCAATCTCTGGTTAGAGTTTGTTGTGTTTTGAGATATCCTTGAAAAAGAATGTTTCACAAACACTGTGGTGGACAGTGCATTCCTTTGAAAACACTCTAAACTTTCCACCTGGCGACTCCACCATCCTGAACAGATCTTAAGACTCCACTGGGAAGAACCCTTATCATTATTAAATCCTTCAAACTCAGTTATAAGACTGCAGGATACGAATTAAGAAAGCAGATTAGTTAACCGTCTGAAGATTGTCATATCTGGTTGAACTTTTCTTGTTTAGTTGGGTATAATCACATAAACATTGTGGCTCCTAAAAAGATTCACACTAGAACCCATCCTGACCCAGATCCTCCTGAAATAGTTGATAACCCTGAAAAAATTCTTAGGAAGTCTCCTAGGATACAACCCTCAACTATCTTCGGGCCACTCCTAAGAGCCAATTCAGTACCTGAAAACCTTTCAGCTCTTCATGAATCACAAATTGACTTGTTAAACCCATTCAGAACTAGGTCATTTGGTGATTTAGATCAGTTAGATTTTGAGCCTACCCTTTCATCTCCCGAAACCAGTGAGACTCTTGGGAATAGAGAATCGACACCTCCTGATTTACATTTCTTACATAATCTAGGTGTCTCTCATCCGAGATCAGCTCAGAGATCTACTGCTGTTCCATCCACTTCTGTTCATCTTTCATCCACTGTTCAAACCACTCCACTTCAACCCACACCTCCACTTGTAAACCCACCCCCACCACATATCATGGCAGCATGGTATGCTCCCTTAGTCCTTCCTGTACCATTAGTCAATCTTCCACATGACTATCAGTCCAAAATTCCATTATATGATGCTAATAATACCATAACAACATCTCAACATGTGGACAAGATGAATGACTACTTTGACAGAAATGAAATTGATAATGAATCTGTCAAAATCAGATTGTTTGCTCAAAGTTTGGGGGGAGATGTGAGAAAATGGTTTAAAGGATTAACCCCCCATAGTATCAACGACCTTCAAGCCTTCCATCAAACATTTTTAAACAAATGGGAAGTAAGGAAAAACCCTCTCCAAGTCCTTGCTGACTATAACAATCTCCATAGGAACCCTGGGGAAAGTGTGCAAGCTTATTGTACTAGATTTAACAGTGTGTATAATGCACTTTCCCCTGAACTGAAACCTCCTCAGGGATCAGCCTTAAACAAATTTCCTGAAGGGTTTGATCCAGACATGACATATTCGCTCAGAGAAAGAGTCTTTGCAACCCTTGAAGATATGCAAAGAGGTGCCCTTTCTGTAGAGGTGAACCTTATGGAGAAAAGAGCAAGGATGAAAGCTGAAAAGAAAGTATCTTTTAGAGAGGAATCCACCCCTTCCACTTCAAGCTCAAAGATGGAAATAATGATGGAAGAAATGATGAAGAAAATGAGCATTCTAGAGAGAGCACAAGCGAGTCTAAATCAAAATGCTCCTCAAAACAGAAATCAAAACCAGAATCAGAATCTTAGACGAAATCAACCTCCTAACAGACCCAGGGAAGATGATCAGCAGATCATCCCTCCCTTCCATCAGAACTTTTTAAGTGAGGTTGAACAAACAGATCAAATAACAGAGGAAGATGATATAAATTTATTTGGGGTAGATGATGTTGACTTTGAGGTTCATTATGATAATAAACAAGGTCTTTATACACCTTATGATGACAGAAGAGATGAGGCTGAAAACAGCTACCAAAACATGGAGAACGCTGTCATAGAACCTTTAAGGGAATATGAACTCAGAAGTAAATCTAATCAACAAACACCCAACAATAAAACCTCTGACAAACCTTCTCAAAACAGCACTACAACCAAGTCTAAAACAATCAAACAAAAGGACAAAACGGTGGCTGTTAATTCTGGTGATGATAAAGAGAAAGACACTCAAAACATCGAAAAACAGAGTGCAAACATTAGTAGTACTAGCACCTCAGTTAGTACTCCTGCAAAAGTAACTATTTCAACTGTAGATAAACCAAATCAGCAAGCTGCTGTTGCTGATAAAGTGGCAGTAAATAGGGCCGAAGTCAATACTTTGAGGAATCAAAACCTTTTCAGCCTAGAACAGGAAATCTCGAAGATTAAAATCTCTGTCCCTTTGGCTGAGTTAGCTGCCCAGCATGTATATAGGTCCAAAATTTTGAAGGCTTTGAACTTAGAAAATAATGAAGATACCCTCAATCTTAATGATGACCAACCAGAGCTTATTTTTGGTCCGAAGATTGAAGGAAAATTCCAAGAAGGTCCTGTCCCTCCCTTTTATGTAAGCTTAAACATTCATGACAAAATTCTGCATAATGCTATGCATGATTCAGGCGCTTCCCATAATTTAATGCCAAAAGCTGTAATGGAGAGCCTGGGTCTTGAAATTACCAGACCTTACAAAGATCTGTACTCTTTTGACTCAAACAGAGTTAAGTGTCTTGGATTGATTAAAGATCTTTGTGTTAATTTAGCCCAAATTCCAGCCAAATGTTTAGTCATGGATTTTGTTGTGGCTGATGCCCCCCCGAAGTATGGAATGCTTTTATCAAGGTCTTGGGGGGCTAAGTTACAGGGAACCATGCAAATGGACATGACCTATGCAACTATCCCTGTTTTTAATCAGACTAGGAAGCTTTATAGGGAATCCCACATGCAGTACACAGTAACAAGTCAGGATCGGCCCCAAAACTCCCCTCTCTATGCTATAAACACAAGCCTTGATTCTTTCATCATGTTTAATGATGAAGCACTCACCGAACAAATTGCTTCAATAGAATCGATGGTTGAAATAAAAGAGGGGGAACACAAGATTGAAATGCCGAAACGATCTATTGTGTTTGAGGGTCCTAGCAAACTTAACACAGACCTGGAACTCCAAGTTATCAATCCTTTAAGCTCAAAACTTGACAGTCAGAAAGAAAGTCCTCAACCCGATGAAAAACTTGAGGGATCAAATGATACAACGTCCATTCACCAAACTGAAAATCTGCCTCTCTGGACTATGTATTTTGATGGGTCATGCACCAAAACAAATGCTGGTGCAGGTGTCTGGATTACTAACACTGAAAACAATCATACAGAATGTATCTCATGCAAATTAAACTTTCAGTGTTCCAACAACATAGCAGAATACGAATCCCTTCTCTTAGGCTTACATCTTTTGAAAAAACTAGGTGCCAAGAGAATAGATGTATATGGGGATTCTGAATTAATTATTAGGCAAGTCAATGGGGAGTACAATGCAAATCACCCCAGACTTAGGGCCTACAGGAATGATGTCATTGATCTTTTAAAAACATTTGAGGAGTACACCTTATCTTTTGTCCCAAGAAAAAGAAACATTGCAGCCCACAATTTAGCCTTTGCTGCTAGAACCTGCCCAATGCTGTATGATGACACCTCTCGGATAAAATTCAGACCAGCTATCCCAGATAACAAGAAATATTGGTAGGTATTTGATGGAGATAAACAAATAGAAGACTTCATGCAATTCAGAAATGAGTTTGAACCCCATAGTTCAGATTCAGACTATGATACAGACTGCAGTGAAGAAAATTTTCTTGGTGAAGAAGAACCATCTCCACAGCTGGTAGATATAAACCTTCAGACTATCGCATCCACACACCAAACAGAATTAAGTCCAAAACCTGAAACAGAAGAAATGGAAACTCTGCATTCTAATAAGGATAGTCTGCCCAAGGGTTTGGCCCCTCTAGAAGAACTATTTGATTTTGATGATGTGGCCAACAAACCAAAACTGGAACCTGTGGAAACTGAAGTGGAAGAATGTAATATAGGCAGTGAGGAAAAACCGAGATTGATCAAACTGTCTAAAACTTTACCAGCTCACATTAAACTCAAATATTTAGAGCTGTTTAAAGAATTTTCTGATGTTTTTGCATGGAGTTACGAAGATCTTAAATCCTATGACACTGAAATAATACAGCACAAAATCCCTCTTAAAGAAAACCAAAAACCATTCAAACAAAAACTGCGCAGAATCAACCCTGTCCAATTGCCATTGGTTAAGAAGGAAATTATGAAGATGCATGATGCTGGCATTATTGTCCCTATTAGATATTCTGAGTGGGTATCTAATCTGGTGTCAGTTAGGAAAAAGACTGGAGAAATCAGGCTTTGTATAGACTTCAGGAATTTAAACAAAGCTTCATTAAAAGACAACTACCCTTTACCCAAGATGGATCATATTTTGCAGAAGGTGGTAGGGTCTAAAAGAATTTCTTTGCTGGATGGCTATTCAGGGTATAATCAAGTCCTAGTCCACCCTGATGATCAATTAAAGACAGCTTTTACTACACCCTGGGGCACTTTCATGTATGTGAAAATGCCTTTTGGTTTAATGAATGCTGGAGCAACCTTTCAGAGAGCCATGGACATAGCATTCTCGGAATAATTAGGCTTCTTTATCATTATCTATCTTGATGATGTAACTGTGTTTTCAAAAACAGATGAAGAACACTTAGAACACTTGAGGAAAGTTTTCGAGAAGTGCAGAAGGTTTGGGATATCTTTGAACCCCAAAAAGACATTATTTTGTCTCCAGGAAGGTAAGCTTCTTGGGCATATCATTTCAGAACAGGGCATAAGATAGATCCCATGAGGATTGAAGCCATATTGCAAATCTCTCATCCTCGAAATATCAAAGAGTTGCAGTCTTTCATAGGGAAGATTAACTTTTTGCGAAGGTTCATCCCCAACCTGGCCGAGCTCCTTAGGAATATCACAAACATGTTAAAAAAGGAGCAAGGGGTAAAATGGACCGCAGAAGCAAAGGCATCTTTTGAACTGGTTAAACAAGCATTAACCAAAACACCAGTTCTCATAAGTCCGGATTTCTCAAAAGATTTTTATATCTTCTCATTTGCATCAGAACATACTATAGCTGCTGTCCTTTTACAGAAAAATCCACAAGGACAAGAGCAGCCCATTGCATTCTTTAGCAAGGCATTGAGGGACGCCCCTTTGAGGTATAACATTATGGAAAAACAGGCTTTTGCTTTGGTAAAAGCTTTAAAATACTTCAGGGTATACATCCTTCACTCACACATCATTGCCTTTGTCCCAAATTCAGTTGTAAAAGACATTCTAACCCAGGATCCAGATGGTAAGAGAGGTAAGTGGATTGCGGTTATTCTTGAATATGATTTAGAGATTAAACCCACTAAGCTCATCAAAGGTCAGGGTCTAGCTAGGCTAATGGCTGAATCAAATTGTGAAGTTCTTGATATTAATATGATTAATGCTTTGGACGACCAAGAAGAATTCTCAACTCCCATTATTGAAGATTATTTTGAGAATTCTCCTTGGTATACTGATATTGTTTATGTTTTGCTTAATTTAAACACACCTCCTGGTTTATCCAAAACAAAGGCAAGATTCCTAAAGTTAAAAGCTGTGAACTATTGAATTATTGATAAATGTCTTTATTGGAAAAATGCTAGTGGTATATTGCTTAAATGTTTGCCTGAGTTTGATGCAGAAAAGATTAAGCAGGAATTCCATGAAGGAGAGTGTGGAGGCCATTTGTACTGGAAGTCAACGGCCAACAAAATTTTGAGGGCCGGTTTCTATTGGCCTACTCTTTTTCCTGATGTACATAAACTAACAACCACTTGCCATAAATGCCAATTGTTTGAGGGCAAGAGAAAATTACTACCCCTTCCTCTGCATCCAATTACTGTTGAAACCCCTTTTCAACAGTGGGGACTTGACTTCATAGGAGAAATCCACCCACCATCCTCTGCCCAACATAGGTGGATCCTTACTGCCACAGACTATTTCACTAAGTGGATAGAAGCCATTCCTTGTAGACAGGCCAATGATTCAGTTATCATAAAATTCATAGAAACCAATATCCTTTCCAGATTTGGTTGTCCTACCAAGATCATTACAGATAATGCTGCAGCATTTGGGTCAAAGAAAATGGTTGAATTCTGTCATAAATACCAGATAGTATTGGGGCACTCCACTGCCTATTACCCTCAAGGTAATGGACTTGCAGAGTCTTCCAACAAAAGCTTAGTGAACATAATAAAGAAACTGTTGGAAGGCAACAAGAAGTCTTGGCACATAAAGCTGGTCCATGCACTATGGGCTGACAGATTAACATTGAATAAATCCATTGGTATGTCACCCTTCCAACTTGTGTATGGAACAGAGGCAATTTTTCCTAACAGTCTTGGTGTACCAGTTATGAAGTTAATTCAAGAGTTGCAGACTGAAGAGAATGACATAATCAGAAGAATAAATCATACCATTCATCTTCAGCAAACCAGGGAGGAAGTGTACCACAAAGCATTACAGAAGCAAGACAATATCAAGAAGATATTTGACAGAAGAACAAAGGCCAGTAATTTCAAAGCTGGGGACAAAGTTTTAAAGTGGGACTCAAGGAGGGAGGACAAGGGAAAGCATGGTAAATTTGACAATCTGTGGCTTGGCCCTTACTCCATTCATTCAGTTGCTGGAAACAATGCATTCTTCTTACAAGAACTGAATGGAACAGAATTGTTTGGGGGTCCTGTCAATGGCAGGATGCTTAAGCATTACCGGTCTTAAAATTATTTCATGTTTAAAGTCTTTTCATCTGTTTTCCACTGTAAATATCTCATCCACTTTTGCATTTTAAGTTATGAAAAATCAAAAAATACAAAAACAAAGAAAGAAAGAAAAGAGGGCAGAAATGAAAACAAGAAAGGCAAAGCCCCATGCCAAAAAAGAGAAGTGAATCTGAAAGTGCGCAAGCTTAAATGCCGCTCCTTGAAACACACTTCTAATTTGTCAAAATGTTTAATCTTGACTAATTAGCTTTCAATTTTCTGCTGATAGGGTAGCAAATTTTGATTTGCCAAACTGTTTAATCTTGGCTTATCAGTAGATAGAATAGGGTAGAAATTAAGGTTCAAACAAACTCAAAATCTGAACCAACGTTTCCAAAGAACTGACTCAAAACTACTCCAATATCTGAGTCAAAGAGAAAAGACCTGGTTCTAATTCACTCAAAACTCGAACCAGAAGAGAAGCAAAGATAGCTCACTGAAAAGAAAGAACAGAGCTGTGAATATGAGAGAAGGCCATGACAAGAAACTTTCAGATCTTAAGCCTTCTGTTTTGATTTTAAATTTTTTGCAAATAATAATCTATGTGCAGCATGTCTTTATGCCATAGATCATATCAAGTCAAACAGTTCAATCTTGGCTTGGCTATTTTTAAATTTCTGTTGTAGAATTTAGAGAATGAAAGTTTGTTGGACTGTTTAAATCCCAACAAACAGTAGGATAGGTAGAGAAACATCTGAGCTCAACTGTTTAATCTGAGTTCAGGCAGAAATAAGGGGTAGAAGTAGATTAGTTTTACTGCTTTCAAAAAGAATAAAATGTTGTGTTAAGAGTTTGCCAATCCAAGTGCACTCTGATGAAGAAAAAAATGTTAGATCCGTAGGATTGGGGTAGGTAGAATTGTATTGATTAAATCCATCTTTCTTTCATGACTGACATTATTTTATCCAGAAGGAAAGCAAGAGCAAGTGATGGGCCAGATACCAGTCAGCATCCCGGAGAAATCAAGTCTGAATTCTTGATACCTTCAAGAAGGCACCATCCCCAAGTGGAGCCACTGTTAGCCACCCATATTTTTCAATTATAGCAGTTGGTGGCTAAATGTTCTTCGCAGCCTTCAAGAAACAAGTTAAATCCTGAAATTTGTTGGTACTTGAAGTCTTTTGATAAGAGTCCAAACTACTGTTGGTTCTGCATACTCCTCATCTTCTCTGCCTCTGATGTTCCATGAAGATCTGAATCAAATATTGCTGCATCTCTCCCCTTTTTCCCTCCCCTCCTTCTTCCATTTTCCCTTCATTTCTTCAAGTCTCCTTTCATCCATAAAAACCCCATAAAACCCTTTTATATCCCTTATTCCTCCATTGATCTCATTTCCTAAGGTCAAAAACCCACTTTTTGACCTATCGGAACCTTTCCCCTCTTGCAAAAGTCATTAAAAAACCATAGAAAAACATACATTTTCTATGCGTTGGGCTTTAGCCCCTTAGGCTAAGCCCCTTTTCCGTTTCTTCCTTCATATGCCCCAGCGCCGGAACCATCTGCTAAGACCGCCAGGCGCTTAACCCGCAGAAATAATTTATCACCCGA
The DNA here is from genome assembly GCA_034641835.2 of Pinus albicaulis. NCBI lineage: Eukaryota > Viridiplantae > Streptophyta > Pinopsida > Pinales > Pinaceae > Pinus > Pinus albicaulis. The sequence goes on along the minus strand of CM076580.1, from coordinate 543,118,045 downwards.
AAAACATTGAAAACCTTTGTAAAAAGTGAAGTCGGGTTTATTTTATTTTTTCCACCGAGGAAAATCATATTAAAACTCCGCCATCGATCTATCCCACGGATCAACGGTGTGGAGTGTACCATCATCTGGTGGACCCCCCCCCCTTTTTCCGCCGCGCTGTTTTTCATTTCCGCCTGTTTCGTGCCCGCACCGCCTTTCGTCCGGAAGCAGTTTTAGACCGTCGGCCAGCGATTCCACGCGCTGGCCGACACGTGTTCTCCACCTCACCCCCAAAACCGCCGTTCAGTGTCTTTTCCCCGCGCGTTAAACCTTTTCCTATGGCCCCGTAGCGGGATTCGGCCCCACCGTCGGATCTGGGCCTTCCCATCCGACGGTCCCCGATCACCTTTCCCGCTCGACCTTTAACGAATTCGCTCGACCGTTAAATTTTCCCCAGCGCATTCAAGAGCCGATCCCCACCGTCGATCTCCGCAGATCGACGGCTCTTATTTATTCTCCCGATTCCGTTGTACAATCCACCTTCCTCCCCGTTGACTGTTCAATTTGTTCCCAACCGTTGATCACGATGCGATCAACGGTCCCGATCTCTCCATTCTCCCGCACGCCCTCCGATGCAGTCTATCCATATAACGCAGGATTTCCTCATTTTTCTTGTTTTTTGCAGGTTTTTAAGGTTTTTCTTCGTATTCTATGAAAATCTAAGGGATGAGGGTGACGACTCCAATCCTTTCGATTTATCCAGGGAATCGATCATACGGAGAAGAACAAATGATATCTACCAAGTTTCATGAGCTTGGGTTGCTGCACATCCCTGTAAAGCTCGGAGAATGCCATCGATATCAGAAGCAGAGAAAGAGTATCCGATTTTGAAGACAGAATGAACCAGAGCAGCAGTTTTGTGAAGATTGGCGGGGATTACGGCTAAGACGGTTATTAAAAGCCTAATCCCCGACTCAGAACACGGATTAAAGCAAAACCTAAAAGTGTTCATCAGACAGATCGCCTCCACCGCCATACTTTGAGGCGAATTGATTCCTCAACCACCACAGTGCCACCTATTGCCTCAGGAAGCTCAATCAGAGGATGAATTTATTGAACAGGATCAGATATTATGCCTCGAACAACCAAAGAAGTTATTACTGCACCGGATTTCAACGACAGAATGTTTGCAGAGTAACCCTAACAGTACGCAGAGCCTGAAAGGTCAATATAAGCTCTCTTCGAGCTTACTTCTTAAGTATAAACACATTAATACAATATAACACATGTAGAATTTCTTCATCGAACCTCACGGGGTCAGGAAGACATTAATTCTGCATTGATTGTGTTTGGGATCTTTAAATCAGATCTCACCTCCTCATCCTTCTATAAATACTTCAATAGAAGATGAGTGAGGGGTTGGTTTTTTATTAGTTGGTTGTCAATGTAATTGCTGGAGCGCTGTAGCTATTTCTGAGTGGAAAACTCTTGACTGTAAATAGTGGTTTCATGGGCTCTTGGAGCTCTGCTTGTAACCAATAGGTTAGGTTGTGAAGAGAGATGTATTAAAACATTGGATTTGAAGATTGTAACCGGTTTGAAGCAATCAATACAAGCTGATTTATGGGATCCTGGTCTATCTTGATGGTGATGTTATTCTCACTTGACTTTGTCATTTATTTGGTTCCATTTGTTTCATTTTTCACTAAACGTTTATTGATGTTCGTTGTTGCCTACAGAGTGTCTTCTCTGCATTTGAAAAATCTTTATCCCAAATGTTTTCTTCTTATTGTATTATTTAAAATGATTTAATTAGATTATTACAGAAGATCTTGCGTTCCTAAATCTTTTAGTCGCTACTTTTGAATGTTGTTTTCTGATGTTACTTTCATATGTTGTGTAAAGAGCAGATTGAGGAAATCAAGGTTGTACGAGTCCCTTTCTTGTTTACTCAACTATTTGTCTGTTTCCCTTAGGATGTGTCAAAAGCTGACTAGTTTCAAAGTACTTATCAGATCTTAGGCCATTCTGTGTTGTCTTGGTGATTGTCTTGGAAGTAACTAAGTAAAGAAGAACTAAGATGAGGAGAAAGGTGAGCCCTGCCCGCTAGTTTCTGCTCCAAAGGTTGCCTTCAAGTTTCCCTTTGTTTTTGATTTGTGTTCTATCAGAAATGTATCAAAGGCTGGATAGTTTCAAAGTACTTACCAGATCCTCGTTTGCTTCTGTGTTTTTCTTAAGTGCCTGGTCAAAGGCTGGCTAGTTTCAAAGTACTTACCAGATCCTGGGCTGCTCTTTGTTCTGCATCTGTTAATTCCCTTTCTTTTTGTAATCACCCCATTCCATAAATCAAAATTCAAAGAGATCCTTAGGCCTAGATGACTTGCCCCATAGATTAATCTTGAACCTGGATGTTTCAATTAAATTCTCTTATGATTCCATAGCCCAATGGATTGAAAACTTGCCATCATCTTTCTTCAGAATCGAAGCTTATTTTGTTCACTTGCAACTTCTCACCTTTGAACCTATTTGCATATAGACCTTTCCACCTCAAACAGCAACTATGTTCCACCATCTGAGAAAAACCAAACAAAACCTTCGGCCTTCATAACTAGCCTAATATCATCACCCTAAACTTCAAGGACAATATCCATCTTTGTACATATTGGAGAGATCCCTCTCTGGATTCAGGAGGGCTAGATCCTAGAATCCCAAAGTTGGTTGAAATGATGTTAACTCTGTGATCGGACTTTGCCAATCTTGCTTGTTACAGAGACCTAACAGTACCATAAGGAATCATTTTTCTAAATAAATGTATCAGATGTACTAGGATCTTGCTGCAAATTTTGAATGAGTGTCCACACTTCTTCATCCCTCTTCCATTCATCCCTTGCTTCGGTTATCCAATCTGGTTGGATAATATAAATGGCACAAAGCAATGCTTCCACCTCTTCATTTTTTCTTGAGAGTGCATCTGCAACAACATTTAGCTTCCCTTTTTTGTAGATTATTTCAAAGTCATAACCCAACATCTTTGTGACCCATTTTTTCTGCTCTTCTGAAGATAGTCTTTGTTCCAAAAGTGTTTAAGACTATCATTATTAGTTTTTACCTTGAAGTGTCTTCCCATTAGGTAAGGTCGCCATTTCTTTAGTGCATGTAGTATTGCTAACATTTCCTTCTCATAAATAGCTTTTTACGTAAATACTTTCCTTTGATTGGACGACTTTCAAAATAAATGGTCTTCCTTATTGTATTAAAACAACACCAATTCCATTTCTGAGGCATCATCCCACAATATGAGTTTTGTGAAGTCTAGCATAGCTAAGACCGGTGCTAGGCACATTGCCTCTTTAATATGTTCAAAGGCCTTAGTTGCTTTAGGATTCCATGAAAATGCATCTTTCTTCAATAATGTTGTTAGAGGTGCTACTATTCTCCCATAATTCTTAACAAACTTGTGATAATACCCTGTTAACCCATGAAATCCTCGCAACTGCTTTATGGTTGTGGGGACTTTCCATTCCTTAATAGCTTTAATTTTGTTAGGGTCTACTTTAAAACCCTCGTGAGATACAATATGACCTAGATATTTCACCTCTTGTACTCCAAAGAAACATTTGGATGTTTTTGCATATAATTGTTTCTCTTGCAATAGTTTGAGCACCCTATCAACATGTTTAGCATGATCCTTCCAAGACCTGATGTAGATTAGTATATCATCAAAAAATACTAGCACAAATTTTCTAAGGAAGGGTTTGAAAATGGAATTATGAAAGCCTTGAAATGTAGAAGGTGCATTGGTAGGGCCAAAAGGCATGACAAAAATTCATAATGACCCTCATGAGTTTGAAATGATGTTTTCAGAATATCTTCGGTCTTCATTATAATTTGATGATATCCTGAATGAAGATCCAACTTGGTAAAATAAATTGCTCCATTTAATTCATCCAATAATTCATCAATCACAGGAATGGGAAATTTATCTTTAATAGTGAGCTTATTGAGCTCCCTATAATTCGGACACATGTGCCATGATCCATCCTTCTTGTCCACCAATACTACTGGAGCAGAGAAAAAATTTTGACTAGGTCGAATTATACCAGCCTCTAACATTCTGCAATCATACGTTCAATTTCACTCTGTTGGACATAAGGATATCTATAAGGCATGATGTTTGGAGGAAAAATTCTGGAATAAAGTGTATGATCATGGTCACAAATAGGTGGGAGTCCTTTGGGAGTTTCAAACACCCTGGAATGATTGTCCAATACTTTTTGGATATACGTAGAAATGGATAGATTTGATGTTGGAACTTCTATTGTGCATAATTGTGCAATTATGCCTTGTTGTTATTTCTTCAAAAGCTTTGTCATACGCATTTGAGCTTATTATATTTTCCATCTTCCTGTGATACTAGTAATTTAAGCTTCCTTTCCTTCCGAAAAAAAATTCAAGAAAAGTTCTTGAAAATTAAAAGCTACCGTCCCCAAAGATTGTAACCATTGTACTCCTAGTACAACATCAATGCCTCCCATTGGAATGGAAAGCATTGGACTATTCAATACATATTCCCCCATGGTTAACTTGATATTATGGCATTTTTCAGAGCAATTTATAGTTCCTCCATTTGCAACCATCACTTGACATTCTGGCGCTGGGTATAAGAAACAATTCAATTCCTTGGCTACCTTACAATGAATAAAATTATGGGTACTACCCGAATCAATCGACACTATTACCTTTTTCTTTTTGATATGCCCTTCTATCTTGAGAGTTTGAGGAGTGGTAATTCCTGCCAATGCATTACACGATATGGTCAGACTCATTTCTTCTTCTTCTAGGCTTGGTTTCTGGTGTATATCCTCTTCTTTTGAAGTTTCTTGTTCATTTTCTTCCTCCTCTTCACAATCTATGTAAAATAATTTCTTCTCAGCACACATATGACCTTTAGTGTATTTTCTACTCTGGGCAGCAGCAAAGCCTATTAGGATCTTTTTTCTTCCAATTTTTGTGGTGTCAACCTTGCAAGGTTGTGGAAATCTCGGAGTAGCAACACTTCCTCTTTATAGAAGTACATTGATAGGCTTCACAATAGCCATAATTTTTGCATTCAATTTTCTTGCCAACTTGAATGCCTTCTCCGATGAATCGGGTTCCAAACGCGAACTTCATGTTGGATGTTATCCTTTAAAGTACCTATGAAGAGATCAATCTGTTTTCCTGTGGAATATCGATTACCCATATATTCAATTTTTAAAGTCTCGATGTGATCCCCCACTAAACCCTTTTGTTTTGAGATTCATCAATTGGCTAAAGAAAGTGTTGCTCTTTGTATCCTCATAATGCTATCATTTCCTCTGTAGAAATTGACCAAGTGACAATTTTATTACGGGAGAAAAGCCATCGATACCATACAAATGTATTTTGTTCTAAATCTAAAGTTGCAATGCGTACCTTTTTTGTGTTTTGCACATTACAGAGATCAAAATATTGCTCCATATGTAGTATCCATGTTACAGGATCCTTTCCATAAAACTTCCTCATATCCATTTTTGGAATATGGTGGTTCTTCCCTCAAACATTGGAGTTTATGAAATCATGATTAACATTTATTTTGTTCTCATCATGAGTTTCCTCTACTATCTTTTCACCATTAGGAAACATTTCTTGTATCAACTTTACCAAACACGATTTCTTTTATGTTTTCCATTTTTCATGTGATCTTAGCTTCCATGCCAACTTCCATGCCATCCATCTAAGCTTCCAAACCATTCATCTTAGCTTCCACGCCTTTCTTCGAACCATCCATCTTAGTTTCCACACCTTTCTTCAAAACTTCCATTTCATTTTTTGTTGCTCTTTGTGATAGCAAAATTTGGTGCACTTGCTCTTGTATTTTTGATATCTCATGTTGCATTTCTTCATACTCATGAATCATAGTAGAGCCTTCTGAAGGCTTAATGGGTGTTGAATTACTTTTATTGCACATTTTAGAACCCAATACTCATATCTATTCTTCAATATTCCATTGGAATAAATTCCAAATAATTTTTTTCAAATGAGAATTATGTAATTCGAAAAAAAATACACACCTTTTTCTTGCTTTTGAGGAGCGTGATATTGAAACTGAATTATATCTATGATTTTGGATCTTCAATGTCTGAAATTTGGTACTGAGGTAGCCCTCTAAATCCTCTTTCGAATGCCATAAGTATGACCTGATTTGGATTCCTGACGACAAAGTTGTGCCCAATCTCCTACGATGACGTAATTATGGACTGGTTCCATAGAGCGAACTTGTATGAATTTCCATTGGTCACTTCCTCCTCCTTCGGCTCTGAAATTGATAGATAGGAAACTAAATTCCATTTTGTTGCGTCCAGTGTTTACATAATTCCAATCTGATGCTCAGAGAGAGAGTTATGAAAACTTTCCCACGATCACCTCTTTGAGATGAAATTCGAGAGCCTAAAAAAGTCCTAACGTCCACAGACCATATCTTCGAAACTGTTGCGAACCAAGATTTGAAATTTTGTGAAGATTTTCCTCAGGAGTTTTTCTTCGCTCTCTAAAAATTTCAGATTTTGAGCCTTTGTAGAAAAAAATTTATTGCGCAAATTTCGCGATGACCTGTTTAGGTTAAATTGAGGAGCCTGCAAAAAGACCTAATTTCCACAGATCATATCTCCGAAAATATTGCGCACCAAGCTCTGAAATTTTGTGACTATGTTCCTCAGGATTTCAGCTTCAGACTCTAAACATTTTAGCTTCTGAACCTTCGTAGAAAAAAAATTACAGTGAAAAATGGCACGATGACCGAGTTTAAACTTGGCCAAAACCTAGAATCCAAAGCTTTGATTCCAAATGTTGTGAAACGAGCTCCAAAAATAGAAGAAAAGATATATAAATGCCTTAGAAATAAGCCACTTAGAGGGGGAAACCTCCAATACATTACATGAATGAACAATTCTTGGATGATACAAATGACAAAACCTCCTTTCTATATATAGGAGTCCATGGGGCCACAATGTAATCCTAGTGGGGCCACAATGTAATCCTAGCCGACCTAACAATAACAATGTAAGGGAACAATAATAACAATATTGGGGTTAGAGGGGGCTACAATAATAACAATAATGGGGCTACACTAATAACAATAAGGGGTTAAAATAGTAATATAGGGACCTAACAACTAGTGTAGATGGTGATTAAGGCTTGTCATACTTCGAATGCCTAATATGTGTTAATTGTAGGATAATCATGAAGATATTTCATTTTTGATGATTTTGCAATTAAAGCTCGGAGTAGAAAGAAAGGAGAGATTCTATGGGATTGTCCACATCCTTAACTCCCAAAGTTAGCCAAGGGGTCCTCAATATTCCCTCCAACAGCTCGAAATCAAAGGCAGCCAAGCAAGTGGCATATCAAGTGCACCAAAGCTCCACTTCTCTTGCAGTCAAAGAGAACACATCATGTACGTTTTAGGGAGCTATTAGTAGCTACCCTCTAGGTTAAATAGGGTTTAGCAAGAGCTCATTAGGATTTGAACTTTGAAGGAAGCTAATAGACTCTTAGCTCTTGTAATAGGTTTTTGAGACTTTTATGATTATGTAATGAGACTATTTTTTGCAATAAGATGAGTATTCAGATTGTCCTTCACTAATTTAGTTTGAGAGGGCTAGGCTTGTGGGTTAGGGCCCAATCCATTGGCCTTAGTATCTCTTGTATATTCATGCTTATTTTTATGTCATTGTAGCTAGTTTTCTTTATGAGTTTTAGCTAGTTTGCTTACATTTCAATTCATTTTCTTTATTTTGCTTACATTTGTCTTTAATTGTAGTTAAGCTTGCATAAATGTTGGTAGAATAGCTGATAAACTTACAAAGTTGTGTGTCAAGCCTCCCTCTCTTGACTCTTTCATTGGAACTTGAGGAGGGCAGATATTCACCATAGGCCAAATTTACTCTTTTAATTTATTATTTCTTGGAAAGAATAGTTAGGTTGTTGTAGTGTCATGAACATGTCCATAATGTTGAGTTAGATTTCTATTTGAATGCTTAAGTAGGTTTGTTTTCCAAATTCAACTAACCTTTTCCATTTCCTTCATCATAGATCTGCAAATGTTTGTTGCATGAAGAGGTATTTTTCTTGCAGGTTCGAGTAGCACAACAAAGGAGGACTTCACCAACACCCTTAGCTTCATTTCTCACCTTTTCACCAGTCTTCTTTCCATCAAATCACCTTCAATCCTGTTTTTGAGATTTTCACCTTCACACTGTGAGCAACCCTAGAAGTTCAAGATGGGATTCTCAAGAGGTTTTGAGCATGTCCAAGGGGTTTTGCACCTTCTATTCTCCCAAGTACACCATCATTCCACCTCTCCTACACTTTTGTTCATCATACTGTTTCCTGTAGAAATTCAGGAGTTTCCTGTAACACTACAAGAAACATGTAGCAGAACCTATAGTAGCACTAGTGGGCCTATCCTTAAGCCAAAAAAGCATCATCAACCTCATCCAAACCTAGAAAAACCATAAAGGCACCTTCAGCCCTGTGTCCATGAGTTCAAAACCTTCCTAATCCATCTTAGTGCCTTCTCCTCATTACTGCAAAACATTGCATTTACAAGCATAATTAGGTGAAGATTATATGCATGATTAAAAGCATGATAGTTAAATCATGAAGTAGACATAGTGTTTTTATCCATTTGGACTAGAAATGTGTGAGTGGATTAGCCTTCTTTCTGCAATTTCAATTCAAACATTTACTTCATGAAGATGCCTAGTTTGCTTCTATTTTTTACCGTAGTTTAAATCGCAGATTTATTTGCTTGTAGAATAGCTAGATGTATTTTCTTGCTTAATAATTGTCATTTTATGGTTAATATAGTAATAGTTTTGAGTCACTTGTAGTTTTATGTCTAAATCAGAAGCTTGACAGACTTCACTTAGAAACCCTAGAAATATCACTCTTTCATAGGACTCAGAAGAGGATGACATGATTAGAATGCATATGTTATGTATATAGCAATGTCACCTCCAAGTTTGTATGAACCTCGGGTTGATAAAGTAAAGTAGAGTAGCCTCTAGGAGTTACAACACTCTTGGTGCAATACCACCGATCACCACTTTTTACTGTCGTTGTGAGGGAGGTGTCTAGTAGATGCTTTGATTATGTTTTAGCATTATTTTATTCTTTACTTTTACTTTTGTTTCAAAAATATAGAAAATAAAATAAAATCATGCCTCATAGGAGTATTGATACTCAATGAATTTTTTTACCAAAAAACCCCACATCCCCACATAATTATCCTGTACTCTTCTTCAGTGACTATGAGGTTGAACACACAATAGGTGAGCCTTTTGAAAATTTTGAAGAACCTATTGGAGAAGAAGAAGAACTTGTTTCACCAAGGGGATCTACTTCACCTATTCAAGCCATGACTGAGACTGAAGCCTAAGGAGTATTTCCTATTAGAGAGACAGATGGAGAAACTAAGATGAAGAACATCATCCCCTCAGCGCTTCCACATTTCCATGGATTTACCTCTGAGAAACCTAACACATTCATGTTTGAATTTTTTGTTGTCTATAGGACCTATGACTATGCCTCTGATGATCAAAAGCTCAATTTATTCCCATATACCCTTAAGGATACAACATTATGCTCGTTCATTGGTCTACCTAGGAACAAAATCACTACTTGGGGATAGATGCAAGAGGCCTTCAACAACAAGTACATGGACTAATGTACATCAAAGGAAACTGAAGAGGAAGTATTCAGGATGAATCTAGGGCCTGATTAACCCCTAGAGGAATATGAAGAGAGGTTCCTGTTAAATTATAAAAGAGCCAACTACACCCTTGATCTTGGATCACTTAAACTTTTCCTTCTCTGAGGGATCAGGGAGGAGGTGATAGAAACCCTCAATATGTTATCGGGAGGAGATATCTACCAGATTTCTTATGAGAAAATCAAAGCTGTCTTCAAGAACCATTCGAGGATAGCTATAAAGAAAGGAAGAGCTAGCCAAAGTATGACCAATACCCCTTCCTCTTCCACCTCCATCAAGAATGATATTGGAAATATGTTGTAGGACTTCAAGAGTGACATGTTGCACACCTTTTCTTTGCAAATGGACACAATGCAGATCAAGATCAAGGATGAGGAAGTAGAAAGATCCTTGGATATATTCTACCCTAAGTGTACTAAAAGACACCCTCAAAATCAATGTCCATTAAATGTCATAGAGGTTTTCTTAGTCTGTGAGGAGAATCATGACACAAATAAGTGTCCCTCCTTACTTAGACTCAAAGTTGTATATCAAGGTGAGGAATTAGGACAAGAGAAACTCTCTTTCATCAACCAAAGAAGTCCTCGAGGCCCTTGGCCATATGAGTAGGGTATGCAAGCTGCACCTTATTCCTATTATCACAACAATAAGAATGCACCTATTCAATCCTGGTACATTCCCACTCCTCCATCATGGCCTACACCTCCTACTTGGACTTACAACCCTCCATATCATCCTCATCTAGTGAACCAACCATTTCAGCAGTATGTTCCTCAACCACCATAGTGGAACAACCCATCACAAGGATGGATGCCTCAACATTATCAATCGCCTGCTTTAATTCCTCCACCCCAACCTAAAACTCAGCTTACTCATTCAGCTCCACCTGAGCTACCTCAAATGCCTTCTCAACCCAATCTGAACTCGAACAACAGAAAGGCATAGCAGGTTGACAGTGGAGAGACATACTATCGAGCTTATGTTATGGAGATACATGAGATTAATCCTAGTTCGAGAAGAGTACTCTCAGACAACCATCCTCCATATCCACCTGTAGATGTTGAGGAAGAAAAGGAAGAAATTAACACTCAGATACAACAACCTCATTTTCTTAAGTGCTCGATCCACTCTAGTCAGCACACCCTAGCGGAGACCAAAATTATGGGAGAACTTATATGTGTAAAAATACCCCTTCTCTAGGCCATTAAGGATATCCCTATTTACAATTGGCTCATCAAGGAGAAATTCTTCAAGAAACCCGGGAGAAAGAAGAAAGATACCCCCACCATTAATGTAGTAGGAAAATTGTCTGACTTAATGTTGGGAAGAGTGATCTTCCTAAAGTACTGAGACCCTGGTAGTCTAGATGTAGATGTACACATAGATGGTCTCATAGTCCCCAATACTCTGATTGATATCAGGGATGCCATCAATGTAATGACCAGGGAAACTATCATTAAACTCAACCTCCAAGGGACTTTAAGGAAAAAAACAACGGTTCTGAAACTTGCAAATCAGTCCACATTAGCTCGAGAAGGAATTGTTGAGGATTTTATGGTTTCACTTGAATCTTGGGAGTATCCTACAGATTTCCTAGTTCTCCAGCCAAAAACCAAGTTTAATGGGTATACTATCATTTTAGGGAGACCTTGGTTAGCCACTGTCAATGCTTATATCAGTTGTTAGGCTGGAAACGTGACATTTAAGAATGGGCCCTTTTATAAGTATTTGGTATTATATCATCTAGCCTACCCTTCCATTTACCATGATCTACCTTTATGATTGGAGGAAGAAGAAGAAGAATATGAAGTATACAACACTACACCCTACCCCATTTGTACCATAGATATGTTCTTAGAGGGGGGAATCTTGATGAAGATTTATTCATCAACCAAATCATTTAGAACCAATTCCCCATTGACAGCTTGCTTGAAAACCTAGTCAAAGAATCTGAAAGCCATCCCTGGATGAAATTACACTCAGTTTATTCAACCTATGAAACCACCAAGGCTATGGAATTTTTCCCATCCAAATCTTTGAAAATTAACTCAAACCTCTCAGATACAGAATAAGAGTAGCTATGCCAACTTTTGAAAGAAATCCTAGATTCATTTGCTTGGGACTACAAGGACATGAAAGGGGTGCATCACTCGGTGTGCAAGTGTCATATCTACATTAAAGAGGGGTGCAAGCCTGTGCACCGACACTAGGAAAGGATGAACCCAGCTCTAAAATACATAGTTAAGGAAGAACTACAGAAATTGTTGGATGAAAGTTTCATTTATCCTATATCATACAATGAGTGGGTATATCCTCTTATCCTAGTCTCTAAGAAGAATGGAAAATGGAAAATTTGTGTTGATTATCGGGAACTCAAAAAAGCCACCAAGAAGGACCATTTCCCTTTTCCCTTTATAGATCAAGAGCTAGATGGCCTTGCAGGAAAGAAGTTATTTTCTTTCTTTGACGGGTTTAGTCGGTATAACCAGATCTAAATTAGCCCTGAAGACCAGGAAAAGACTACTTTCACATGTCCTTGGGGTACCTTATCTTACAGATTCCTACCCTTTGTGTTGCGCAATTCCCCAACTACCTTCCAAAGAGCTATCTTGAGCATGTTCTCTGAGCTAGTCCATGACTCGGTTGAAATCTACATGGACGATTTCACACCATATGGTGATGAATTCGAAGAAGCTCTCTCCAATTTGGGAAAAGTGCTGAGAAGGTGCATTGAGATTCATCTCTCCCTAAGCCCAGAAAAGTGTGAATTCTTGAAAAGAGAAGGAGTAGTATTGGGCCACTCAATCTCCTAAGCAAGAATACAGGTGAATCCAAAAAAAATCACCATCATCAGAAGGGTACCTGCTCCTCAAAAGTAGAGAGATGTTAGGAGTTTTTTAAGTTTAGCTGGCTAATATAGAAGGTTTATCAAATATTTCAGCAAGTTGGCTTCGCCACTATTTGGTTTGTTGGCCAAAGACTCTGGGTTTACCTTGTCCATTCTCTGTCAAGAAGATTTTGAGCTCATTAAGTGAAAGTTAACTACTGCCCCCATTCTGCAAGGTCCAAATTGGGCTCGACCTTTCCAAATCCACACAGATGCATCAGACGTGCATCAAACAAATATGTGGGGGCAACCTTGGGGCATTTAGGAGAAAAATTACCTTACGTGATCTACTTCATTAGTAAGAACTTGTTCAAGGAAGAACTCAATTATATTGTCACAAAGAAGGAAATGTTAGCCATTATACATGCTTTAAAAAAATTTATACATTATATCAATGGTTATGAGACCTTTGTACACACTAACCATGCAACCATCATATATTTAATGAAAAAACCTAATTTTAATGCTAGAACAATTAGATGGTTGTTACTATTACAACAGTTTTACCTAACCATTATCGATAAACCTGGAAAGGAGAATATTGTTGCATATTTTTTTTTATCCAGGTTAGATCTACCTATAGATGAAGAAGGAATGTTGGATGGCCAGCTCCCAGATGAACACCTGTTTTCTATCTCAACACTCTTTCCATGGTTTGCTAACATAGCTAACTACTTGGTTGCTGAAAAGTTCCCTCTGAACCTCTCATCCAAGGAAAAGAGAAAGATCATCAGAAAAAGCACCCCTTTCAGATGGATCAGGGGAAATCTCTTCAAATTGGTTCTTGACCAAATTATTAGGATATGTGTGAGGGAGGAAGAGGTTTTAACATCCTCTCTGCATGTCATGATAACCCTTGCGGAGGCCACTTTACTGCAAAGAGGATAGCCTTCAAAGCTTTGCAAGAATGTTACTATTGGCCTACCCTTCACCAGGATGCCACATTATACACTAGTAGGTGTGACCAGTGCCAAAGGATGGGGAAACATATGTAGAGGGATGAGGTTCCCTTGCACCCTCAGGTGGCTCTAGAGCCATTTGACAAGTGGGGCATGGACTTCATTGGACCCATTGATCCACCATTTGGGAAGAAAAAATATATGATATTTTGCACTGAATACCTGACAAAGTGGGCTGAAACAAAGGTTGTAAAGGTAGAAATCGAGGAGAAGGTAGAATAATTTATGAGAGAGAATGTGTTCTACAAATTTGGATACCCTAGAGAGGTAGTCACTAATCAGGGGGAAAAATTCACATCTCATCTCATTGAGAATATTTTGAGGAGGCACAAGATAAAGCATAATACTTCCACTTCCAACCACCCTTAAGAAAATGGCCAAGTGGAAGTGACCAGTAGAGCCTTGGAGAATATCCTCACCAAGGTTGTGAGCAGGAGTAGAAAATATTTGGTGGACTGATTGGTAGAATCTACTTGGGCCTACAACACTACCTGGAAAACAATAAGAGGGTTCACTCCTTATGATTTGGTTTATGGGAAGAAATATATACTTTCAATTGAGTTTGAGTTAAACGCCTTAAGGATGGAAGCTGAGTTAGACCTATATATAAAAAAGGCCCAAAAATAAAGGTTGCTTCATTTAAATGGGTTGGATGAGTTCAGGATGCAAGAACTCCTTCACACAAGCATGATTCAACTATAAAGGAAGGTCTTTCATAACAAGCACATTAAGAAGAAGATCTTTCAAGAAGGAGATTGAGCATTTTTGTATGACTCAAGGTTCAAGGATTTCAAAGGAAATCAGATGACAAGATGGTTGGGACCTTACAAAGTGGAAAAATGCTATGATAATGGCGCAGTTCATATCATTACCATAGATGAGTATGGGATTCCCCTGCTTATCAATGGTTACAGGCTCAAAGGTTATGAAAATCCCCTATCTATGGCTGAATTTATATATCCCATAAACAGGGAGGTGTATTTCATTGAAGACCCCATAGTTTCCAGTGCCTCCCCCTCCTAGGAAAAATGGAAAAAGAAAAAAATACAAGAGGCATGGGTGAAAACCTCTCTGAGGTGCCCAAAGCCAACTCCAGGGTTGAAAACCTCCATGAGGCAATCTTGGAGAAAAAAAGAGAGAGCAAAGAATAATAGATCCTTGGGTGAAAACCTTCTGGAGGTGTCCAAGGAAGGCTTATGGGTTAAAAACCTTTGTGGAGGCAGCCCACCTACCTTAAAGAGAGAGAGAGAGAGAGAGAGAGAGAGCTAAGAAACAAGAGAAAGATAAAGATGATACCTATGCAATCACTTGTTTTTTTTTGCAGGTTTTTTAATCAAAGATGGTTTTTGGATCCAGAGGAGAATTTTTTCCTCACTTCTCCATATCCTCTACTTACACACCCCATGGATCATTCCATCATGCACCTATTCATTCATTTCACCTCACAAGTAGGCAGGAAATTCCATTTTATTCCCTCACTGTATTTGCTACAAGAAATTCTAGCAGCTACAAGATTCCTGTAGCACTACAGGAAACCCTGTAACTGCTATAGGAAACTTGTTTATGAGAAAATAAGCTATCTAAAAGCTTTTCAATCTTCAGAAATAGCATGAAAATTTATTTTTTACCTATATCTACCACTCCTAACCCTCACTTCACTCGATGTACAAGGATTTACTCTCTAAACCCTATGTTGCGCCACTAGCAGCTAAGTAATTTATACCTTGGCATGAGACCTCTAAATTTAATTCTCCATCACCCCACTCATTCCATCACTCCATCCATGACCTCCATAAATGATTTCAGTTCATCTCTAAGAAATTTGGAACCCCAAGAAGTAGAGATAAGGTTACTAGAGGAAGTTGGAAATTTTCTTGTAGCAATTTTGTGTATGGCAGAGCAAGGTCAAAATATGAAGATAAGTTGATGAAGATGTATTCAAAGGACCACAAACATACTCCAAGAGAGTAAAAATAATAGCCAAGGCACCTGAGGACCTCTATGAAACACCTGCAAGAATAAAAGACAAATAAGAAGGTTAAGCATCTCACTCAGAAAATAAAAAAAAGAAACAAAACAAGATAAATATCGCCATGGCTATCACCAAACTCGAGTTCCCTGCACCAGATCATGTATGCAATACACCAACACTAGGTAGGCTTAGGTATGTCCCTTCACCTCTCGCTATGCACTCATAATAAGAAAAATGCTTTAATGTCAATGTTTAGAGACTTAAAAGGCAAAAGGGTGGCTAGTTAACTTTTCTACCTTCGTAAAGTTAAACTGGATTAAAAAGCTATGTTTACATGCCACCTAGGAAAGTAAAATAAGTCAAGGGAGAGTTAACAAGAACAAGGAGGTGATTCCAAGGCGGGGGCAATGATTAACTGGAGTGGGACCAATGGTCCAAAAGAGGAAAACTCATGCCCAATACAAATGAGAACTCCGCTCCAAATTCAGTTAAAAAGGCCATAAAGGTCAGATATGGATCATTATACCAAATTCATTGAGAATTTCAAGAGAAGTGAGAGAAAAATAAGTCAGAGGAGCCATCAAAGAAAATAGTGTCGAGTCTGAGCTTGCATTCACCCTCGTGCTATAGGAAACAATGAAGTGCTACATGAAACTAGAATGGAAGATCAGCGGGGATAAACAGAGAAATATAGAGCCACTCTTGGGTGATATTACCTCCTAAGGCCACAATATCCCAAGAAAAAACATTAGAGGACAGAGGTAATTGGTTGCCACCCTCCATAATTACAATTTCTCCATGAAATTTACACACAGACAGTTATACTTTCCGAATTAAATGGTGAAATCTAAAATTTTTTGATACCATAATCTCCAAGACCCTTTCACAAGTAAATCTAAAAAAAAACCATCTTACCAACTTCCTATCATAGCCATAAATCTGGGAGGGAGATTTAACAAAAGGGAGCCCATTGATCTGAAAAGAATACAACTGCACCCTCAAGTAATGGAGATTTTCAAGAACCACCAATGGCTAGGTTTCTTAGAGCTTCTTAAGGGGTTTGATGAGGATATAACTCAAGAGTTTGTAGTGGATCTACAATCACACTCAGAGTAGAGACCCACTACTATGGTTAGTGACCTAGCCATCACACTTTCACCTGAAATAATCATCAAAATCAACACTTTTACCTTAGGAGTCAAGTGGATTAAGGAAGGTAGGATGCCAAGCACTGTAGCCAAGAAAAGATTCATTATTATAGGATAATAGTTCATTGAGGACAAGAATGAAGTGAGCAGAGAAATCCTTCCATACCCCTGGGATGAAGTAGCCTTCCACATCAAGAAATTCATTTCCTATGAGGGCTGACTTAGTGTAGTCTATGGATACCATTTCAGGTTGTTGAATAAACTTATATTTCAAGCATAACTCCCTCTAGAACAAAGATTATGAATCCCTCATTTCCTTTTGAACTCATAACAGACATGAGAAAAAATGTGAGGGAAAGGAAGTACCAGCATTTGGCTCATCATGGCCTCATCAAACCGATAGTGAGTGATGATTTGAGAAGATTAAACCAACCTATGTCTTGGTACTCATTCATATACATGGATAAGGAAGCCTTCATAGCCACCCAAATAGGACAAACCTATGCCTCTAGTCTTAGAGAGAGGGAGATTGAAGAAGAATAAGAAGATGGGGAGGGTGAATATGAGGAAGAAGAAGAAGAGGGGGATGGTGAATATGAAGAGGAAGAAGAAGAAATGGAGGTTGAAACAAAAAACACAAAGATATTAGAACAAGAGTAAGGAAAATAAAAAAAGGGAAATGAAAAAGAGAAGGAAGAAACTAAGGGGAAGAAGGAAGAGAAGATAGAGGAGAAGGAAATATTGGACCCTATGCTGGCACCGAAACCTCTCCTCAACAAACCAGCATATCACCTAAGATAACAAAGAAGGAAGTGGCTACTACCCTAGCCACTTTGAGCACAACAGTGAAAGAAAAAATAAAGAGACAAACACTCATGTATTTCTAGACTATGAAGAGCCAAAGGGCGAGGAAAGGGAAACCACAGATTCCATCTAAAATCCCTTTTACCATTAAGGAGTCACCCAAGAAGGATGATGAAATAAGGTTAGAAGAAGGAAAGTTTCAAGATGTCACCTCACCTGTGAGGACCCATGTGACCTACATAAGAATACATTCATCAAGGTTGGCATGCCTACACATCTACCAACCCCCACAGACCCTCAAAAGATAGAAAAAAAGGAAAAACAAGCAAGAGAGGTTTTTCCACAGGCAAAATAGAGTTTGTAATAGGAAACTATGTCTTTGCTACAAGAAAATCTAGTAGGCTCGGAATCAGAGAAAGAAGCCTTGGATGAGGGATAAAAGACATCAATGGGTGGGAAACAGGCCCAAGAAGTTAAGGAAAAAACACAAAATGAATGGAAATATGCCAAAGGGGAGGTAGAGAAAGATGAAAATGAGGAGCCTACTTCACCAAAACCTATCCCCAGAGACATATCAATAGTGTCACACCCTAGCCCTCAGCCAAATCACATCTCATACTATACAATTATTGAAGGGGGTATATTGATTCCTTAGAAGTTTACAATACATTTATTCTATCAGTTGGAACAAGGGAGGGCACACACTCATCATTTGATGAATATTGCTACAACCAAAGGTGTGCATGACATATGGGTCATGAAGGAAAAAATTACTGAGTTGGGAAGGGATTTGTATGATGTTAGACTTAGAGAATCCATGTTGAAAGAGCAGCTTCAGGAAGCCGAGGAAGAGAATGTAATATTGTAAGACCAACTTCAGCAAAAATACAATCAAATGACCACCATGGAAGATTTGTGCATGGAGCCATTCAACACAAATATCCATTAGACTCCTATGCAGTCTATGTCAAATAATAGTGGCTCCTATTTCACATCGGAACATTAGCCTTTCATGGGTCCTTACCTTTTCATAACTGCAGATAATTCATTGAATTTTGCTACTAGTCAAGCATGGAAAACAAATAAAAGATGACATAATTCTTCATTCACAATATTGTGTTGACAGACTTGAATATTTGGGACCCTAGCCCTAGAATGGGAGACATGAAGTTGATGGCATTAGCCTCTTGGATGGTTAATGAGAAAGCAAGATAACAACAAGTAAGGAGGGTAATGAGGAGAGAAAACAAGGAGCCTCTACACATTAGGGAATAAGTATTCAGCCCCAGGGGAGTCATCAAAAACCATCTCAAGATAGAAAAGGATGTTGCACTTGATGAAAAGTACCTCAACACACAAGCACAATCCATGGCCCACTTTGATGATGTTTATAGGTTGTTTGGAGATGAATGCTTAATTTCTAGTCAAAGGAGATGGAATGGAATCCCTCATAGTCTCACAAACATGAATACCACACCCTAGAGAGATTGAGAAGTGCTCTAGAAAGGGAACCACTATACAAGAGGGCCATGCAGGCCAGGAAGATTTAATGGCTTGGTTTGAAACTCAGTACAACTTTGTTGGTTCTTTGTTGTTGGGACTGAGTGATGGGAAATACCAAGATGAGCATAACAAAGAATGGGAGGAAGAAGAAAATAATGATTGTGTTTACCCTCTTGAAGGGACTCAGAGGGTCCACTAAATATTTGAAAGATATGTAGAAGGAGGAATAAGTTGCTCAAAGGATGAGAAACCATTTAGTAGGGGAGTGATGATGAGCTCCATCATTAGGTATAATTGGAGGGGTTAATTGTCACCTTTTTAGCCTTATTAGTCTCTCTTTCTCACATTTAATTATATTATGGTCTTATGTTTCTAGTGTAGATGGTGATTAAGGCTTGTCGTACTTCCAATGCCTAATATGGGTTAAATGTAGGATAATCAAAAAGATATTGCACTTTTGATGAAGATTTTTCAATTAAATCTTAGATTAGACGATAAGGAGAGATTCTAGGAGTATTTTCCACCTCCTTAACTCCCAAAGGCATCCAAGGGATCCTCGAGATTCCCTCCAACAACTCGAAAAAAAAGGCAGCCAAGCAAGTGGGAGATCAAGTGCACCAAAGCTCTACTTCTCTTGCAGTAAAAGAGGACACATCACCTAATTTATAGGGAGTTTTTGGTAGCTATCCACTAGGTTAAATAGGGTTGAGAAAGATCCCATCAGGATTCAAACTTTGAAGCAAGGTAATAGACTCTTAGCTCCTGTAATAGGTTTTTGAGACTTTTGTGATTATGTAATGAGACTATTTTCTGCAATAAGATGAGTATTTAGATTGTCCTTCATTGATTTAGTTTCAGAGGGCTAGGCTTATAGGTTAGGGCCCAATCCATTGGCCTTAGTATCTCTTATGTATTCATGCTTATTTTTATGTCCTTATAGCTAGTTTGGTATATGATTTTTAGCTAGTTTGCTTACATTTCAATTCATTGTTATTAGTTTGCTTCCATTTGTCTTTTATGTAGTTAAGTTTGCCTAAATGTTGGTGGAATAGCCTATAAACTCAAAAATTTGTGTGTCAAGCCTCCCTCTCTCATCTCTTTCATTGGAGCTTGATGAGGGAAGATATTCACCACAAGCCCAAATTTTCTCTGTACTTTTGATTTCTTGTAAAGAATAATTAGGTTGTTGTTGTGTCATGAACATGTCTAGGAATTCTTAAGTAGGTTTGTTTTCCAAATTAAACTCATATTTTCCATTTCCTTCATCATAGATTTGTGGCAAGAACAGGTAGTTTTCTTGCAAGTTCAAGTATTAAAACAAAGGAGGACTACACCAACACCCTTAGCTTCATTTATCACCTTTTCACCAGCCTTCTTTCCATCAAATCGCCTTCAACCTTGTTTTTGATATTTTCACCTTCACAACGTGAGAAACCCTAGAAGTGCAAGATAGGATTCTCAAGGGGTTCTGATCTTGGCCAAGGTATTTTCCACCTTCCATTCACCCAATTACACCTTCATTCCACCTCCACTTTTTTTCATAATTTTTAGCCTCAGATTTCCCTCGGACTGTATCCTATAGCAATTCAGGGCTTTCCTTTAGCACTACAGGAAACCTGTAGCAGCACCAATGGGCCTCTCCTTAAGCCAAAAAACCATCATAAACCTCATCCAAACCTTCAAAAACCATCAAGGCACTTTCAATCATGCATCCATGAGTTCAAAACCTTCCTAAGCTCCCTTAATATCTTCTCCTCCTTGCTGCAAAGCAATGAATTTACAAGCATAATTAGGTCATGATTAGATGCATGATTACAAGCATGATAGTTAAAGAATGAAGTATACAGAGTGTTTTTATCCATTTTTCCCATAAATATGTGCGTAGATTAGCCTTCTTTCTGCAATGTCAATTCAACCATTTACTTCATGAAGATGCCTAGTTTTCTTCTATTTCTTTCTATAGTTTAAATTTTAGATTTCTTTCCTTGCAGAATAGACAGATGTATTTTATTTCTTCAGAATAGTCATTTGATGGTTAATAGAGTAGTGGTTTTAAGTAACTGGTATTTCTAGGTATAAATTAAAAGTGTGACAGACTTCACTTAGAAACCGTAGAATTTCACCCTTCCATAGGACTCAGAAGAGGATGACATGAGTAGAATGAATATTCTGTGTATATACCACTGTCACCTCCAAGTTTGTACAAATCCTAGGTTGATAAAGTAAACTAGAGTATCCTCTATGAGTTGCAACATTCTTGGTGCAATACCAGGGCTCACTAGAGACTCCACTAGGGAACGAGATTTTCTTTAGTGGTTTCCTTTGTCTAGAATTTTAATACTTGTGAAAACAACTATATTTGACTTGTTTAGATAGTTATTCGACTTGTGAAAGAATAATTTCGATCTTGGTTAAGGTTATTTTTGCGTGTTTTGAAAAAAATTATCCCCATTGCACCTTTTGGTCTAAGACAAAGCATCACAGTGCAGTTGACCCATTTTTTAATTGAAGTGAATCACATTGGTTTCTATATACTACCTGTGATGATGCCTTTAAGTGAAATTTTTTTTTGTTTCCTTTCCTTGCTATGAATTTTTTTGGCTTGCAGTGTCTTACAAAGTCTCAGGTATGTTCAATGTCTCTGTAAAGCTAGAAATTATTTTGAAATTGTGCATGTTTTCCTTTTTTATAAGAGTTCTCTTTTTTCATTTCTTCTTGTCAATTAGGGTTTTAATCATTTGGCTTGGTTATTGATTTGTTAAAATAATTTCATGTTATAGTGTTGATCTGTGTGAATGTTTTTTATTCAATAATCTATTCATATTTCATTTTTCATTGCATTGAAAATTGAAAAGGAAAATAAATGAAAATTTGATTTCTAATACATTAGGGCTTTGAATTTTTGAATTGAAATAGTATAATTTTAAGATATTCTTTGGAAGTTCTTGTTTGATGCATCATTTCTTGAAAATCATTCCCTCCTTTAGTTAGATCCTCATTCAATGGAAATAGTTCATGTTATCATGCTAGTTGAATTCTAGGAGATTAGGTGAATTCATTTTGATCCATGAAATTAAATCATTAATCAATATCAACATTAAAATTTATTAATTAACCTAAGGATAATTTGGAATATTAATGACACATCAAGTGTTTTGGGCTAGAAAATGTGTTTCGACATTTCTAAACATAGGATTTATCGTTACTTATGAGTGCTACATCTCGGGGATGGTTGGTTTTCCACGTGCATCAGACTATATCAGAATGTTCTTCCATGTAACTTTTGTTATATAGGATGAAACTCTGTGTATAAGGATTATATGATAATCCCCCCATCGAATAGTTATGCATTAGGAAGCACTACTACACAATGCAATTCCACGTACCTCTGGGTATATTTTGGTAGTCCCCACTCGGTTACAATCCTACCATAGCTAACTGAGTTTTCTGACTTGTTAACTGTGATACACCAAAAAATACCATTCGAGGATATTTCCTGCACTTACTTAGCCATATATTGTAGTTCACAATGACTTGGTAAAACTTTTATTCCTAGTTACCCCTCTATTTTTATTTGCACTTTTACTTTTCAAAATCAATTTATTAACTCACTTTCTACTCCTTAGTAGACCTTATATTGAATCTCATTGCAACAGTTCCCAAGTCTATTACTCAAGGAAACCCATATGATTGGAATCATGGTCCTTTCCTTCCTTTGAAAATATTGGTGCTCCTTACCTGGCTACGTTGTCCCTTCCCAAATCTACCATAGGTTTACCAGTTTGGTTGTTTTCAACCTCTTTTGTTATGAGTGTCCAAACTACTTCAGAACTGAGTCCTCCACCTCAACAACATCAACCTCAAGTTGATCATCAAGTGGACCGTTTTCTTTCTTCGCCCAATGTATCTTCGTCCCTTTCTTCTTCCTCTCCTATTGAAATTATTCGTACTAATAATGAGGAAGCTAAAAAGAAGAAGAAAAGGAAGAAGAAGAAGAATCAAAATAAGGAAAGAGGAAACTAAGAAATTATTTCGATGAATACATATAATGTCGAGAAGCCTACCAAAAAGCCCTATAAAGTTAAATTCCCTTGCAAGCTTCGTAAGGGTAGCCACCTTCTTATAGATTTCTCTAGTGTTGTAATGAAATTTCCATGCAAGGAGTTATTTCTCCATGATTTTATGCCCAAATCAGATCACTAGGTAGCAAGAGAAAATGTCTAATATCTATACAATCAAATCCCAACCCAATGCTCAAACATGTAGCAACCACATGGTTCTAGATGTTATAAAGGAAAGAGTGTGCACCTATCCTCCTCATAGGTCAATGAAGGGATTTGAATTCGTAGAATAATACTTGCGCTCCACTCAAATGATTTGCGTCATTCCACTCTAGCTAAACACATAAACACAACCACAAACACTCAAGGATGAAAAGTGATCTTCCTTGGAATATCGTCATCTCAAAATGTCATAGAATCAATATATGTGATTGCTGCAAGCATGTAAATATAGTGACAAAACATATATTTCTATTACTCATGAATTAAATGGGGCAATTATACCTTCAACAAATTAAATCCTCTCCTCAATCTTGTCACATGGTTTCCTATCCCAATACAACAGAGCTCTCGCGTTATAGTGTGGATACTTTCTCTAACCCCATTTCCTTTGGTGATATTTATAGGCTCATTCCATCCTTTGGGAGAATGTATCTAGACACCTAGGGGCATAAAAAGTTAGTAACCTTCTACAATAATGGACCCCTATCGAAACCATACACAAGTGGGTCAAGTTGATCTCCTTGGGAATGGAAAACTCTAGAATTTTTTTTCACAATTATGATATTTTTCTCAATTATGAAATAATTATGATCTCATAATTATAATATTTTGGAAAATTAATTATGATAAATAACTCAATAATGTAATTCCACCCTTTTATCATGGGATAAATATCATGTATGTAAAAGAAAAGGTAAAAAGGGATGCATTTTAGCCAAACAATTGAGGTAAGTTGATATTTGGTTTCTCTCACTATAATGGAGTGGAAAATAGGGTTATAATAGATGCCCCCTAATCCATGAGATCATACGAGAAACTGATGGAAAAAATGCATTATAATAATACTAAAAGCTCAAAATGGGAGGAAGGAGTCAAGACTATAAAGCTTGATAGGACGAACTCAAATGCTGAAGTGTTGAATTTGTTGATAGCATCCACAAGGAGAGCATACCCATGCTTAGTCATAAAGAAATATTGAAAATGGCTGAAAAAAATACACTGCGGATCCATGATATGAAATTACATAACATGGTGATGCAATAGAACATTGTTAGATATACAAATTTTGTGATCCATAATTTAGATAAATGTGTTTCGTATTAATCAAATCATTAGGATTTGGTTGACGTTTTGAACCAGCTAATGTGGTTCATCCTCAGGACAAGGTGGAGAAACTAATCGATCTCAATGAATAAATAGTGGAGATGCATCATTGCCCAGAAGTAGCCTTTGAGAACTAGTTGTTAAGAACTAGCTGTTAAGACAAGATGTTAAGAACTAGCCGTTATAAAGTTAGTTAGTTAAGAATTAAAATTAAATAATAAATTAATTAATTAAATAATATTGTATCCATGTGACTCAAGAGATAGAGCATAACCACTAGAAAATACAGTGTGGATCTATGTCACAATATACGTCAATAGGACTATGGACACATGAAAAATAGAGAAGTGTCTCAAGAATAGCCCTCAAAGTACATAAATGATACATACCTCTAACACAACATAGGAAGGATTCCATATAATAGTAGGATGTTCCTAACCCAGGGTCTTGACCATAATCCCGATTGTACGAATCGACATCATATAAATATAAGAGCTGAAATTGAATATGGTATAATCCACTTGATTATTGGCCAATGAGGTAAACCAGTAATAGGCATGAGGGAATCCACCAATGAGGAAAATGGACCCCAAGGTACCTAGTGTTAAAATTATGAAACTATGATAAAATTCCACTTTGGAAAACTAATATGGTTGAGATCATAATTGCATTAGATTCCTCTTTTTTAGAGGACCAAAATCGACCTATAGATTTCCCCAATCGGTTAAGAGGAAGTTAAATTATGAATTATTTTATTTTTTGATGAAATGGAATGTGTTAGACTCAACACATGTGGATTTAGTCAAATCCCCAAGCAGATCCTCGTGGAATCTATAAATAGAAGTGACCTCAAGCTCATTCTCACACATTCGCTCATGATATTTTCTTCTTGCACTCGTTGTCTTTGTTTATCTACTATTTTTTGGCTCGCACAGGTTCAATGGAAGAAGTTCGTGCAAGGTATGGAATCACAGGAAAGAGGCTTGCTCTGAACTAGAGCTTCTGGGCCATAGCTTCAATAAAAAAACTGGTGAAATTGAGTCATATCTACGGGCACAATGTGGCAAGGTAGCAGCCAAGTTGCCATAGCCACGGACAAAGATTTTTAAGGTTGCGGCCAGGGTCCTAAGGCTAGAGCAGGATGATCTTGAGCATGGCCACAGATACAATGTGTCATGCCAGTGGCCAAGGGAGATTTAGTCATGACACAACGTGTTGAGGTCACGAATAAGGGTTTTTCTAAGCTGATATGGGTTAGGTCATCTTCAGTTTCTTGCGTAGTGCTTCTAGAATTCATGGCTCAATCATAGATGTTTGTGATTAGTCTTTGATAACATCCTTAATTCAGATCTAGGATTTGGCTGTTGATATCACCTGATTTTAGTGATATATTGGATCCAGGTTTCTTGATATTGTATATCTTTAGATCTTTATATCTGCTCAATATATTTTTGCTGCAAATATGTATCTATAGTTTTCACTCAGTATCAGGAGTGTTCAACCATATTCTTCATCTGGTCTAAGTGCATCTTAGTTCTTAGAATCAAGTTCCTTCATCAAATATATGTTTAAGGTCACATTATGCATGTGCTAGTTGTTTTACTGCATTGTGATGATATGGATCAATGAATCTTTGTATTGTTGTTTTTTGAATCATATGATGACAATCTAAGAAGAATATTTTCCATTGGTTTCCCCATAGTGGGATTTCCCCTTCTCTCGGACCAATCCTGGTGTCCGTATGTGTGCATTATTTTCTTCCATTTGTTTCTTTATGTTCCATTGCATAGACGATGATATTATTTTTCTTTCTACATAGTTGCATATGATCATGGTTTATATTGTAGATCTAATTAATGATATAATGATATGGGGTGAACTTATCATGTTATTGAAGAAATGAAACTATCAAAGAAAATAACAATGTATCCGTATGAAAAACTAACATGGTATCAGAGATAGGTTGAAGAAAATACATGGAGATCACCCCCATGGAGACACTTTTTGATAGAATAAATAAAAGGATGGTTGAGACCTAAGAGAATTATATTGTCTGAAGAAAACCCTAGGTAGTTAGTGCACAAGGGTTTTATGGTGAGGGTTTGAGAGAGACCCTGGTTTATGGTAAATTCTTGATATTTGGTGTATGAAACCGTAGAATGGTCTATGAATCACTTGGGATTGATTTGAAAAATGACCTAGTTGATTGAAGACAACACTGATATGTGGTCTATGGATGGATCTTGAAGGTTGGTTCAAGAGGGAGAGGATCACCTCTCACTGATGGTAAGTAATCCTAAACTCTTGATGTTTCTTTGTATGGATCTGACTATTATGATAATTTTTTTATCATTTCTTATACCTCTTGCATGTATATTTGAGTAGCTAGATGTTTATAACCTTCTTGATGAGATGTGATAAGTGAATCCCTCTTGAGGATATTTTGAAATGCAGGAAAGATGGTTAGATATGGAAGAGGAAAAGAGGCACCTGATGAAAAAGGTGACAAGTTGCCTATGTGAAGGTGCATAGGTAATACCACAAGGTATGAAGGGCATATTTTATTTTAGCTATAACATTGATGGCTAAGTCAGCCCTGTGGTATGTTGAGAATATCTCCTTTGCAAATGGATCATGCATGCATATGAAAGTGATTGGGATTTATGTTTCCTATTATGAAATGGCACACCTGGTATTGAATGTTTAGATCATGATGATCTTCTTGATTTTGTGAGGCTACTTGTTACTTATTTTGGATATATTTTCATAACTTGATGTTTGGCTAAAATCTATTGTTTTTGAGATCCTAATTCTGACTCTAGTAAATGGTACTCTTGACTCTTGATATGCATAAGACATGTTCGATCTCTTATAAAATTTTACCTCATTGATATGGTAGTCATAATTCTTGTGATAAGCCTAATGAAAGCTCATGGAAATAAATATTGACACTTTGTTGGTTAATTGAATAACCTAACTTGATCCTATTAATTATGATAAGAATGGTATTGATGACCATGATGATAGGGGTATATCTATGAGATTGATGTTATGGCATATGGTGAAATTAAATTCTCTAACTTGATGTATTGTTATTGGGTTCATAATATTTTGTTCACATCTCCCTGCTGCCCTCATATTTTAAGTCTATCCCTTGATGAAATGTTGATGAAATGATGTGGAATATCATGATAGATATGTGTTTATGGTCTAAAATATCTGTTTTTGCATGACTCCAGTAAATATATCTTAAAATTACATGCTTTTCTATGATTTATGGGTAGCTAACATTTTTTTATCTATAATAGAGGTTTGAGCCTCACTTGCACAAAGGAAGGGCCATAGATGCAACTATGACTGATAAACACAAAATTCTTTGAATCAAAGGATCTCTAATATGTATTTCCATTGTAAACTGATTTATGGCGTTGCCGGGTTAAATTGATAATCAATGTATATAAAGGATTAGGCATGAAATCAGATGCTCACCTCGAAGATGTCAGTTTTGCAAATGTGTTGTAGATAGCAGTAAGATCTCTCAACAAAAAAAGTTTGTATGTTTGAATCGAACTTGCATTTTTAGGTGAATGAGACATTCATATGAGTATGTCATTATATTTGAAGACTGAGCTACATGTTTTGGTTGATTGATATAGATGAGTTGTGTTTGAAATTTTGACATGATTTTTTAGAACTTTGAATTGATGATTGAGACATGTTTTTGGATTGATGATTGAGACATGTTTTTGGATCTCTCTATTTAGACTTGATATGTTGATTGTTGATTTTCCTTGATGATAATTCTATGTGGGAATAGTTACCTTCAATGTATTATGTGAGTATTCACAATTATGGTTATGTATTGGCCTCCCTATTCCTAGCATAATGGTTTTTGAGATTCAGTATGAAGATGGAACCCACATGCTTAACCTTGATGTATGCACTTTCATGTACTGATGGAAATGACTTGTAATGGAATTTTAAATGACATGCTTGATGGATTGAAAGTAAATGAATTCAAGACTTGATATGAGATCTACCTTTCACTAGTTGAAAGAATTGATACTATGATATCAATGCCTTTCATAATATTTTTGGTTTGGATTCTAAACTCTAATGAGATGATTTTGTTAACACATCATTGATTTAAGTAAGGTTGAGTATGTTTTCCTGGTAATACATTATTCTTACCAAGGGTGTTGTGTGATACAAGCTCCCCAATTCAAATTTCTCAATAGTTGATAGTTATCTGATGAAGTCAGAATGATGAGTTCCAAGGTAAGGCCTTGATTTTATTATGGCTTTGGTTTTACATACTGATAGTATACTCTTGAAAGGTGAAGTGCCTATGAAAATATAAGTAATAGGGAGATGGCTTCTGAATATCTAAATAATGTATCATGGCATGATGAATTGATTTCTTA
Source organism: Pinus albicaulis (assembly GCA_034641835.2). NCBI lineage: Eukaryota > Viridiplantae > Streptophyta > Pinopsida > Pinales > Pinaceae > Pinus > Pinus albicaulis. Next base: position 543,089,189 of record CM076580.1, on the reverse strand, counting down.
AATTTGAGAAAGAAATCCTATATTGAAAATCTGTTGATAAAATGTCTTTGTGTAATGGAAATATAAATCCTTGGACACTCTAGGTTGAAGTTGAAATTTTGTTGAACTTGAAATGGAATATGATAATTGATTAAGGCATTTATGTTCCATTTTGAACATCCATTTGTATATGATGTGTATAGAACATGATAAAATTCATGATTGAGTTTCTTAATTCAGAATTTCCACCAAACATCCTTTGAAATATCAGCATGAAACATTCTACCTTTAAATGTTGAGATAATTATCCCATGATATGTAGCTACATGAATGAATTGATGATGTTTGGGATTATTATTGACGGGAAAATTTGAATGTTTCCTTAATATTATATCGGCCATGATATCTTGGATGGGAGGCCATAGCACGACCGAGGTCGGGTACAATGCTGCTAGCATGGCTAGCTATGAGGCGGGATCTAAAATATCCTTAGATAGTTTTCTGAGCATGATTTGGATAAGACATGGATACACTATGATGATGAGAATTCCATATGAATATAGTTAGGACTATGTTTTATCCATTCACTGAGATAGTGCAATTGTTTCATACAAGATTAGGCTTGTGATTGACGCCTCCTTGAGAGGGAGGATGATTATGGTATCCATGTGTGATTGGAAACTCCATGAGAGGGAGGATGATTATGGTATATTGTTTTTATTGGTATCTTGTTTTGATTTACATGACTATGTATATTCTAACATAAAATTTGATTTAACGTCCTGTATGAACAAGAATCAACCACTTTTGAGACAAGAAGATATATGATATGAGTATGATGAGAGTAGCGATGATCTAGGACAGTGAGAAAAATCTTCCTCCATATCTGAGCTCCCAAGAAGAGGAATTAAGATGGAGGGATCCTGGGGTTGAGAGGACTCTGGAAAATAGGGTATGACCTCTATCTATTACCCATAGGGTTAGAGATGCTTCTCCCCTATATTCATAAGGCCGAAGAAAGTTTCTCCCCTGATTGGTCTTTGTAGAGTATACCCCAGTTGGTATCATACCCAAAAGAAGGGCTTGTCAGGAATATTTCTCCTTGTTTTTCCAATGATTTGAGAGTGTACTTGGTGTCCACAACACAAGTAGATTATGATTCAGGTATTCTACCACATGACTATTCAAGGTCATTGATGGGAAGATCAGTAGGCAATGAGATGGGTTGAGATAACCCTGTGCAGTTCCAGGTTGAGATAGATCTCTGAGAAGTGATTCCAGGGTCGATATGGGTGCCCCTACATTGATGGATATCTTATTGCTCAATATGGTGTTGTAGAGGTATAGCTCCCCCATGAGATTCCGGGTTGGGATGTTCTCCCTGATGCGGTCACAGGTCGATATGTGTTCCTTAATAATATTCTCTCCAATGATGATTGATGATGATATTTTAGGTAGAAGCCCACTGGAAGAGATTCTGAATAATAGCCTCATGGATGAAGGGTGGTAGCCTAAGCTCTCATCCAGTGACAAAATCTTCTTCTTTTAGATCTGAGAATGTCCAACATATGAGAAAACACAATCAAGAGATAAGAAGGAAGAAACATGAGAATTTCATTGATGATTTGTAATGATGAAGGACCACAACATGAAGAATACATGAAAAAGATGATCATTTACGATACGTGATGATTCATGAAGATATAATAATGGCACATTGATCGATGAAAAAATATTGGTAGGTGGAATTCTCCCTGGTTGAGAGGGAGTGTTAAAATTATGTAACTACAGTCAAATTACACTTTGGACAACTCATATGGTCAAGATAATAATTTCATTCAATTCCTCTTTTCGAGAGGACCAGAATCGACCTATATATCACCCTAATTAGTTAAGAAGAAGTTAAATTATGAATTATTTTATTTATTGATGAAATGGAATGGGTTGGCTTCAACACATTTGGATTTAGTCAAAGCCCCAAGCGAGTCGTCACAAAAGTTATAAATCGAAGTGACCTCAATCTCATTATCACACATCCTCTCATGAGATTTTATTATTGCACTCGTTCTCTTGGTTTGTCTATTTTGTTTTGGCTCACACAAGTTCAACGAAATAATCTCATGCAAGGTATGGATGCACAGGCGAGAGGCTCGTTCTGACCTAGGGATTTTTGTCCATAATTGCAAGCATATAACTAGTGAAATCGGGCCAAGCTGTGAGAAGAGTTTTTCAAGGTCATGGCTAGGGTCCCGTGGCTAAAGTGGGATAATCTAGAGCAGAGTTACGAGCACAATGTGTCATGTGAGTGGTTAAGGGAGATTTAGTCACTGGAACAACATGTTGAGGTCGCGGCTACGAGTTTTTCTGAGCAGATATAGGTCAGGTCACCTTCAATTCCTTGCACAATGCTTCCAAAATTTAGTTGTTCAATCACAGATGCTTATGATCAATCTTTGATAGCATTCTAGATTCAGATCTAGGATTTGGTTGTTGATATCACTTGACTTCAGTGATATATTAGATTTGGGTTGCTTAATGTTGTAGATCTTCAGGTTTGCATATATGATCTATATATTTTCACTACAGATTTGTATCTACATTTTTCACTTAGAATCAATAGTGTTCAACAGCATGGTTCAGCAACTGCCAGTGCATCTTAGTTCCGAGAATCAGGTTCCTTCAACAGAAATATGTTTAAGGTCACATTATACATGTGCCAGTTGTTTTACTGAATTATGAAGATATGGATCAATGTATAATTGTACTCTTATTTGATGAATCATTTTATGATGATTTAAGAAGAATAATTTGCAAGGGTTTTCCCCATAGTGGTTTTTCCCTGGTCTCAGACCTATCTTGGTGTTTATATGTGTGCATGATTTTCATCCATTTGTTTCTTTATGTTTCGCTGCATAGATGATGTTGTTATTATTCTTTATATGTAGCTTCATATGTCGATCTGATTAATAATATAATGATATGGGGTGAACTTATCATGTTATTGAATAAATGCAACTATCAAAACAAATAACAATGTATCCCTATGAAAAATTAACGCCTAATCCATTCCAATAAGTGTGAATAAATGAGATGACATCGAACATTACTGAACTCGACCAATCAGGATCCAATGATGTAAAACCATTATCGGTCATGAAGAAGTATTCCACTGCTGTCTACAAGCTCCAAGGTACTACCTGTCCTAGATCAATCTACTAGATAATGAGATGAAGTCGACAGGAGAATATCTGTCAAAGGAGGGCTTTGATGTACCCCTCACAAATCGACATGGAACATACTAGGATGATGTGATGTATGGATGAAGTCATGAAGTAATGAATTATGACTTACACAAGGAGGGATGACTCAGAAAGTTCATCAGGCTACTGTAGATGACTGACATAGGCTAAGAATTCCCTTGAACACATAGCGGAACAACACAAGAGTGACTTGGAAGCATGACTAATGAGCACAATGTGATATCATGAAATGATGTAGGAGGCATTGAGGCATGATCCATAGGAATGGAAGAGTAACAAGTTGGAGGAGTAGAGAGGCTCATATCGATGGTGTGGCTCTTAGGCAAGCTAAAACCCAACTATGGGATAATGAAACTGAGAGGTATCATGTTCAAGGGATACATAAAGGATGTTTCCATTTTATGACTAATGGAAATAAATGTTCCCTACCTTCTCTTTTTATGATTTCCTTTTTCATAAAATTGTTACCCAAGCTCGAAAAAGAGATAAAACTATATAGTGGAGAACCTCCTAGCCATAGGATACAAGGGTATTCATTTTTTGCAACTAGTCTATCCTTGTCCGGAAAAGGGTTAAATTTATGGGTAGATGACCCTTCAGGTAATTTAACAAGTGTGAAGCAAACAAGTTCACTAGGAAATATTTTCTAAATTAAGGATTATGAAAAGATCCTAAAGGAAACTTGTCTTTGAGGAACGAGTGGTATAAAGGATAGAAATTGGTTTTAGTAATGATGGAACTGCTGAGGACATAAATAGGATAAGAGGCTTGCTAATAGTACCAATCATCACATTGGTTCCTCCAAGAATGGGTGAAACACCAAATGAAATCTAATGGTTGGCCAAGAAAGTGATGACGATGGAAGAGAAAAACCAAGGTTCAATCTGCAAAAATAGGCTAATAAAAAGTAGCAATCATAAGGGATAAAATTATGGAATCCTCCTCGTGTATAGCTATAAATATGACAAAGAAGAGGAAATGAGCCTCAAATTATAGGTCATGGTTGATCAGAAGGAGGGATTCCGAAAAGGAATAAAAATGATTTCATGGACACCAATATGGAAAAAAGGTACTAAACTAGGGCATCCATGTATAGGTAAGCTCTACTTCCAAGCAAAAATGTGCATACAAAAGAGAGGGTAATTCCATAACTTGACAAGATCGAACCTAAGGACAAATGATGGAACTGATAGTCAATAACACATCAGTGATGGTGATATATGACCTACCCCTACATTCCAAGTTCAAGAGAAACACACCTAAGGTCCTTTAGATGTTGCAATAGAAATGCCAACCTATCCTATGAAAACCATATAGAAAGACTAGACCCATGGTTAAATCACATAATAAAATAAATAAACATGGATGAGGTAAAAACAAGACTACATATTTTTTATTTTTTGGATTTTTTTCATACATAAGGCATGAAAATTACTTGCATCACATACCAAACCAAAAAAAAATATGAAGTATCACACTCCTATATATAATATGTACAAGTGCAACTGAGTCTAATAGGTCATGCTAAATTGTGCCCGTGGTAGGGCACAAGCCAAGGGTTTCTATACACAAACTTATGGAAGGTATATGGATTACCAATGTGGGAATGCCAAAGGAAGTCAAACTGCCCAATCTGAAAGTTTGACCATGCCAGGGACATTGTAACATATTATCAAAATTAACCTGAGGACATAAGGGAGGATCAAGACATAAAGGGCGTACAAGACACTCATCAATATGTGGAGAGGAGTTGGACAATTTTTTGGAAAGTTTGATAGTATAATCCTACGACTTGTCTCGGTCCAAGGGTGGCACTTCCAAGGAAGGTTAAGGAGGTTCCCCCTGAATCGTTCCAAGGTTTATGTTTCCAAGCTCTACTTGTTCTGAATTGGGGAGAATAGAGGCATAAAGAGGTAGAAAATCCCTAATATTATCAATGGGAAGATCCATGACATCCAAGTTGACGAGTTGAGGATGTTTATCATTGAGGGAGTCATGGGGAATATGCAGAGTGATCTACCATGTGGAAAGAAGATCTTGGTCATAGTCCATATTGGGATGGAGTTTTTGACTAGTGTTAGGAGGTACTGATGAGACTGTCAGAAGGAGAATATATTCCAAAATAGGTGATAGAGAGTTCTCACTAGTTTTATCAACTTCCATAGGAGCATGCAGACCCCACCCAAGGATAAGGAGGTCTATGAGGTTCACAAGTTTCATAAGAGATAATATGCATAGGATCTTTAGAAGAGGATGAAGGAATGTTGGGTGGTGGTAATTGAGGAAATACCCCAATAAGAAACAAACTTTTGAACAAGCACATGCCAACACTCTGATAGTGACTAGGGTTATCTCCCACAAGTGGGACTAAATTCCTAGTAGTGGAAATTTTGGATGAGGGCACACAATAGTCATTTTGATTAATGGTAACAATATTACCTTCATGAGGAAATAAAGTACACAAAACATGGATGATACAACTACGGTCATGGCATAAAACCAACTACATAGAAGGAGCATGTTATAGTCCAAAGGGGCGTCGATGACTTCAACATCGACATAAATTGTTTTCATCCATAACTCAACTGGAAACTTGGGAATAACCCCCTTAGGTAAAAAATTATGTCCATAAAATTCTTGAAGAATGGCATTGTACTTAGTGAGCGTCGGAGAGCCAAGAGCCTTCCACCATAATGCATACATGACACAAGTGGAAGGAGTTTCATACACCAAACTACGATGAATATTCTTATCGAAGACACACATGATAATCTTAAAAGTGATCTAGTGGGAAATTAGAAGAGAATCCTTGTCAACATTAAATGTAATGAGGCTTGAGTCAAATAGATCTACTCCACCAATCACAGAGAACAAGGCCTTGCATTGTTGAGCACACCTTTGCAAAATCTCCAATGTAGACATGGCACAAGGAGCCTGGGAAATATCTTCAACAATACTGTAGTGCTTAGTAGCTCAGGAAAAAATATTGTGTATTGTATTACGAATTACACACTTAGGTGGGAGATAGACAGGTTCCAAAGGCTTATATAATGTGAGAGGTCCAGTGGAAGTCATTGGAGCAGGTGAGTCCTTAAGAGAAGAACTTGACTTAGGAACATCATACGACTTGGCTCACATGGTCACATTCTTGTCTTCTTTGCACATAAAAATGGATGAACTATTATTGTGGTTGAAAAATGGCCCCTCATTTCCCCATTTCAAAGCGGAGGGGGTTTTGCAAGCATTTTTTGATGAGGTTGTGTAAGAAATGGATGAGTTAAAACAACAGGTTGTTGGGTAGATTGTGGTGGTGCAAGGATCCTATTAAATTCATCCATTTTATGGAATTTATTTATTTATATGTTCATATTGAAAAAAATTACAAGATAATTTAATCTTTCGACGACACTCACTAGTTCCCCCTCCCTAATTCTGTGGATTTGGTTGATATTCCTGAGCAGTTTTATTTTTCTATTTACTCTTCTTATTAGTTTTTCTTCACCAGATTGGTGGTTTTTCTTAGGTGTTTTGGACTTCACCGTAACAAAGAGAGTGGACTACTCAGAAGAAGGTGATTTAGAAGATCTAGAAACACTTGTTGGGGCTTCTGATGTAACAAAAAATTACCCAAGTTGAGCAACAAGTTGGTTCATGGAATTGGAAACAAACCCAATCACACCATCAACATGTAGGCAAGGAGAAAGTTTTAGTGGGTCAATGGAAGGCTTGGGAGAATTAGAAAGAACTTCATATAGTGTGCCTGACGACAAATAAATTAAAATCAAGTGTTGAGCATCTAAAATATATTTCTCCTCAATAACAGCTCGGAACATAGACACGTCCTTGGAAATATTAGGTCTTAGAGATTAAATGAACTGTTTTCATAAAATCTCATTAGGAATTTTGGTCCTAACCAACCTCTTGTGATGATTCCAATCATGAATATGGTCATAATTTAGGGTCGCATCATCTTGTTTAAAGTTTTACAAGAGGTTAGAATCATTATCATACATTGTGGGAAGCTCGAAGTGTGTCAAGAAATTTTGAGATAAAGATGCAAAATCATTGTAAGATGAGGTATCCAATTCAATGTAACATTTTTAAACATCCCTAGTTAAACTACATTGGAACAAGAGAATATTAATAGAATTTTTTGTGAGAGAGTTGGATGAACACCACAAGTGATATGTGGTGATATGGGTGGATGAATTCTCTTGAGTTTTTCCTTCAAATTTGGAAATATCAGGAGGAAACTTAGAAGGCATAGGCGGTTACCAGGGGTCATGTTAGATGGGTTCCTTAGTAAAATTAGCCCAATAAGGTAAATCAAGAGAAGTTAAAAACATATTATGAAGTTGGCTACATGGGTAATAGGTAGGAGAAGACCCTGACCAGCCTTACGATTCCCCCAGAGAAGGATAGCGATGCATCGTTTGTTGGTTAAGTTATGGGTTCACCTTGATATATGAGTTTTGCGAGCTAGGATGACTAGTGAAAGGACTTTCCCCCCTAGGGAATGCGCCCCCAGAGAGAAAAGGACTGTAATATTCCAAAATTTGCACACAACAATTTGGAATATTAGGTTTTGTTGCTTTCACCTAGGAGAGGAATAAATGGGTAAGGAGGCCCATGAATAATAAAAATATGAATAATTTCCACCTTATTGAGAAAGGGGATCACCTTAGGAGCTGGATTTTACACTTTCAGGTGTGAACAAGGGTAAATTAGATGTGGGCATAGTTTAGTTTGACTAAGTCAACATGCATTCTTGAGGAGGAAGAGATCACCCAAGTAAAGTAGCTCAATGTGAACAAGGATCAACCTATACACACATATGAGAACTGGATTGAAGATCCCTTAGTGTAAAAAGAGGCATTGCAGGTGGATTAATCCCAGTTGACCAAGTCAACAACGCTGCTACAAGGGGGAGGGAAGCCAACAAGGTCAACGCAGTTTTGGAGGAGGAATCTTCACTAGGAAGTCACCTCAACAATGTGTGGGGTCCGGGGTGAGGAGGCTCACCAAAGATAAAAAGGAAGGCATAGCATCAAGGAGATCATTCAATATTCAGATATATTTGGTATTTTGACTACTTGCATGCTTCAGCTGTTTAGTTGTAGTTGCCGCACTGCTTAGTGCAAGGAATTTCCGAGCGGGAATTCCATCCTCTCTTTGGATCAGATTGCTTAAGGGATCAAATGGAAGGATCAGAGCTTCAATTTGATCATTTGGCTCAGGGCCAATCAGCCATACACACCTACAATGTAGTTCCCTTTAGAATCTGTGTCTTTTATGCAGGTGCAACAGTAGCAGGGTTGAACCGCTGGATTTTATGCTAGTATTTGCGGAGGAGGTGTCTATTTCCCTCCAGGAGATCTAATAAGAAGGGCCTTTGGCTAATTTATGTATTGATCAGCTATTTTATGTTGTATTTAGTTATTTTTAATACAGAGTTGCAGTGGACTGTGTTATTTTCTACAGTATTTCTCTTCATACATGTGTAATGCTGGAAAACCTTGTCAGGTGTCTCATTTCTGCTGTAAAAGAGGTTAAACCTCCATTTATTTTCTATATGATTAATATAAACCTCTGATCAGTCTTATTTCATCATTTTATGTATAAAACCTCATGGGAATTACGCTCTCATAGTCTTTAGAAATGTTGCAGTTGAAATGTTGGAAATATTGTCATTGATGGAAATGGAGAAGATAGGAGCACAAAGAAAAATCAGCAACCAAGGTAGAGAGGCAGTAGAGACATCAGAGGAAAGAAGAAGTAGAGGTAGCAGAAATAGCAAAAGAGAAGTAAGGAGCAGCATTAGACAAGAAACAAAGGCAGCAAAGGCAGACAAGGAGCAGAGAGGTAGTTAAGACAACAAAGAAGTAGAGAGGTAGAAGAGAGGCAGCAGAGAAAGCATTAGACATGAAGAAGAGGAAGTAGTAGAAGGATAGTTTTATTGGAGATCTGGAAAGAAATAGGAGTGAGGTTGAAAGGTGAGAGCTAGTGAGGTGAGACTCTGTAATTGGGGGTATAAATGGGTCCTATGTGTTATTGATGGTAAGGTGTGCAATTATTTGTGCATTGATGATTTATAACATATGTGAGTTGATCAGGGTTTATAAAAAATTTTGAATAAACTCTGTGGCAAGGGTTTTAATGCTGTTCTACATATAATTGAAGAAAATCCATAAATTTTTGAAACATGGTTGACTGTGAGATTGAGAACTGTGTGATTTTGCATATGACTGGGTAAATAAGAGGTTATATATTTGGAGTTTTTATGAGAATGCACGAATCAGTCCTGGGTTAAGGTTGATTGAATAGCATTAAATTTGAAATTTCCGTGTGTGGATGTTCCAAAGAATGTAATATCTGTGTAGATAGATGAGATCTATCGTGCCGAAGAGAAACACGTTGTGGCAAGAGTTAGGTATGGGTGAAATCCTGTGTTTGGAGTTGATATATGAAATGTATGTATATGAATTATTTTAAGTTTCCGTGATAGAGTATATAAGTTTGAGTGACATCGAGTTCTGGTATGCGTGGAATGAAGTTAAGTTCTAAGGCATAGGATATTGTGGAAAAATGAACAAAGAAGCGAAATCGCGAATCTGAATGGCACAGAGGCGGACGGAACTAGGAAGATATGGAGTGGAACCTTGAATGAACAGTAAAACCGGAGGTTGAAAACCAGCAGTCTCGCACTTTTCAAAAGTGGTAAATGGAATTCTAAATAAACATGCAATACACCTCCACGCTCGACACGTGACGTTGAGTGGTTTTTGGAAACCACCCATTTCACATTTTATTTGGGTGTTAAAGTTCGGTTTAATAAATAATCAAATTGTGTCCGATCAGTTGCCATCCCAGATCAACGACATTCACATCATGAATATGTGAGAAGGATAAGCAAAGGTAATTCATGTGTTTGTGTGGGCACGAGGACGTTCACATGTGTTATCACCGGGGGTTTAAATCTAAGTCAAGGCGTGTTATATTGTTTGATGGAGGATGTAATATATATTAATATATTATCGTTGATATGAAATATCACAAAGGGTGCGTGAGTATGAAGTTGTTGTGGGCCCAGACTTTAATATATAATGGTGGTTGATATTTTAACCATAGCCCGAGTGTTATTGGTGCAGGTATTCTGATTAAATATTTGTTGGGGTCTTAATATAAGTCCACGGCTTATTAATGTTTGTAATATTTGATTGGGGAATATATATATATATGGCGGTATATATATTATGTTGATATGAGTCGAATGAGCTGTGGGCCGAGGACGTTTATATGAATTATCCCTTGGGATTAAGTCCAAACATCGAAGGTTTCATTATAATGTTTGAAGGCTTCATATATGTTAACATATGTGGAAAAGCAAGAGTTTTATTATTGGTTTGTTATATGTTATATAGACCAACATATAATATGAAGAGTTATGATATGCATTGAACGAGGATGTGGGCCCACAAGTCCCTGTTGATATATGCATTTGTGCATTGGTTTAACAAAGTCGAACGTTTAATATTCATGAAATGGACTTGACTATGGTTTTTAACCATAGAGCATTAAAATCAGCTTCCGTATATGAATACCAATGTTATTTTATTGTTGGGTTCTGACCATAGTGTTAAGAACATAAAGGTAGCTTCCACATATCATTATTAATACTTGCCCAGATCAGAGAATGAAATGGGGTTAAATGGTTTTGATAACCAGCAGATGTGAAAAGAAAAGCTTTCGCACACATTTGTTTTGATTACCAGTCCAAGAAAATGAATGGAGAGGCATATTTATATGCATGAGACTTTGAGATTTATTTGGGACTAAACTCGTAAAGAAGTTATATATGCAGCAGATACACAATTGGAGTGAACAACAAAGGTATGCAGAATAGTTACTTGACAGTAGTAGAAAAGAAAAAACTAGCTAGCCAAAGGCCGGAAAAAGGGTTGAGTGAAATTGATGTATGTAACTGAAAATGTGAATGTAAATGTTTCAATTGATTTTATAATTGTTTGTGATGCAAAGGTAAGTCTTCGGTAGGCAAACAAAACTCCATTGTAAAACTGAAATTTGTATAAATTGCTATATTCCTTTGAATGAGTTGGACAAAGAAATGAGAAGGAAGAAGTCAAAGAGTCATGGCTGTTCACTTTGAATTCCCTGTGGAATACAAACAATCATGAGGTGAACTCTATAAATGATATCACATTGATATGCATAAAGAGGTTTTTTTGAGAATGCAGAATTGAAGCTGTGAGGCAGAGAAGAAGGAAGAGCTGATAGAGAATCTGAGAAGATGCAGAGATGATTTAAGGCAGATATGAAGGCTGGTGGACAATAGTGAAGAAGGTACATAACAGAGTTGATATCCAGGTAAATCAGTAAGTGTTATTTTTATGAAAGAGTGAGGAAGTTGGTTCTTCCATATCAAGTTGTAGCTTGATAGATGTCAGCTGTAGCTGACTGAGGTAGGAGCCTCCTGTAGGTTGTAGCCTACAGAAAATAGATGGGAGTTGGTGCTTCCATATCAAGTTGTAGCTTGATAGATGTCAGTTGTAGCTGACTAAGGTAGGAGCCTCTTGTAGGTTGTAGCCTGCATAAAATAGATGGGAGTTGGTGCTTCCATATCAATTTGTAGCTTGATAGATGTCAGTTGTAGCTAACTAAGGTAGGAGCCTCCTGTAGGTTGGAGCCTGCAGAAAATAGTTGGGAGTTGGACCTTCCTTGCAAGTTGTAGCTTGCTGAATCGAGGTTGTAGCATCCTATAGGTTGGAGCCTACAAAAAAATAGTGGTGAGAGAGAGTTGGAGCTTGCCTTTGCATCAAAACAATAATAAGATGTGGTTTTCTCCCTTATGGGTTTCCACTTATATATATTGTCTATGTGCATGATGTTTATGTGTTTATATGATGTATCTAATATGCTTAATACTTGCTGCTCACATATTAAGATTGCTATTACATTTTCCAATCTACTTAATACTTGCTACTCACATATTAAGATTGCTCACATATTAAAGTTGATCATGAAATGAAGTTTTAAATAAGTTTAAAGGAAAGTTTTAAAAGTCCATGAATGTGTTAAACTGATTCAACCCCCCGGTCTCAGTTTAACTAAGGGTTTAAAAATTGGTATCAGAGCCGGTTCCTTTGGTGTAAGCCTAATAGCTTGAAGGAGATTTGGTTGAGTCATCGACTATCAAAATGTACCTGTGCTAAATACAACAAACTTCCTTGAATGGAGAGATAAGGTTAAAACAAAATTATTGGCTTATGAACCTGAGATATGGAAACTTGTCTGTGATGGTTACTGCACAGGCTCTCCCTCCTTGCAAGAACAAAAATGGAATTCCAAGGCTAATTGTGTGATATATAACAATCTTCATAACAAGGATCTTGATTTAATAATGGATGTAACCTCTGCAAATGAAATCTGGGATAGATTTCATTTCATGCATGAAGTAGACACTAGGGGCTACATTGTCAAGAAGGAGAAGAAAAACAAGAAGAAGAAGAAAATTCCTTTCAAAAGGAAAAATGTCAATCAAATGAGGTACCTACTAGTGTGAATGGAAGTAAGAACCATGAAGAAATTACAGTTGAGGAAAAATCCAAACTTGACACAGCCTTGACTGAAATAGATAGATAGAAGAATGAAAACAAGAGTGCAGGTCATCAAGATCAAAGGATTATGACAAGAGTACATCAAGGTATTTAACTAAGGTGTTGAACCCTTAGTTAAACTGAGAGGGGGGGTGAATCAGTTTAACACATTCATGGAATTTTAAAACTTTTCATTAAACTTTATTAACACCTTCATTTCATGATCAACATAATATGTGAGCAATCTTAATTTGTGAGCAGCAAGTATTAAGCAGATTAGATAATGTAACAACAGTCTTAAAATGTGAGAAGCAAGTATTAAGCAGATTAGATATACCATATCAACACATAGAGATCATGCACATAGGCAGCAGATATAAGTGGAAACCCATAAGGGAGAAAACCACATCTTATTATTGTTGTGATGCAAAGGCAAGCTCCAACTCCCTCTCACCACTGATTTTCTGTAGGCTCCAACCCACAGGAGGCTCCTACCTCAATTCTGCAAGCTACGACTTGCAAGGAAGCTCCAACTCCCATCAATTTTCTGCAAGCACCAACCTACAGGAGGCTTCTACCTCAGCCAGCTACAACTGAATTCTATCAAGCTACAACTTGATATGGAAGCCCCAACTCCCTTACATTACAATAAAATCATATGTTGATTTACCTTGGATATTAGCTCTGTTTTGTTCCTTCTTCACTGTTGTCCACCAGCCTTCATATCTGTCTTATATCATCTCTGACTCTTCACAGCATCTCTATCTGCTCCTCCTTCTTCTTATTCTCTCTTCTTCATTTCTCCATTCTCTAACCTCTTTATGCATATCAATGTGATATCATTTATAGAGTTCACCTCTTGACTGTTTGTATTCTAAAGAGAATTTCGAGTGAACAACCATGACTCTTTGACTTCTGCCTTCTCATTCCTTTGTCCAACTCATTCAGAAAAAAATATAACAATATGTACAAATTTCAATTTTACAGTGGGATATTTATTTTCCTCCAGAGACTTTCCAATGCATCACAAACAATATAAAATAAATAAACTTTACATTTTCAGTTACAATGAGAATTTCAATTCAACCCATTCAGTTCTTGGCTTGCTGTGCGTTTGTCTTTTCTGCTACTGTCATGTTACATTTCTGCATACTCTCCTGCTTTCTATGCATGTACACCTGTCATGCCCACATTTTCATTCCTGTGCATGTAAAAATGCATTCCCATTAATGTGCTCTATACAAATTCCGATCTGGGCAATTTCAATATCTTATTTTCTGAACTGGCAATTTAAATTGCTGTACGCAGAAGCTTTTTTCCTCTATGGTTATGAAACCATACATATGATAAACTTCATATTTCAAATATGCATATAAAATTCTCTTCTATAAAACCCAAGTAATTCTCGGCATATAACTCAGTCTTTAACACTTTACCAATTCAATCTTTGATTCAACATCAAACCCAATTCACAATACTTATATGCGTTTCTTTACCTATTTCAAATCTTATGGTTAAACTCATATATTGAATCAATATTCAATATTCCAATAAACTAAATTTTCTCACCTCGAAGGAGCTCAACCCAATACTTGGACTTTATAAAAACCCATATATTATATGCACCAAGCTTACCTTCCACATCTAACTATAAGGTGCCTCCGCACACAGACTCAATTTATATGTAAGGTTCGACTCTATCGCATATATACCTCAGTGTATATTCTGACACCAATCCAAATGTTAAGAACCTTTAATATTCCAAAACCCACCTTATGAAATGTGAATTCATTTATATCAAACCTTTGGTTCATACCATTTGTTTTATATTCCGAACCTCGACTTTATAAGTAGGCCTAAGGCTTATCATAATAGCTGAACTATACGAGTATCTCAACTCTGAAGTTCGAGTCAATTGATTTAATACCAATGCATACTTTAATCTCCAACTTTGGTTTTAAAACCCCAATGAATCAACACATATCAACCGAGAATCCACGATGTAATTGTGTCCCACAACAACTTATATCAATAACGAACATACCTTGCCACTAACAATCATGCAACTTGATAATGCGATTTCCTTTGGATCTGTTGCTCGCAAGATCGTACGAAAATCACAATTTTTCTTGAACAGAACCTTAATGCCAAAAAAAAGTGCGAAATGGGTGGGTTTGTATTACCAGCTTTGCCACATGTCAAATGCCGAGCGCTATCGCACTTTTATTACCAATTCCTCTTACAACTTTTAAACTTTGCGAAAACCATAAATGGTTTTCTCTCAATCGCCTTTACTGTTGCCCAAAGTTCCGCTACTTCTTCAAGGTTCCACTTATTCCTTACTTGAGGTTTCACACGGTTCCATTGATCCGATACGCTGAGCGTTCACAGTTACTCATAAAGTGATGAATTCAATTTCGCCCTCACGGTTCCTTTTTGAATTTGCAACTCCATTCCTTATACAAATCGATCCCAATGGAATTGGAAGACTTATCATTAAAATAATTACATTTGTCAGAGTTGAATACAAAAGAAATCCCAATTAGTTTCCCAAGAGTTTCCACAAATCTGAATATCAATCAAATAAACATAGTTTCAATACTGAAGTTAAATATATAGATGACCAGGGATTTGCTACCCTCAACGAGGATTGAATTCATATACACAAGACTCAAATAAGTGAATATGCGCTCTCCTTATTCACCCTTCACCACAGTTCCATTTTTCTTTGGTCCACCTTTCCACTTTGGTTTAATCAAAATCTTCGCGCAGAGCCATCACTGCATTATTTCCATGAATTTTCCTTCGGCAGACAGGAATCTTTGTTATAGTCTCAAGCTCCGACTGCAAAAGTCTTCGTTCAACTAATCTAGTTGCTCCACATTGAATCACTATTGTTTTATGATCCTGCGCATTCCAAGAGTTCTTGCATGAGATTTGATCATCACAATTGCGGGAATGAATTCTGTCCATTGGTTCTTTTGGATATAACCCTCAATACATTACTTCGAAACATAACAAGAATCAAATCTGTGTGTATTCGACAATACACAACTCAATCACCATAAACCCTGAATGAGCGTTCGACCCCTTGCTCTGTTTACAGAGAATTTCTCTTTCATTTCTAACTTAAAAGCCTTATAAGGTTCCTTTCTCTGTATTAATACATACAACCAAATTTAGACTCAATTCAAAGTCTGTGGAAACTTCACAAATAGCATAGATCTACTCACAAAATTTACACAAATGAATATTCAATCCTGTTTCAGCAATTATATGGGTTTTCTTCATTAAAACCCCCATTATATTGTTACATAGCATTTGAACTCAACAATACTGATATTATCTCTGCTTCTTTGCTTCCTCTGCTACATCTCTGCATCTTTGCTGCCTCTTTTTTCTGCCTCTGCTACCTGTCTGTCTCCTTTGTGCTCCTTTTATGCTTTCTTACTGCTGCCTCTCTGCTACTTTTCTTCTCTCTTTGCTGCCTGTGCTACCTCTATGCTTCTTTGCTTTATTGCTGGTTCAGGTGCTGCTCCTTTGTGCTCCTTTTCCATCAATGACAATATTTCCAACAATCTCCCCCTTTGGAATTGATGGCAACACATCCACCAATACTCCAATGCTTCCTCCAAGTCTTCCTCCCCCTTTCATTCTAAAAGGTGTGTTTTGTCTTCCTCTGCCTATCTTCTTTTGCTTGCTTTTCCTCCCCCTTTGACATCAATGGAAAAGGGTTTCTCCTTTCCTAGTGTGCTTTCTATCTCTTCATTTCCTCTCTCTGAGTTGTGTTTAGGCCTTCTTCTTCTGACTTTGTACCATGTTGCTCCAAACTGGTGTACAAGAGTTGTTGAGAGAACACTTCTGAGAATTATTGAACTTGTATTTACACAGTAAGTTGATACCATCCCAAAGCACAGACTCCTCGCACTTGTATAGAGTGTAGGTGATGATAGAACAACCATATATAATCAGACTTATATAATCAAAGATGCATCATTGAATCAATACTTAAAGATTATGAATGCTCGATGTGACATATCAAGTTTGCTTCAACTATACTTCAGTCTATATTATAATCTTCATCTACGATGCATATCTATTGAAGAAGATTGTAGATTGAATGTGTCTTCTTCTACAATACTCATCTACAGTACAACACCTGTTCAATTGTGATGATGCCAATATATCTTTTGTGGTTGTGGTTCACCTGTACTGACTGTTGTTGGTGATATGTGCTAGACTACTGAAAGGGATATTATACTTAAATAGCTGAAAGGTCCTTGTTGCTGATGTGAACAATGAATCAACCAGAATTTAATCTAAGATATCAAATGCCTTTACTACTTGCATAATGTACTTTAAAAACAAACCCTTGAGGCTAGCTACCTTCAATGTATTCATCAGTCTCACTTGTCAACCATGCAATTGTCTTTATGACATAAGGAGGTATGTATGTCAATGATCAATCTCTCTTTAAAGGTGAATTACCAGCAAATCCTTTATTCTAAAGTAGGATTTAGATTAATTAATAAAAGAATTTTGAGCTTCAAATGGTAATCACAACTAGTCCTTCATGCTTTAGATACTTTAATTGTTCTATCATAATGATGTTCCACAAAAACATATTCAAGATGTTTAATTGATATCTCAACAAACAGACTTCACATGGTGTTATGAATGATTTCAAGAGAGAGGCATGATATATATATATATATATATATATATATATATATATATATATATATGTACTAACTTTAGGAAGGCATGCAATTATATATATAGAAAAAGATACTTCTTCAATGCTCAATATAATGTTTCAAGTGTAAACAAAATACTGATCCTTTAGCTCTGTTATTCACCTTTTCATGCTTGAATAATGCAGATAGCACTGGGTATACTACCTTGATGTACTTTTTCCAAACTCCTTTGATCCTAAGGACCTATATCATACCACTGCTCCACTGATAACACTTGGTATTATGTTGATAAGTATGCTTCTTGTACCTAAATACCAATTGATACTACTTTGATAAACCATGCAAAGATTTCACTTCAACTTGCACAAGAACCCATAATTAAGACAACCTTCATAGTTTCTACTATTGAGCTCTCCACTGTTTTCAACAACAATCATAAATATACTGAATCTAATCTTGGCATCATTATCCTTTTGCTTAGTCTGTCATTATTATTTAAAAGAATGTCACAGCATTTTCCTTTCTAGGACTGCTACAGAATCATTGCTGCTTTATATACAATTCAACTGTTCTAACATAAAGATATTTGGGAAGAAATCTTCAATTTATATACTAGGAATCTTCATAGGCAGATCACTAAGATATTTATCACTTACTTAACTGCACTCCTCCAAGGGGAATTTTCATAGATGAGTGATGTAATGATATAATGCTGAAAAGCACTTTTCTTACTCATTCTTCTTAATGTGATTCATTGTTAATTCTAACAGTATGATGCACAATGTGATCATCTCTTATTGTGCTGATGTATTCTTAGCTTACATGTTCATGGTTGATGTTCTTTCTACCATCATGGCTACTTGCTGCCTTCGCTCCTTCCATCATCCTGTTGGCTATTGTGTGCTTCAGGTATTCTTCTTCCTCTGTAGTTCTCTGTTAGAGAAATTGTCCTTTTCCTTCCTGATCTTATATTTGTTCTCATTCCAAGAAGCTCTTCTTAGACTACTTTCATGGGGACTATTTATGAACTGCTCTCCCCCTGGTATGTTGCTTCATATTTATGTTGGAAATATTGTCATTGATGGAAAAGGCAAGCAGCACCTAAACTATCCATAAGGAAAAAGAGACAGAAAGGTAGCAGAGGCAGCAGATGAGACAGAGCAGTAGAGTTGAATTAGGGGTTTAATACAGTTTGCAAAGGAGATGACAAAATGGAGAACTTCTAGGAAGAGACAAGGTAATAGATTGAAGGAAAAATTGAATATCTAGCTAAGATTTGTATATGTTAATGAAGAACTGTGGAATTGTGTTAAGTATAAGTAAATCTGGAATATATATGACCTGTGTGATCAATTTCATAATGGGTAGAGGATACCTACGGTGCCCGGAGAAGAATGAAATCATGGTTAAGGTTATGTGTATTATATGAGTATTGACTGATGTAATTCTTGTGTGGAATCCCCTGAATCTATGTATGAGTCTCTGCGAATGGAGTTAAAAGTGAAACCCTGTTGAGGAATCATGGTGATAGGATTCGAATTCCAGGATGAGACCTTCTTGTAATGAAGATCTGGCTTAGTTTGATATTTGTAGTCGTGGAATTACTTGGTTGAATATATAGGGGGTGTTGTAGCTCCTAGAGACAGCCTAGAGTTGTGATAGACCAGTGCCTAGGACATCTTAGCATAGCAAGGAGCATATGATATAATGGATGAAGTTGTCAGCTTCAGCTCACATGTTATCTCCTATAAATATGTAAATGAAATAGAATGGGACCAAACTCTCAGAAACTGACATAGGAAAAGAGATATTGCAGAGGCAAGATGCAGAACTCTAATACAAAAGCAACAGACAATTCAGAGACAGTTTACTGTAAAGCGGGCCGATTCAGAAATACTTCACAGACATAAATTATCAGAAGGTGCGTGTAGTGAAAGAAATATGAAGAAGATATTAGTTAACATTGAGCTGATACCCAGATATACAATACCACCATGCATGGGCTTACTAATCTAAGAATCCATACATGATAATAGAATTTTAAAAGTACCCTCCCAAAGCAACTAATATAGCATAAACACGATTTAGATGAGTAATGGAACATAATATCATGCATGAGCCATATTTAAAGCGCTTGACTGATCTGAGCATGGGCATCAAATAGGATGAATCCTTACCAGAAATCAGTGAGCCACTCGCATTCCAAAACATGATACAGGAAAGATGGATGAAATGAAATGATATATTAAATAACATATAAAAGAGAGTTACAGACTGTGAAATACCAAAGACCAGAATCCTCTTTGACAGATAGAACTCCTCCTCACTGAGACCCTACGGGATCTGATCCTTCATACAATAATTTTACAAAATGTATGCAAAAAGCCCTTCACTACATAATTTTCTAATAAAAATCTGGAACCATTACAATGTTTTTTTCATGGTTTTTATAGAAGAAACAAAAACCTTGTAAATGAGGTAGGTGATGAACATTTAATTTTTATAATTAAAACAAAATGGTGAAAAAGTGCCCGCCCATACTGCTGAATGACTATGCTGTGATGTTGGTACTCTATGGCCTGCTAATTGGAATAAATGCACTGGGTGAAAGCCTCCTCAGGAACACGGTATTGAGATAAAACCATATGAACATTTTTTCCTTTCCTGAAAGAAAACTCAGCTGAAATAAAACCTGGAGGGTATTGTTTCTTGTGCATTGTACCCTCTGCCTTCTAAATCTTGAATTAAGATTAAGAATATTCAATGCTGAACGCAGAATTCATTTATCATTCGACTGATACTCTTTGCAGCAACATTAATGTTTCCATCTGCCACAATTAGTGCTTTGAACGACTCTGGAGGGTTTGAAAAATTTTACTCCTACTTCTTTAATGAAAGCTGTGTCGTAACAGCTTCCCAAATATTTTTCCATAATTTTGCCTATGATAAATGGTCCTTTGGAGCGTACTTGGCTTTTGTAATGGAGGTTGAAACTTATGTTAATTCTCCGTCGTTATAAACCTGCAAAAACCGAGAACATGTTAAGAAATCCAGGCTATGATGATAGAGGATGTGGTGGAGTTAATGGAAACGATTGTGTAGACATGGCGAAATGATGGAACCATGCAGGGTGGTGGAGAATGCAGAGAAATGGCAGAGAAATGTTTTGGTAAATTTTGGAGGAATTCATGAAATTTAACGTAGACAGTGGACCTTCGACCTTTGAATAAAAAAATATAAGGGAGACCAACGAATGTATGACAGGAGCATGTGGAGGGATGGTGTGGAGATACGGGCCAATGGCATGGCATGGGTTAAATATATACCGTTCGATCTCAGGAGGATATCGACGGTGGAAAACGCATCGGAGAGCAACGAGAAGGTGGGCCAAGGGCACTGTACTCTGGAATTAAATTTCGCACATCTTTGGAGGATGGCGACCGTTGGATGATGACCTCCAGATAGGACGACTGTGATGAATATCGCGGCATGACTTTGACCGAACATTAACACGCGATGGAGAGCGGTATTCGGGCCGTACGTGGGGACACGTGGTGAGCGCTGTATGGAATCGTTGGCCCAAGGAGAATTACCGCCTACTGCCGAAAGGCGGTGCAATACATACCACTTGGTTTTGCAATGAGAGCGGGCGTGAGAACCACCGAGACAGGTGCATCATGAACCGTTGATTTAAAGGTTTGATCGAACGGCTCAGAATGTGCCCGATCATAGCCTTATGCTATGAACGCCTTCAGGGCTAACATTTGATTTCGGCTCCTAGTCACATGGGAGAGAAGGTGGAGAGGGCTTTGAACGAAAGGGGCTACAGCCTGATATCTTTTGGCTTGCGGGGTTTTTTCAACCTTTTAGTGCATTTTGGTTTCAAGGGAGGGGAACGATCAATGGAAGATGGGTTTTTCAGGCCAAACAAATGGGATTTGAGGAGTTTAAACGGGATTGGCTTGTCAAAATTTAATAGAATGCTGACGGGGTCAACATTGGCTCCACCTGGGGACGGCATGCTCATACTTGGGTATGTCGAGAACTTCGTAGACCACTTACATCATCAATTTTTACAAACATGAAAAATAAAATTGTTCTACTTCTACCCTTATAACTCCATGAGACCAAATTAAACTGTTGGTCTCACGTTTTCTCTACTTAAACTACATCTGCTAGGATTAAACTGTCTATCAGATTTCATTTCTACATTTTAAAATAGAAATTAAAAAATATCCAAGCCAGGATTATACTGTCTGGCTTGTTGGACTTTGCAGAAATTAAAAGCAACTAGCTACATGCTCACAGACTGAGCTTTATTGAGCTTTTCCTACCTACCCTACTCTACTTGAAAACCTCTGGTGCTTTTAGGTGATACAATAATTCCAGTGCAGCCAGTCAAGCAGTAACAAAAAAGGATAGGAGTATTGACTGCTTATCAGAGGTAACCATAGGGTTCTTTGCATGTGGCTCTTCAAAAATATGGTCACCATTAGTGGTGGCCTCTCCTGATGAACCTGGCCCTGGCAAAGGATCAACGCTAGATAATTTGGGCAAATCAGGGCCTCCATATATTCTGCCACAGGATCAATGAATAAATGGCATACACTTTCTTCTTCTAGGCCTTCCATGATTGGCAGGCTGTCTGTGTCCTGGGCAGTTCTGATTACTGCATTTTCCATTGCATCTTCAGAGTGACTCTTGAAAGCCTAATCACCTTCTTCTTGTATTTCGAAAGGTAGTGGTATCTCCTTTTTTTTTTATGATAGCGGCTTTGAAAGATTTTCTTTCTACTTGTAACATGCTGCTCAAAAAGACCCTTGATCCTTCTTCAAATGTTTGCAGGAAGTGTGCATAAGGATCATGATATGATACCTAGTGATGAATATGTAGCAGGCAGGCTTCAACCAGGATTTCTTCTTCTTCCACTGGATCAAGAACAAGACTCTCTTGAGAAAGAGAATCTCCCTTCTCTTCTTTTTCTGAACTAGAGGACTCATCATGTATGCCAGTTGAGTCCTCTTGCAGCTTTGATATATTCTGCTCTGATGAGCTTAGCTCTGTGAACAGATCTATGTACTCTTGAGCAGTAGTCGTTTCCATTACTTCCTCTTTTGTAAGGGAAGGCTCATTGCTTTCAAACTGCTCAGGGATTTCTTCTTTTCTTTCCTCCTCATCCTCTAAAAAGGGAGGCTGCTGGATTCTAGTCTCACTGGTGATCTGTGGTAAAGCAGAGTGAAGATTCAAAGAATCTTCATCTGCTATTATACTATCGTAACTCTCACCATCAGTGTCATAGATTGGTTGGCTCGACCAAGTGGACCATACTAGAATCTCAACAGGTCTTTCTTCATCCTGATCCACAAAGGAGTCTTCTGGATCTGTATCATCAAACTAATAAGACGAGTGAGCAAGGGAATCTATTCTATAGAAGATTTATGAGGTGGACTACTGGTTTAATATCTGATTAACCTCTTCTTCTATCAAAGGAGATGATTGTTTTGTGTTCCTTTTTGCAGAAGAGCCGTAGCTCTCCTTTTCTTGTACTAGCTGATTTAGAGGCAAGATGTCTTCTTGAACCTCTTCCAGAATATCCTCAATTGTGCTTGTAGGGGAATCTTGGGGATATTATGATGTTTCTTGATCTCTCTCTGATTCAGGTCAGTCCTCATGAACCCGATGATGCTCGGTTAGACTGCAAGGCCCATGAGTGGTTTCTTCCTCCACATCAGATTTTACATCTTCTATGTGGTCTCTTGTTTCCTCCAAGCAACATTCCCTATTTACCTTTGCTATTAGGTTGTGATATTCACTGACTAGCATAATACAAGACATAGGTACGAACTCAGGCAATTCCTGATCGCTTTCCTTTTCATCCTCCATGGGTTTCAAAACATCATACGTGTCCTGCTCATTATCTAGGTCTTGAGTTTGTCCTTGTTCTGGAAGAGGCATGGGCTGTTCTAAATAAACATCATTTGTATTCATATTAGCCATATACCTCTTCAGCATTTTATTAAACATTCTCTTTAATTCATATATTTGATCATCTAAAGCATTTAGCTTTGTACCCCTATCCATGTTTGGATCCATGTTTCTGCAAAGATGATCACTGCATCTTCTCAACCAGTTCAGAGTCTTCTACTAGTGGATTCATTTGGTCTGTAGCACGGCTGATGCTATATTGTGACATAGTCTCCCAGTGGAGTCTTTTTAATCATTTAGGAACTGTGGAGTCGCCAAGGTGAGGGATCTACAACTCTCAACTCTCCATACTCACCTACTTGAAGAGTGAATTAGATTTCGTCGAGGCCCAGGGATTCTGATCTTCTTAAATTCGTCCCCGGCAACGGTGCCATAAAGATGTTGTAGCTCCTAGAGACAGCCTAGAGTTGTGATAGACCAGTGCCTAGGACATCTTAGCATAGCAAGGAGCATATGATATAATGGATGAAGTTGTCAGCTTCAGCTCACATGCTATCTCCTGTAAACAAGTAAATGAAATAGAATGGGACCAAACTCTCATAAACTAACACAGGAAAAGAGATACTGCAAAGGCAAGATGTAGAACTCTAATACAAAAGCAACAGACAATTCAGAGACAATTTACTGTAAAGAGGGCCGATTCAGAAATACTTCACAGACATAAATTATCAGAAGGTGCGTGTAGTGAAAGAAATATGAAGAAGATATTAGTTAACATTGAGCTGATACCCAGATATACAATACCACCATGCATGGGCTTACCAATCTAAGAATCCATACATGATAATAACATTTTAAAAGTACCCTCCCAAAGCAACTAATATAACAGAAACACGATTTAGATGAGTAATGGAACAGAATATCATGCATGAGCCATATTTAAAGCGCTTGACTGATCTAAGCATGGGCATCAACTAGGATGAATCCTTACCAGAAATCAGTGAGCCACTCGCATTCCAAAACATGATACAGGAAAGATGGATGAAATGAAATGATATATTAAATAACATATAAAAGAGAGTTATAGACTGTGAAATACCAAAGACCAGAATCCTCTTTGACAGATAGAACTCCTCCTCACTAAGACCCTACGGGCTCTGAGCCTTCATACAAGAATTTTACAAAATGTATGCAAAAATCCCTTCACTGCATAATTTTCTGATAAAAATCTGGAACCATCACAATGTGTTTTTCATGGTTTTTATAGAAGAAACAAAAACCTAGTAAATGAGGTAGGTGATGAAAATTTAATTTGTATAATTAAAACAAAATGGTGAAAAAGTGCCCACCCATACTACTGAATGAATATGTTGTGCTATTGGTACTCTGTGGCCTGCTAATTGGAATAAATGCACTAGGTGAAAGCCTCCTCAGGAACACGGTATTAAGATAAAACCATATGAACATCCTGTCCTTTCCTGAAAGAAAACTCATCTGAAATAAAACCTGGAGGGTATTGTTTCTTGTGCATTGTACCCTCTGGCTTCTAAATCTTGAATTAAGATTAAGAATCTTCAATGCTGAACGCAGAATTCATTTATCATTCGACTGATACTCTTTGCAGCAACATTAATGTTTCCATCTGCCACAATTAGTGCTTTGAACAAATCTGGAGGGTTTGACAGATTTTACTCCTTCTTCTTTAATGAAAGTCGTGTCGTAACATCTTCCCAAATATTTTTCCATAATTCTGCCTCTGATAAACAGTCCTTTGGAGCGTACTCGGCTTTTGTAATGGAGGCTGAAACTTATGGTAATTCTCCGTTGCTATAAACCTGCAAAACCTGAGAACATGTTAAGAAATCCAGGCTATGATGATGGAGGATGTGGCGGAGTTAATGGAAACGATCATGCAGACATGGCGAAATGATGGAACCATGTAGGGTGGTGGAGAATGCAGAGAAATGGAGGAGAAATGTTTTGGTAAATTTTGGAGGAATTCATGAAATTTAACTTAGACAATGGACCTTCGACCTTTGAATAAAAATATATAAAGGAGACCGACGAATGTACGACAGGAGCACGTGGAGGGATGGCGTGGAGATACGGGTCAATGGCGTGGCATGGGTTAAATATAGATCGTTCGATCTCAGGAGGAGATCGACGGTGGAAAACGCATCGGAGAGAAACGAGAAGGTGGGCCAAGGGCATTGTACACTGGCATTAACTTCCGCACATCTTTGGAGGACGACGACCATTGGATGATGACCTCCAGATCAGACGACTGTGATGAATATCGCGGCATGACTTTGACCGAACATTAACGCACGATGGAGGGCGGTATTCGGGCCGTACTTGGGGACACGTGGTGAGCGCTGTATGGAATCGCTGGCCCAAGGAGAATTACCGCCTACCACCGAAAGGCGATGCGATACATACCACCTGTTTTTGCAATGAGAGCGGGCATGGGGACCACCGGGAAAGGTGCATCGCAAACCGTTGATTTCAAGGTTTGATCGGATGACTCAGAATGCGCCCGATAGCCTTATGCTGTGAATGCCTTCAGGGCTAACATTTGATTTCAGCTCCCAGTCACATGGGAGAGAAGATGGAGAGGGATTTGAACGAAAGGGGTTACAGCCTGATATCTTTTGGCTTGTGGGGTTTTTTCGACCTTTTAGTGCATTTTGGTTTCAAGGGAGGGGAATGATAAATGGAAGATGGGTTTTTTAGGCCAAACAAATGGGATTTGAGGAGTTTAGATGGGATTTTCTTGTCAAAATTTAATAGAATGCTGATGGGGTCAACGGGGGGTTCTCGAGGCATTTATAATATCCATTGAAGAACTTAATGGTGGCAGAGATATGATGTTTTTGAATGTACAGGTAGAAGCGGAACTGTGACAGGATAGAACTATGAAATGGAAGGCTGACATGTTATATATATCATAGCAGAATTGAGGAATGACATTGAATTGTCACGAGTCAATGTTTGTAAGGAAATCCCGTCGGAAGAGAACTACATTTGTTCGTTGGTTATTGGAAATCTTGCCAAAGATAGACCAGAATCATAGCGCAAACCCAGACTAAATCTTTGGAATCATGAACGGAAACTTGAGCGAAGGGTAGAAACACGAAGGAGGAACAGTGAAGGCGGTTTATGGTTTTCATCGCACCGCTCTCAACAGGAAAGTGGTATTCAAGAGGTGGGGAGCGATTCTATAGAACGGGCGACACGCATCCATGTACGATTCTACAAAACCACTTTTTACTATGCACCATCGCGCATTATAGTTTGACCCAGGATGCCCAGCGATATCATTGAGCATCGTTGATCTGGGAAGGGGTCATCAGACGGTCATCATTTGTTGAAGGTGCACAAAGATTAACACAGATACGGTGGGCCATCGCACGTTAATGATCGATATCGAAGGTCGAGCGATATGCATATACGTCGTTGATCTTGAAGCTTGCTAATCTAATGGTGATCGGACGTTGGACTTGCACGGAGTTTACCTATGGTACCATGCGTGTATTTGATTGGATATTGACTATATTTTTGGGCTCGGGGTCAAAGGTTTACCATATTATTTGGAAAGGTTAAAATGCGAAGGGATAAATTTAATCCTAAAGTTCTGTTCAAAATTGTAAATATATTTATTTATCAATTTCTTTAAATTGATAAATAAAAATTAAAAGGAGATCAAAAAGCCTCGTGGGTTAAAATAAAAGGAATACTGTCAGAGGAATACCATTAGCGGTTCATGGTTTTGACTCATGGTTTTAATAAAGGGAAAACTATATAAGGAGTAGAAAAATAATGAACGAGGTGCGCATTGTAAGGGTTGTGAATAAAAATTTATAAAAGGAATATCTGTATGGGCGAGCTCTATTCTTAACTGATAAATCTAAAACTACGATGCACCCATGAATATAATGATGAATCTCTGGTGTGAATGACAGACAAAATCATGAGGAACTGGTGTGAGTGTACAAAAAATAAATAAATCAAGTGACCGACAAGGTATGTTGTATATGAAAGTTGATGAAACGTGGTCTGCAATAGTCCTGAGGGTCGAAGCCTTCAGAGAGGATGTTTTAGCTCCCTTCCAGTGGTAGCTGGTAAACGAGAGTAGGCGGTAGTAGCTCCCTTCCAGGAGAGGCTAGTAAACGAGAGAAGGTTGAAGCCTTATGCAGGTGGGTGCCTGTGTGCTGGTATAAGTTTGCACCAGCATATATTGTAAGAAGTTTTCTCTACAATAAATATTGAAGACTGAGATTACAACAGTGGTGGTTTTCTCCCAAATTGGGTTTCCACCTTAAATCCTGGTGTTCATATGTGTTGTTTTGTGTGATGGTTTGTTCTGTTATTTCTGTTCATACTTAATGCTTATCTGATGCAATACTCTAAGTAAATACAAAATAAGATATCTGGACATACATATTGGATGCAGTACTGTAACATATGGTTTTAAGAGAAATAAAAGAAAAATTGTTCAGTCCTAAATAATGATTCACCCCCCCTCTCAGTACTTTTCCAACAATTGGAATCAGACCCGGTCCTTCCGAAAAAGATTAGCCGCTAGAAGGAAGATCAAGAAAGATGAGCAATCAAGATGGAACAGCATCTATCAGGTCTCCGCTCTTTAATGGAAACAATTTAATCTTCTGGAACACAAGGATGAGATCCTATCTTCAGTCTCTGGGAGCAGAAGTATGGGCAATTTTTGAACAAGGATATCAATACCCAGCTGCAGTACCAACAGATCCGACGGAAAGAAAGAATTATGAAACGAATGCAAAAGCGGTAAATGCTCTATTGGGAAGTCTAACTGAATCATAATTCGTCAAAGTCATGCAGCTGAATACAGCCAAGACAATATGGGACAAAATCATTCTAAGTTATGAAGGTGATGCAAAGGTAAAAAGTGCTAAACTCCAAACTCTCAAAATTCAATCTGAGAATCTAAAAATGGATAATGAGGAGAGCATTGCCAATTTCTTTTTACGTCTTGATGATATTGTAAATCGTATGAGAAATTTGGGAGAAACAATAACCGAATCTACCTTGGTTGAGAAAGTCTTAAGATCACTAACGACAAAATTTGAGTCAAAAGTTTCTGCCCTTGAAGAAAAGCAGGATCTTCAAAACCTTACTGTGGTGCAACTTCATGGTATACTAATTGCATATGAAATGAGAAGAGGAGGACCTTCTGAAGTCAAAGAAGCAGTCTTTATAACTTCTACAAAAGGGAAGGAAGTACAAAAAATAGAAGGATCATGATATATCTCAGAAGAAGATGAGATAAACTTTGTAAAGAAACTTCAACTTGGCACAAGACGGTTCATAGGTAAGCTACCTTTCAAATGTTTTGATTGTGGAAGAGTTGGTCATTATGCTGCTAAGTGTCCTTATAAAGAAACACATAAAAAGGGGAAGGAAGTAGCAAAAAGGAATAAGAATCGTTTTAGCAATAGAAAGAGTTACTATACTCATGAAGATAATGATGGGTTATCTGATAGTGAGGAAGAATGTGAACAAGATCTTAGACTTCTCATGGCATTTGAAAAAGAATCTAGAGAAGAAAAAGATACTTTTGTGGATGCTCTAGAAGACAGTGATTTTCTTGATGAAAAAAATAAACTCAAAATTTGCTTAGAAGAAAGTAAAATAATCATAGAAACTCTGAAAAATCAGCTTGAAGAAAGGGAGAAACACAATGAGAAATTAGAGTGTGAAGTAGTAAGTCTAAGAAAAGAACTTGAGAAAGTAAAAACTCTGAATCTTAGATTTGCTAAAGGATCTAAAACATTAGATGAGATTATCAAGGTACAACGTTCTCCTCTTATAAAGACAGGTCTTGGATATATTGGAGAATATTCTCAGGCTTCAGCACCAAATTATCTAAAAGCAGTTACAGCTGGATTACAACATGCTGCCACTTAGCAAGGGAATAAAGAATCTTTACAGATAAAGCATGATCATCTCAATTCAAAGAACACTAACAGGAATGTCTTTCAAAGAAACACCAATCAACAAGTAAATTCATATAGAATATTTTATGATCGCAGAAATTTATTCTTCAATGGACAATGTTTCTCATGTCACAATTTTGGTCATAACGCTATTCAATGTGTTGCATATAAAACCACCATGACAAGAGAAGCAAGAAAGAAAAGGATTGATATTGAAACAAAGAATAATACTTATAACAAATTTTCTCCTCTTCAAAATGAAGTTGAATGTGCTTATTGCAATAACTTTGGCCATGAAGAATCTGAATGCAGGAGAAAAGTTCAGCCAAAAGAACATGTTCCTTCAAGCTCCAAAGTATGGAAAAAGAAGGAATTACGGGTTGAAAATTGTGGCATAGCGTTATTTGCAGAAGATGAAGAAAACCAATGGTACATTGATAGTGGATGCTCAAGACACATGATAGGTGATAAAGACAAACTTCTTGCATATAGTGCTCTAGAAAAAGAAAAAAATGTTACATTTGGAAATGATACTCCTGCGGTCATTAAGGGAAAAGGGTTTGTTTTTCTAAAAGAAAAGGTGAAAGCTAATGAAGTCATGTATGTGGATGGATTAAAACATAACTTGTTAAGTGTAAGTCAAATGTGTGATCAAGGAACTGAAGTTTTCTTTAGTTCAAAAGAATGTGTGGTACGTGATCTTGATACAGGTAAAGCAATTATAAAAGGAAAAAGAACTCCAAACAACCTGTATATATTGAAGAACTCCAAAGAACAATGTTATTTGAGTAAATCTTTAGAAAATTGGCTATGGCATAGAAGGTTGGGGCATCTGAGCTTCTCTCAAATCAACAAATCAAGCAGACTTAAAGCTGTTCGTGATCTTCCCAATATTTCTCTACCTGAAAATATCATATGTAAACCTTGCCAATTCGGCAAGCAAACCAGGGTACAATTTAATGCCAAGGAAGGATCATCAAGTAAGCCTCTTGAACTCATTCATACTGACATATGTGGACCTATGAGGAAAAATTCACCACGTGGTGAAGAATACTATATCTTATTCATTGATGATTTCTCTAAAATGTGTTGGATTGGGCTGCTTAAACACAAAGATGAAGCATTTGAGAAATTTCAGATCTTCAAAGCACTAGTTGATAATGAATTAGATCAAAAAATCAAGTGTCTCAGATCTGATTGAGGAGGAGAATATACATCCAATGAATTCCTTGATTTCTATGAACAACATGGTATAAAAAGACAGTTCTCTGTGGCTGGCACTCCACAACAAAATGGCATTGCAGAAAGAATGAATAGAACAGTTCAACAAATGGCTAGAGCTATGCTTGATGATTCTGGAACACCTGACACATTTTGGGGAGAAGCAGCACATACAACAGTAAACATTCTCAACAAAGCACATGTTCGTGTAAATAGTGATAAAACTCCATATGAACTCTAGTATGGTAATCCTCCAACTATAAAGAATTTGAGAATTTTTGGGAGAAAATGCTTTATCAAGAATAATGATGAAAAACTTGGCAAGTTTGAACCTAGAGCAGATGAAGGAATATTTCTTGGTTACTCCTCTAGGAGTAGGGCATATAAATGTTACAATAAAAGACTTTGGAATATTGTTTAATGTATTGATGTTGTTATTTATGAGTCTCCTGCAGCTCCAAAAGAAGAAAAGAAAACAACAGATGAAGATGATGATGACACATATCCTTCTACATCAAATAGTAATGATACAAACAGTGAACCCAGTGAAGAACCCGAAGAGGATTTGTCTGAAAAGGCTCCATCTAGATAAGTTCAAAAGAATCATCCAGAATCTCAAATTTTGGGAGAAAATGGATCAGGTGTACAAACAAGAAGGACTCTTGTGGGATCTTCTAGCAATCTGGCATTTCTGTCCACTATTTAACCTCACAGTGTCAGTCAAGCTAGCAAAGATGAATGTTGGATTCAAGCCATGAATGAAGAGCTTGATCAAATTGAAAAGAACCACACTTGGGAATTAATACCAAGGCCTCATGACAAAAATGTCATTGGAACTAAATGGATATTCAAAAACAAGTTAAATGAGAATGGGGATGTTATAAGAAATAAAGCTAGACTTGTGTGCAAAGGGTATGCTCAACAAGAAGGTATAGACTTTGAAGAAACCTTTGCTCCTATAGCCAAACTTGAAGCCATAAGAATGTTTCTTGCTTTTTCAAGCTTCCAACAAATCAAAGTTTATCAAATGGATGTTAAATCTGCTTTTCTCAATGGTGATCTAGAAGAAGAGGTTTATATAGAACAACCAGAAGGATTCATTTTGGGAAATGATGAAAAACTTGTTTGTAGACTTAAAAAGGCTCTATATGGTCTCAAACAAGCTCCAAGGGCATGGTACTATCGTCTTGACAAATATCTTCATCAACAAGGATTTTCAAAAGGGTCTGCTGATAGCAACTTATACACAAAAATGAAAATGACAAACTATTGATTGTGGTTGTATATGTTGATGATATCATTTTTGGAAGTAATGAAGAGTCTATGAGTCAGAAATTTGCTTCTGATATGCAGCAAGAATTTGAAATGTCTTTACTTGGGGAACTAACATTCTTTCTTGGCTTCCAAGTGCAACAAGCAACAAATGGCATATTCTTATCACAAGAAAAATACCTCAAGCAAATCTTGAAGAAGTATGGCATGGAAGATTGCAAACCTGTAAGTACACCAATGATAACTGGATGTAATCTCAGTTCTAATGATGATTCCCCCACGGTGAATCAACCAGAATACAGATCTATGATAGGAAGTCTACTTTATCTCACTGGGACAAGACCGGACATCATGCATGCAGTTGGGATTGTTGGATGATTCCAAGCTAATCCAAAAGAGTCTCACCTTTAGGCTATGAAAAGAATATTCAAATATCTACAAGGAACTCAAGAATTTGGACTATGGTATCCAAAGAATGCTGATCTTACTCTTCATGCATACACTGATGCAGATTGGGCTGGAAGTGTTGATGATCGGAAAAGCACTAGTGGTGGTGCATTCTATATGGGGCCCCAGTTAGTATCTTGGTTCAGCAAGAAGCAAAGCTCCATTGCCTTATCTACAGCAGAAGCAGAATATGTGGCCGTTGCATCATGTTGCACTCAACTTCTCTGGATGATGCAAACCCTACAAGACTTTCAAATCAAATGTTCACCTCCTATCTCCATTATGTGTGATAATACAAGTGCTATCAGTATCTCAAAGAATCCTGTTATGCATTCCAAGACTAAGCACATTCCCATCAAATATCACTTCTTACATGAACAAGTGCTTGAACAAAAGGTGAAATTGGAGTATGTTTCCTCCAAAGAACAAGTTGCTGATATATTTACCAAACCTCTACCCAGGGAAGCATTCGAATATCTCAGACAGAAACTGGGAGTAGTCTCTGCCATGCAGAGGATCAGGTCTACTTAAATACATAAGATTAAATTGGTTGTGAGGTGTTGTTAGGCATCTTTGAATGCACAAGCTCAGGGGGAGCATTGGTCATATGAAAAGGATGAATTGTTGGTCATATTATGTTTGAAGATGCAGCATGATCTCAGGGGGAGCATGGCATTATCGGTTCAAAGGATCTTGATCAAAATCTTTGCCATTGATGTCAAAGGGGGAGGAAAAGCAACAAAGGGCTTTTGAAAGGCCATCAGAGGAAGAGTATTGCCATCAATGCCAAAGGGGGATATTGTTGGAAATATTATCATTGATGGCAAAGGCAAGCAGCACCTAAACTATCAATAAGGCAAAAGAGACAGAAAGGTAGCAGAGGTAGCAGATGAGACAGAGCAGTAGAGTTGAATTAGGGGTTTAATACAGTTTTCAAAGGAGATGAAAAAAGGGAGAACTGCTAGGAAGAGACAAGGTAATAGATTGAAGGACAAATTGAATATCTGGCTAAGATTTGTATATGTTAATGAAGAACTGTGGAATTGTGTTAAGTATGAGTAAATCTGGAATATATATGACCTGTGTGATCAATTTCATAATGGGCAGAGGATACCTATGGTGCCCGGAGAAGAATGAAATCATGGTTAAGGTTATGTGTATTATATGAGTATTGACTGATGTAATTCTTGTGTGGAATCCCCTGAATCTCTGTATGAGTCTCTGCGAATGGAGTTAAAAGTGAAACCCTGTTGAGGAATCATGGTGATAGGATTCGAATTCTAGGATGAGACCTTCTTGTAATAAAGATCTGGCTTAGTTTGATATTTTCAGTCGTGGAATTACTTGGTTGAATATATAGGGGGCTCTCAAGGCATTCAGAATATCCATTGAAGAACTTAATGGTGGCAGAGATATGATGTTTTTGAATGTACAGGTAGAAGCGGAACTGTGACAGGATAAAACTCCGAAATGGAAGGCTGACATGTTATATATATCATAGCAGAATTGAGGAATGACATTGAATTGTCACGAGTCAATGTTTGTAAGGAAATCCCGTTGGAAGAGAACTACATTTGTTCATTGGTTATTGGAAATCCTGCCAAAGATAGACCAGAATCATAGCGCAAACCTAGAATAACTCTTTGGAATCATGAACGAAACTTGAGTGAATGGCGGAACCACGAAGGAGGAACAGTGAAGGCAGTTTATGGTTTCCATCGCACCGCTCTCAACAGGCAAGCGATATTCAAGAGGTGGGGAGCGATTCCATAGAATGTGCGACACGCGTCCCTGTACGATTCTACAAAAACAATTTTTATTGTGTGCCATCGCGCATTATAGTTCGACCCAGGATGCCTCGCGATATCGTTGAGCGTCGTTGATCTGGGAAGGGGTCATCGGACGGTCGTCATTTTTTGAAGATGCATGAAGATTAACATAGATACGGCGGGCCATCGCACGTTAACGATCGATATCGGAGGTCGAGCGATATGCATATACGCCGTTGATCTGGAAGCTTGTGAATCTAACAGTGATCAAACGCTGGACTTGCGCAGAGTTTACCTAAGGTACCATGCGCGTATTTGATTGGCTATTGACTATATTTGTGGGCCCGGGGTCAAAGGTTTACCATATTATTTGGAAAGGTTAAAATTCGAAGGGATAACTTTAATCCTAAAGTTCTATTTAAAATTGTAAATATATTTATTTATCAATTTCTTTAAATTGATAAATAAAAATTAAAAGGAGATCAAAAAGCCTCGTGGGTTAAACTAAAAGGAATACTGTCAGAGGAATACCATTAGCGGTTCGTGGTTTTGACTCATGGTTTTAATAAAGGGAAAACTATATAAGGAGTAGAAAAATAATGATCGAGGTGCGCATTGTAAGGGTTGTGAATAAAAATTTCTAAAAGGAATATCTGTATGGGTGAGCTCTGTTCTTAACTGATAAATCTGAAACTACGATGCACCCATGAATATAATGATGAATCTCTGGTGTGAATGACGGAAAAAGTCATGAGGAACTGGTGTGAGTGTACAAAAAATAAATAAATCAAGTGACCGGAAAGGTATGTTGTATATGAAAGTTGATGAAACGTGGTCTGCAGTAGTCCTAAGGGTCGAAGCCTTCAGAGAGGAGGTTGTAGCTCCCTTCCAGTGGTAGCTGGTAAACGAGAGCAGGGGGTATTAGCTCCCTTCCAGGAGAGGCTGGTAAATGAGAGAAGGTTGAAGCCTTTTGAAGGTGGGTGCCTGCGTGTTGGTATAAGTCTGCACCAGCATATATTGTAAGAAGTTTTCTCTACAATAAATATTGAAGACTGAGATTACAGCAGCGGTGGTTTTGTCCCGAATTGGGTTTCCACCTTAAATCCTGGTGTTCATATGTGTTTTTGTGTGTGATGGTTTGTTATGTTATTTCTATTCATACTTAATGCTTATCTGATGCAATACTCTAAGTAAAGACAGAATAAGATATTTGGACATACATATTGGATGCAGTACTGTAACATATGGTTTTAAGAGAAAGAAAAGAAAAATTGTTCAATCCTAAATATTGATTCACCCCCCCTCTCAGTACTTTTCCAACAATTTATCACTGGTTGGATATTTGCTTTGTTTTCTAGAGTAGCTCCCCCTGAGACTATGATGGATTCATTATGTTATTGATGTAACAGGCTCCCCCTTTCTCTTTTCCTTCCATACTTTATTGGGGTTCTTCATAATGTTTGCACTCCTATTTGATTCATAGGTTTTTTTGATTTGATTAGATTCCATCCTCTATCTAGAGTTCTTTAATGTATATGGTAGTTTACAGTATTTTTCTTTGTGACCAAGCTTAAGGCATACATAACATCTTATTTTACCAAGGTATGTTTGAGCTGATGTACAATACTTTGTTCCCCCTTTTGAATACAATTTAAATTCAACATATTTATGTCCAAAATTATTGCATGCATAATAGTAGCCATGGAAATGATTTGTGTACCTGGTGAAGGATTGTATTTTCCATTTGCTTGCTTGAGGGATTCTTCTCATTTTCTGCATCCTTTGCTGGTTGGACTGGATTTGCTTTGTCTTACAATATGCTGCACTATGTCCAGGTTTGTGGCAAGAAAAACAAGTGATACTTCTCATAGGAGAAAAGAACCTTCTTTGACATCTTCCAAATTTATTCAATTCATATTCAAGAGTGTATGAGCCTTTTTCAACTGACTGTTTCATCCTCTCCTTCTCTGTCCTTTCATGTTGCTGCTTGTTTCTGTTTGTTTCTTTGTAAATCATGTTCTTGGTGGCTTCTACTTCTGTAGGAATCTTCTGAGCTGCTTCATTATCCTTTAAAGCTTTTACAAAGATGATATTCCTATTATCTTCTACCTTGGACTTACTTGTTTCTCCTTCATAGCCTATCCCAGTCTTTATGAGAGGAGACCTTTGAGCATTTATAATTTTTTCCAACTATTCAAAGCTTGTCATTTGAGGATTATTCAATAATAATTCTCTTTGGGCTTTTTCTAATTTCTTTCTCAGGCACACTACTTCTTCTTCCAATTTCTCACATTTTAGACTTTTCTCTCTCATTTGTTGCAGCAGAGTGTCTTCTACTTTTCTTGCTTGTTCAAGTTGTGTCTTCAGGCCAACAATTTCATTCTTATCTTCATATTCTTTCTCATCACATATTTGCACCAATGTCTTAAGGTATTTTTTTCATTCTTCAATCTTTCTATTTTAGTCAAGGCTGTGTCAAGTTTGGCTTTTTCCTCAACTATAATTTCTTCATGAAACTTACTTCCATTCACACAAGTAGGTAACTCATTTGATTGAAAATTTTCTTTTTGACATGAATTTTTCTTCTTCTTGATTCTCTTCTCCTTCTTGACACTGCAGCCACTAGTGTATACTTCATGCATGAAATGAAATATATCCCAGATTTCTTTTGTAGAGGTTAGATCCATTATTAAATCAAGATCCTTGTTATGAAGACTATTATATATCACATATTTTGCCTTGGCATTCCACTGTTTTTCCTACACCGAGGGAGAGTCTGTGCAATAACCATCACATACAAGCTTCCATACCTCAGGTTCATAAGCCATTAAATATGTTTTAACCTTATCTCTCCATTCAGGAAAGTTTGTTGTATTTACCACGGGTACATTTTGATAGTCCATGACTCAACCAGATCTCCTTCAAGCTATGAGGCTTACACCAAAGGAACCCTGCTTCGATACCAATTTTTGAACCCTTATTTAAAGTGAGAGGGGGAGTGAATCAGTTTAACGCATTCATGGACTTTTAAAACTTTTCATTAAACTTTATTAACACCTTAATTTCATGATCAACATAATATGTGAGAAATTTTAATTTGTGAGCAACAAGTATTAAGAAGATTAGATAATGTAACAACAGTCTTAAAATGTGAGCAGCAAGTATTAAGTAAATTAGATATACCATATCAACACATAAACATCATGCACATAGGCAGTAGATATAAGTGGAAACCCATAAGGGAGAAAACCACATCTTATTATTGTTGTGATGCAAAGGCAAGCTCCAACTCCCTCTCACCACTGATTTTCTGTAGGCTCCAACCCATAGGAGGCTCCTACCTCAATTTTGCAAGCTACAACTTGCAAGGAAGCTCCAACTCCCATCAATTTTCTGTAGGCACCAACCTACAGGAGGCTCCTACCTCATCCAGCTACAACTGACTTCTATCAAGCTACAACTTGATATGGAAGCACCAACTCCCTTTCATTAAAATAAAAGCATATGTTGATTTACCTTGGATATCAGCTCTTTTTTGTTCCTTCTTCACTGCTGTCAACCAGCCTTCATATCTGTCTTATATCATCTCTGACTCTTCACAACATCTCTATATGCTCCTCCTTCTTCTTATTCTCTCTACTTCATTTCTCCATTCTCTAACCTCTTTATCCATATCTATGTGATATCATTTATAGAGTTCACCTCTTGACTGTTTGTATTTTACAGAGAATTTCGAGTGAACAGCCATGACTCTTTGACTACTGCGTCCTCATTCCTTTGTCTAGCTCATTCAGAAAAAAATATAACAATATGTAGAAATTTCAATATGAAAATGGGATATTTCTTTTCCTCCGGAGACTTGCCAAAGCATCATAAACAATATAAAATAAATAAACTTTACATTTTCAGTTACAATGAGAATTTCAATTCAACCCATTCAATTCTTGGCTTGTTGTGCGTTTGTCTTTTCTACTGATGTCATGTAACAATTCTGCATACTCTCCTACTTTCTATGCATGTAAACCTGTCATGCCCACATTTTCATTCCTATGCATGTAAAAATGCATTCCCATTAATGTGCTCTATACAAATTCCGATCTGGGCAATTTCAATATCTTATTTTCTGAACTAGCAATTTAAATTACTGTACGAGGAAGATTTTCTCCTCTAAGGTTATGAGACCATACATATGATAAACTTCATATTTCAAATATGCATTTACAATGCTCTTATATAAAACCCAAGTAATTCTCGGCATATAACTCAAGATTTAACGCTTTACCAATTCAATCTTTTATTCAACATCAAACCCAATTCACAATACTCATATGCGGTTCTTTACCTGTTTCAAATTTTATCGTTAAACTCATATATTGAATCAATATTCAATATTCCAATAAACTAAAGTTTCTCACCTCAAAGGAGCTCAACCCAATACTTGGACTTTATAAAAACCCATATATTATATGCACCAAGCTTACCTTCCACATCTAACTATAAGGTGCCTCCGCACACAGACTCAATTCATATGTAAGGTTCGGCTCTATTGTGTATATACCTCAGCGTATATTCCGACACCAATCCAATTGTTAAGAACCTTTAATATTCCAAAACCCGCCCTATGAAATGTGAATTCATTTATATCAAACCTTTGGTTCATACCATTTGTTTTATATTTGGAACACCAACTTTATAAGTAGGCCCAAGGCTTATCATAATAGCTGAACTATATGAGTATCTCAACTCCGAAGTTCAAGTCAATTGATTTAATACCAATGCATACTTTAATCTTCGACTTTGGTTTTAAAACCCCGACGAATCAACACATATCAACCGAGAATCCACGATGTAATTGGGTCCCACAACAACTTATATCAATAACGAACATACCTTGCCACTAACAATCATGCAACTTGATAATGCGATTGCCTTTGGATCTGTTGCTCGCAAGATCATACGAAAATTGAAATTTTTCATGAACAAAACCTTAATGCCAAAAAAAAGTGTGAAATGGGTGGGTTTGTATTACCACCTTTACCACATTTCAAGCGTCGAGCGCCATCACACTTTTATTTCGAATTCCACTTACATCTTTTAAACTTTGTGAAAACCATAAATGGTTTTCTCTCAATCGCCTTTACTATTTATCAAGGTTCCGCTACTTCTTCAAAATTCCACTTCTTCCTTAATTGAAGTTTCACACTGTTCCATTGATCTGATACGCTGAGCATTCATAGTTATTCATAAAGTGATGAATTCAATTTCGCCCTCACGGTTCCTTTTTGAATATGCAGCTCCATTCCTTATACAAGTCGATCCCAACGGAATTGGAAGACTTATCATTAAAATAATTACATTTGTCAGAGCTGAATACAAAATCAATCCCAATTAGTTTCCCAAGAGTTTCCTCAGCTCTGAATATCAATCAAATAAACGGAGTTTCAATACTGAAGTTAAATATATCAATGACCAGGGATTTGCTACCCTCAACGAGTATCGAATTCATATACACAGGACTCAAATAAGTGAATATGCGCTCTCCTTATTCACCCTTCACCACAGTTTCATTTTGCTTTGGTCCACCTTTCCACTTTGGTTTAATCAAAATCTTCACAGAGAGCCATCACTGCATTATTTCCATGAATTTTCCTTCGGCAGACAGGAATCTCTATTAGAGTCTCAAGCTCTGATTGTAAAAGTCTCCGTTCAACTAATCTGGTCACTCCACATTGACTCACTATTCTTTTATGATCCTGCGCATTCCAAGAGTTCTTGCATGAGATTTGATCATCACAATTGCGGGGAATGAATCTATCCATTGGTTCTTTTGGATATAACCCTCAATACATTACTTCGAAACATAACAGGCATCAACTCTCTGTGTATTCGACAATACATAGCTCAATCACCATAAACCCCGAATGAGCATTCGACCCCTTGCTCTGTTTACAGAGAATTTCTCTTTAATTTCTAACTTAAAAGCCTTATAAGGTTCCTTTCTCTTTATTAACACATAGAACAAAATTTAGACTCAATTCAAAGTCTGCGGAAAATTCACAAATAGCATAGATATACTCACAGAATTTACACAAATGAATATTCAACCCTGTTTTAGCAATTATATGGGTTTTCTTCATTAAAACCCCCATTATATTGTTACACAACATTTGAACTCAACAATACTGATACTATCTCTGCTTCTTTTTTGCCTCTGCTGCATCTCTGCATCTTTGCTGCCCCTTTTTGCTGCCTCTGTTACCTGTCTGTCTCCTTTCTACTCCTTTTATGCTTTCTTACTGCTGCCTCTCTGCTACTTTGCTTCTCTCTTTTCTGCCTCTACTACCTCTCTGCTTCTTTTCTTTATTTCTGGTTCAGGTGCTGCTCCTTTGTGCTCCTTTGCCATCAATGACAATATTTCCAACAGTCATGGGAACGGGGTGTTTTTGAGCTATCTCTAGTTGGGGAGATCTGTTTAACTTAGCTAGAATTATTTTTTTAAGCTAAAATTTGATATGGAAGTTGTATAATGTATAAACCATGGGATCCAAGTGCCATTTCCCATATTTATTGCGTTATTTTGTGAAATTTATTTTTTTATGGTCCAGAATGTTGCATTTCCTCATTCTGGGAGAGATTTGTGCTATTGATCATCCATTGGTTGGTTAAATGTTCCTTGTACATCTTATGAACTAATATACATTATTATGTCCAAGATTGGTTGAAGCCCTAACTTTATAATATCTTTAGATATTCTATTTGCTGCAGAAAAGCCCTATTTTGGGATATTACAGTGGTATCAGAGCTTCCATCTTGGCTCAGACTATGGATTTTGGATCCAATCAGAAAATAAGAAGAAGAGGAGAAGCTTGTCACAAAAGAGAGAAGTTGTGTAGAAGAAGCCAAGACATGACTCCATTACTTGGAGGAATGACGGAAGAGGATATCTCCCTGCTTCTTTTCCAAACCCTGGGAGGTATTGAAGAAGATCTCAAAGAGATGGAAGGTAAGGAATGTAGAAGAATTCTAAGAGGGTTTGAAGCAAGACCTAGCTATTCACATGATGGGTGGGAGCATTCAGCCACACATGTAAATCTACAGTGTAGTCTATTTCCCACATCGACTACAATAAGGATGGAGGAAGAAGGTGCACCAAGGGAGGAGACCTTGAGTGACTACCTTCAGGAATATGAATCTCAGTCATGGAGATTCAAAGAGCACTTATAATTCCAAGGGTTTTGAAAACTCAAGGAGGTAAGATCCCCATTTCTTGAAAATCCCTCTTCTATTTGTGAAGACAGGGAGTCCTTTCCTTCAAGGGATGATCGAGATCAAGGGTCTCTCGTTGAGGATGAGACATTATTATGCATGGAAGAAGAGGAGGAGGATCAACATCAAGGGATGATGAGAATTCAACCTTACCTATTTCTAAAGGTTTCTGCACATAATGAGGAGTCCTCCTCTCCATTGGAGGATATATGTACCAGCGCTGTCACAGCCATGGGGGAGCAACCCTTATCATCTTCAGTTGCAGCATCCATTACATTGGAGGGAGGAGCCCTTGCAACACTACAAGAGGTTCCTGCATCTCACCAAGGTATGGGAAGATTTCCACTTTTTGTTTACTACAGCAAATCCTTCTAAAAGTTGTGGAAATTTGTTTTCATATGACCCAGGATCAAACATTATTGCTAAAGTAGAGAAACAGAATTGCACTGCGTTGTGCAAGCTTGAATGGTTCAAGAAGCAAATGAACCATCATTCTCATGGACCTCTGTTGAGTTGCACACAACCCTTGAGGTTGGAGTGTGATCATTTATAGGGAGTCATGAACTTTGAGATGGAGTATAAGGCAGCAACTATATCATGGGAGAGGCTATCAGCACTGTCAAACAATAACAGTGAGGGGGCTTTGCCTTTATCACCTTTGGATCTTGATGGATTCAAGATGGATATGGACATGAGATCTTCTCTAAGAAATCTCCAAGAAAATGCATTTTAGCACTTCATGGCGTGCAGAGAAGAGGAACTGGTTGTAGAGGATGATAGCCCACATGGGAAGAATTCCAAGGTGAAGAATGACAGGAGGCATCCACATGGGGTTGAGTGGATTTGGGGGAAGAGCAAGAGGCTGGTGAGCCACTTGCAAATTTATGATACAGGGTAGCAAGAGGCAAAGTTGCATTGGCTACTCTTAAGAGAGTTTGGCCATCATCAGACATATCTTTTTTCCAAGGGTATGTGGATGGAAGGGACTTGGTAGGGTACCTACATCATGGAGCACCAAGGAGTGTGGATGCATTATGATGATAGGGTCATTATGTTTTAACCATATGAGTTGTATGATAGAGTTATGATGAAGAAACAAAGACATTTGTTGCTTTAGAGGATTGGGAGAGAGCAAGGGTAGATTTTCTCTCACACTTGGCATGATGCTGCAGGAGTAGGAGATGGCACTATCATAGTGAAAGGAGGCTACTCCTTAGCCTTAGATGATCTGGAAGTACTTCCACCTTGGAAGGGAACTATTGTATGAAGCAGCATTATGGGAGGAGTCTTTGACATTGGGCATGTCAAAGGATGGATTTATGAGTTGGCAGGAGCCTATTTGCATAGGCCAACATCGCTGTCACTTTGGAGCAGGAACTTGTTGATGGAGTGTTCCTAGGATCACTTCATATTTGATGCACTTGGTGGGCATAGAGGAGGTGAGATTGGTAGAGTAGGGTATGGAATCATCTGTTATTGTGGTATTTCCTCCTTGACTTGGATTCCCAGGCATGAGAAGGGGAATTTTCATGTAGCATGTGGTTCATTCCTCTTCATATGGGTATTCCATACCACTATGGAGGATTCATCTATGGATTTTGTCACCCTCTTTCTTTCATTACATGGTAAGAATTCTGTTTTTGCACTTATTGATTGGTCAACATAATATTTGCATGCTCATACCACTTTCTTGCAATGCATTGCTCTACAAAGGGGTAAGTTTTTCTTTAGGCTCAATGGACCATTTTTGGCCAGCTATTATGATGGAGACAGTCGTCTACTATATGATCTGGGGAAAATGTTTGGTCACTCCTTGTATGCTCAGTTGATACATTTAGCCATCCACTATTTTCTAGTAGATGTGGTGACTTACACAACTAGCCATTTGTCGAGAAACAACTTGCCATGCTATTGTATGAAGCTGCAGTGGGGAAGACTGCGCTGTGACCACTTGGGAGACTGTTGGTACTCTCCAACACCACATAAAAACTTCAGTATTTCTTTCATTATGATGATGATCATGACCCTATTTTCTGATATTATCCTTGCTTTTATGAGGAGCATGATTGGAAGAGGAACACATGGGGTGTATGTGTTCTTTGGGGAGGAGGATCCCCACACTTTTTTCTTTACATGTTTTGAGGGGAGCATGGGAAGAGACATGGCCACTACATCAAAAATTTTATGTCTTTATGAGGAGGACCATGAGATGGAAGGGGTGCCATATGATGGTGATTTCTTATCCATCATGTATGAGATGGTTTGGGCCAGCTTGATTCACAACACTAGAAAAGGGACATTTGGAGGTCTAGTTTCCTTCTTGTCATTTGAGGGCAACATTATTGCAGCCCAAGATCAACAAATTCTCTACACTTATCTTAAGTGGAGAGGAAG
This sequence comes from Pinus albicaulis, assembly GCA_034641835.2. Taxonomy (NCBI): domain Eukaryota; kingdom Viridiplantae; phylum Streptophyta; class Pinopsida; order Pinales; family Pinaceae; genus Pinus; species Pinus albicaulis. The sequence continues at coordinate 543,045,370 of CM076580.1, read as the reverse complement.
ACAACGTGGGGTAGGCAATCTTGTCTACCATATTCAAATTTTCAGCCCACCTATTCTGCATGAGCTCAAGGTGGAATAGATCCTTCATGAGTTTCCATTCTGGAGGGTGACTCATTTTGTTTGGTTGATAGCTTGGGGAGGAGAGATTAAAATGAGGATGATGAATCCAAATCTATATCATCCCTCATGCCTCAAAAGTACCTTCAAACATCCCATTTTTGCCTCCATGGATGCTTCACTGTCACATGATGTCAGCTATTTGGAATGTTCACCAGAGGACAACATATACACTTAGGATGGGTAGCTTGGAGATGTGTTGATGAAATAGCACCTTGATCCTTGGGTAATATTATCATATGAGGATGCTATAGGGGGAGAAGGGAAGGTTCTTCAGTTCTATATTTTAATTTTCTTGAGGATAAGCAACATTTGAGAGGGGAGGACTGTAATATTCCAAAATTTGCACATAGCAATTTGGAATATTAGATTTTGTTGCTTTCACCTAGGAGAGGAATAAATGGGTAAGGAGGTCCATGAACAATAAAAATATGAATAATTTCCACCTTATTGAGGAATGGGACCACCTTAGGAGCTGGATTTTACACTTTCAGATGTGAACAAGGGAAAATTGGATGTGGACATAGTTAAGTTTGACTAAGTCAACATGCATTCTTGACGAGGAAGAGATCACCCAAGTAAAATAGCTCAATGTGAACAAGGATAAGCCTAGACACACATATGAGAACTAGATTGAAGATCCCTTAGTGTGAAAAGAGTATTTTTAGGTGTATTAGTACCAGTTGACCAAGTCAACAACGTTGCTACAAGGGGGAGGGAAGCCAACAAGGACAGCATAGTTTTGGAGGAGGAATGTTCACTAGGAAGTCACCTCAACAATGTGTGGGGTATGGGGTGAGGAGGCTCACCGAAGATAAAAAGGAGGGCATAACATCAAGGAGATCATTTAGTGTTCAGCTATCTTTGGTATTTTGACTACTTGTGTGCTTCAGTTGTTTAGCTGTAGTTGCATCACTGCTTAGTGCAAGGAATTCCCGGGCGGGAATTCCATCCTCGCTTTGGATCAGCTTGCTTAAGGGATCAAAGGGAAGGATCAGAGCTTCAATTTCATAAAATACATATTTTATGCAGATGTAGTAGTAGCAGGGTTGAACCCTTGGATTTTGTGCTAGTATTTGAGGAGGAGGTGTTTATTTCCCTCCGGGAGATCTAATAAGAAGGGAATTTGGCTAATTTATGTATTGATCAGATATTTTATGTTTTATTCAGTTATTTTTAATACATATTTGCAGTGGATTTAATTATTTTCTGCAGTACTGCTCTTCATACATGTGTAATGCTGGAAACCCTTGCCGAGTGTCTCATTTCGGCTATAAAAGAGGTTAAACCTCCATTTATTTGCTATATTATTAATATAAACCTATGATCAGTATTATTTCATCATTTTATATAGAAAACCTCATGGGAATTACGCTCTCATAGTCTTCAGAAATGCTGCAGTTGAAAGTCATGGGAATGGGGTGTTTTTGAGCTATCTCTAGCTTGGGAGATCTGTTTAACTTAGCTAGAAGGAATTTTTTAAGCTAAAATTTGATATGGAAGTTGTATAATGTATAAAACAATGGATCCAAGTGCCATTTCCCATATTTATTGCGTTATTTCCTGAAAGTGATGTTTTTATGGTCCAGAATTCTGCATTTCCTCATTTCGGGAGAGAATAGTGAGGTAGATTTCTGCTACTGATCATCCATTGGCTGGTTAAATGTTCCTTGTACATATTATGAACTGATATAAATTTTTATGTCCAATATTGGTTGAAGCCCTAACTTTATAATATCTTTAGATATTCTATTTACTGCAGAAAAGCCCTATTTTGGGATATTACAAGGACCCCCAAGAGAATGAATTCTTAGTGGGTAGCACCCTTGAGGATAATATGGAATATCCTATCTAGTAGCACCAACATAAGGATAATATCCTATATTGGTGACAATACTAACAACATGGCTTCCCCCAAGTAAAATAGCCCTTTCAGGAAAAGTAATGGTAGGTGGCATCCATCCAAATAGTGAAAAATACTAGGTTTTTGACTTGCTAGAAGCAACGTTTCCCCCAGGCTTACTAGGAACAACTTATGACCCCCACCCCACCTAACACATTTACGTAAGTAATCACACCTAACCGAGGAACACAAATTGTTGGTTGAGAAAAACTAGGTGAAAAGACTCTTGAACCTACTAACTGAATAGGATTAATAACCATGTTTGGTGTATATAATAGAGTAGGGATGTAAAAAAACTATAAATTTTTAGTATTAATAGAGGAAACTAGTGGAATTCCCCAAGAATACGTGAGATGCGAAGACGAAGGAGTAGGTAGAGCCACACTAAGTGGTGACAATGATGACAGGACATATGACACTGCCAATGTAGAAGGTTAAAATTTCCCAAAATCCACCATAGGATGAACAACTAACAATGGTAAAATGGTCTAAGTAGGTGTGAAAATCTCAGGATTCAGCCAGAAAAAATCATGTCCTAGTGGATAATTCAAAGGTGGATCAATAGGAGAAAAAAAATCATCTACCAAAGTTTTAACGAAAATCAGATCACTATTGGAAGGACCATGTATAGACTCCAAAACTATGTGTTGGTCTAAGTTGTGAGAACCAAAAAGAACTCTCTGTGTGGGAGTTACAAGTCCAACTTGTTCAAGAGGAAAACCGTGAATACGATGTGATAGATGAAAACTATATTCATCCAGGGTGAAAAATCATGATTTAACACAATTATATTAGTTTAAACACCCTAAGGAAAAAACTACTGACTATGACCAAAAAACACAGTAAAAAATCCCTAAGATGTAGTCACACAAGAAAACAAAATAGAGTGAAGTTGGCAGTGGGACTCTTATACAAGCGAGCTACTTCCCAACCCTTTTAGCTACAAACTCAGTGAAAGTTCCCTTATTATTTTTGGGGCACCCTTTGAGAGGACTGGGAGAGTATAACTAATATCTGTCCCAAGTGGAGAGAATATGACCCCATCCCTGCACCTGTGTATGAACCCTAAAATATTGGCCATTATGGTTACCATTGACAATAACACATCCTGGGGGGCCAGTCGTAAGTCAAATCCACACGTAATGGCAAGACACTTATCCCAAAGAGATAAGACCAAAACCGCCTTGAGAGTTTCCTCCCAAGTTGCCCCCAAGTGTTACAATAAAATTCTAATAACATTGTTCGTAATAAGTGCAAACTATGTTATATCGCACCACCTGGAACTAAGTGAAATGGGTCATTTCACCTCACCCAACCCAAGTGTGACCTCGTGCTTGACCCTCTTGTTAGAAGGGATTCCCATAAAGAACTACTACAAGTGGATTTATCTCCCTAACAAAAACTGCTAAGTTTGTTTTTTGGTCTTAGAGCAGTTGACACACACACCTATCTCCAAGACCCTAGCCTAAGCTAGTGTTGGTGTACTACCAGTAAAATTAAAATATAAGTCTAATTTCTTTTATTATCACGCTAATTTTAATTGGCTATTATTTACATAGTTGGGATGTGGCATGAAACTTAGACAGTGTGAATCACTCTTGTTAGTAACCCTGATGTAGCTATATGCAAGTTTTTATTTTCACTTCAACGAATTCTAACTACAAGAGGGTAGTAGTTTATTACTACACATCAATTCCTAATATAATGCACCTCTCATGAAATATTTAAATGTAAACACCCCAAATTTATAAAATTGTTGACACAATAATCAAACCAAATAGGAAAAAAAACTGAAAAGAGGCCAAAGAAAATTCCCCAAGCTAGAACACCAAGCACTTCTAAAGCGTCAAAACTAGGAAAAGAAATCCTAAGAAGAAATCACACTCAAACAATCAAAAAGAAATAAAAAAGTGCAAAATGAAGTAAATGTCAACAAGCTAGGGTTGTAGCAAAATGGTTCAATAAAGGTGAATGCCCTACAAAGGTGAAAACGATACGCTAGAGGCACGAAGGCCTAAACAATTAATATCAAATGAGAGCAATAAAAGGCAATGGAAAGACACTCGAATGAAAATTTCTAGATGAAAACTGCACAAATAATCACAACACCACCAATTGTGACAAAAAAAACAAGACAAGAAAAGGATCACTTAGAAACAAGTGACAAAATTTAAATAGAGGAAAAATTCAAATAAAAAATAGATCTTAGTTGTTACATGATCAACTAAACAAATATGAAACATTTGATCCAACACAAACCAATAATGTTACGATCAAATTTGATATGTTTTATAATAGCAAATAGATCCAAAAAATAATAGAAATTTCTAAAGAAAAATACCTAAAAAATCAAGTGAAAAAATTGAAAGAAAAATCTCAAAATAATAATAATAATAAATGACAAAAGATAGGTTGATTTTTCAATCAACCATATCTTCCTCATATGGACTTTGTTTCAAATTTTTTTTTAAGGGTAAAATTGTAAGAGGATTATAGATCTATGATTATTTTACTAAACTATATATAGAAAAGAATAAAAATAAATAGAAAAAATAGTCGTGCATGAGGGAAGAATAAAAACAATTTGGCTGATCTTCAATGATTTTCAGTGATTTTTTGTTTTTTTTTTTGGTATAATTCTGAGAGGAATCCATATATTTGGTCACTTCTATCATATTATGTGTATAAAATAGCATAAATTTATAAAGCAACCGCGATATGTTATTCTCTCATAACAAACATAAGAAAAATCTTCAAATATAAGACTAGATTAGATTTGAAGAAAGTAAAACTAATGAATATCAAAATGAATCCAAAAAACCATAGAGAACTCAATGGGAACAAAATAAAACCAAAAAACATAAAGAAGAAGTGGAAATATAAAAACAATGAGGGCAAAAAAGAAAAGCTCTCATTGAAAGCACCAATTCCATTGCAATGAAATTTACATGTAAGGAGCTATTGCTTTGTGATATTTTGTCCAAATAATATAACGAGACATCAAAAGAAAAATGGCAAATATATATACAATCAAATCCCAACCCAATATTCAAACATGCAGCAAGAAAATGGTTCTAGATGACATAAAGGAAATACCAATCACATGGGCTCCTCAGTGGTCGGTGAAGGGTTTTGAATTCATAGTAAAATCCTCATGCTCCACTCAAGAGATATTCTTCATCTACAATCGATATTGTTAGTATGAATCTTTTGTCGAAACGTACGAAAAAAAGACCACTTTAGCTACGCATAACTTATAGCTCTAACATCAAATGTGGCTGCCAATATCTTCAGATCTGCAGTTAGTTGATCAAGACAAGTGCTGCAAAAAACCAGATCTATGCATAGAGAGACATTAAGTAGTAAAATTAAGAGTTTGCTCCATACATCCAATAGATAAGACAAGAACAATGTTTTTTGAAAGAATTTTTGTATTAAGGGCACCTGGGAGGAAAACAAGAAGGTGTATCCAATTCTCCTCAATGGGATGGGTTCTTGGAAGTCCTCAGCACTTCAGATCTAGAATCTCTCTCTCTTGTTGGTGTAGAAAACCCATACAAAGATAGAACTCAAAGGGAGCTCACACAGCAAATAATGAAGAATGTGACCAAGTGTATAGATCCAGAGTGATCTAATAGGCAACAAAAGGTGAAGAATGATAGGGAAAACCCTCCTATTTATAACAAAATATTGGGTCATTCTAGATCTTGGTGCATGATTAAAATATTATTAACCAAATCTAGATCCACCTTTTATGGAATATTTTATTATATTTGTTGGAGGGAAAAGGTATTTGACTTGGGTCAAATCCCTTTATTTGTGAATAACAAATAAATAAATGATTTATTTATCATTTTAAGGAAGTGGTTGAAGGATAATCAAATAAATAATGATTTATTTAATTATTTATGGGTGATTTGGTCATATTTAACAAGGAATCTTATTTAAATAAGATTTAAATAATTATTCCTAGAAAATAATAAGATAAATAAAGATTTATCTAATTAATTTCTTTGTTTTGGGTTAAACACGACTAGGAAAATCAAACAAATATAGGTTTGTTTAATATTTCCTTTTGGGGTTTCCTGTTTAGACCATAAACAACCTAATAAATGTGTTTTATTAAGTTATTTTACATATTGAAGGCAATTTTACTCAGGGTAAAATTGGTCTTACATGGTGTACTTTGGTCCATCTAGTGATAGTGGGTTAGATGACCAAAAAATGGTGTAACAGATTGCCCCCCAGCGTGCGAGTGTTAGGAGCAAATCGTATGACCGAAGTACGTTGTAAGAACTCAATCACCAGACATCAAAAGGGAAGTCGGAGAGAGAGATGTAAGGTAGACTAATGTGCTGAAGAACTAGACCCTGAGGAGACGAGACTTACAGGTGCAACAAGTCTCTTTTTATGAGAGGGTACCTATGCTAAAGGCGGCGGGGGAGGCATACCTATGCCCGCCGAGACAAAGTACAAAAGAATAGTGTGTCCAATAAACAAGGGACCGAACCATAAAGTACAACCGGCATAAACATGAGCCAGATAAGAATACAATGAGGAATCCCACATACATGTTGTGCCTGGGATAACAGCCAGGACTTATACAATAATATCTGAGTACATGAGATACAAATACAACCCAAATTCCCCCTATAAGCGGGGAAGGGCTCACAAAATCTGACTGATACATGTAAATCAAAGAGGCGCTGCAAGCGGCTAAGGCCGACATCATCAAATATATGGAGCTGCATCGAAGGCTGCAATGAAGAGGTCATCCGGACATGTGGGGGGCTACCTGCAGGGCCACCCCCTCATGAGGGCTGAGACATCTTGCACACACCCGGGAATCACCAAGAGCTACTGTTGCATCACTGAACCATCAAGTATATGGATCTCGATCATGCTGAAAGGAGCTGGAGTGGAGAAACAATCAAGTCAAAGGGAAATGAGAGATCCCTTTGCCGGATCCAAGGCACCGAACAAGAATGGAAGCTGGAACCAAGGTACACCGCCCTCTAGACCTGTCTTCTGGAATGAAGGAGCTGATGTCAACAGAAGGAGGTCCGCCATAGGTGAGGAAATGAGAGATCCCCAACTAAGGCACAAGAGAAAATAGTAGAGTGACAGACAGACTAATACCAATGATGATGGTGGAATGGAGGGGACTGAGTAGCGAATGGACGACTTCCCTTGCTAGAGCATAAAGGGCATGAATGACATGGCAGCGACTGACACAATATTAGAAGGGATAAGGGACAGTGGGAATAGAGGCCATAATTTGCGACACAAGGGAGAGACCAAGCAATGAAGGATGGAGGACTATAGCGGGGTACAAAGGGACGCGGGATAGACTCCATGAATGCGATGATGACTCCACTCGGATGCTCTAAACAAGGGTGAATCGATGGTGCTGCCACACAGTAAAGGTCCAATGGGGGACCATGAAAACATGAGTACAAGACGGTAACTCACGACGAAAATCAACACGAACAAAGACAAGTAAGGAGGCAAAATGGTGCCCCAAGTACAAGTGTCGTAAGTGAAGAAATGTGATTTTAAGGAGAGGTGAAGTGACCCATCTTGGACAAAATGTGTCCTGGTGAAGTATCAAATCACAAAAAACTAATAGATACCCATTTGAGGGCTTGGTAAGATCTTTCCAACGGTGCAGACGGTTTGTCAAACGGAGCTACGGTATGGTCGCAGCAGGCGAAAGAAGAAACAAGAGTTCTCTTTTAATAAGGCAGTTTTCCCTCCAAATCCACTCATTTTCTAGTGTTGTTGTTGGTGAATGTAGAGAGGAGAGAAGGCCCTAAATCTTGCAGCGAGCGTAGCGGACAAACCAACCGTTGGAATCGAGATCCGCCAGTTGCAGGTAAGCGGCCTAACCTTACTCTTTCATTTTGATGGATTGAAAGTTCAGATTAGGGCCCAGAATCTCAAGAACAGACCCCCTTGCATCTTTTTCGGCTGGGTCACACTTTTTGGGCCAAAATCTGCGACTTGGGATGCAGGTTTTGAGCCAAAAGCTGCGACCTGGCCCAGGATTTGGCAGAAAAGTGCGACTTGGAAGAGGAGGGGATTTTAGTGCTGTTTTATGGCTGAGAGTTGGGTTTTTGTGTTTGGTTACAGTATTCCCTATCTGTATACTGACAAAGATGATATTTTTGTGCAGATATGGCAGATATACAGGGTAACTGGAGAGAGAGAGACCTGGGTACATTACGGGCAGAGATCCAGGCAGATCAGGGTGTCCGTCGTGTGTTGGCCAGGTTTGGGGTTCTAAAGTTTTTGGAGAACCCTTTGATGAGAGCTAGAGAGCCCTTGTTGGCCCGGATTATCAGTTATTGGGATCCAGAGCATGAGGTCTTTGTAGTGCAGGGGCACAGGATCGAACTGACAGTCCAGGATGTGTATGTTCTGACAGGTCTCCAGCCACTTAAGATGGTGGGAAATACGCAGCCAGTGTTACCGTGGGGGCGGAACATCATGGAGTTTGTGGAGCGGCATTGTCGACCGAGTCTCCCAGTCAAAGGGACACGGATACCGATCAGGGACCTAGAGAGACTGGAGACCCGGGCAGTGGCCACAGCGGTGCTGCGGATCCTGGGCAACTAGGCATTCCATCACATCACTGGGGGGCAGATGATGATCGTAGAGAGTGTGTTGAGTGGGACCTACTATGGGTGGGCCCAAATGATGTTGGTGTCGTTAAAACGACAGCTGTCGCTGTGCAAGCGGCAAGTGAACCACAATTGCTCGTATGGGACTTTATTGTGTTCCTTATTTTTTGAGAAGATCCCGAACTTATGACCTCGTATACAGCTCCTAGATGGGGGCCCTAGAGAGCCCAGGATGCACCGGTGGGGGCGACTACTGTGCAGAGGAGGAGGAGGGGCGGTCGGATGAGTGTTTCGACCTGAGTTCTTTGCCCATTGGGATCAGATGCCATTATACATAGATGACTATCCCTATAGTGGGATGAGTTATTGTGGGGATCCAGACCTACCACTTCCGCCTGGTCGAGTATGGGGACCCGATGGTAAGTGATAAGTAACTATTCTTTTTTGGGCATGTTAAAGTTAGTGAATAGTAGATAGGGTATTGATTCATGTACTTTTGGTATGCAGATATAGCTCCGGTAAAACCGGCCGGATATATGGGACGACTGGCAGCATCTGGAGTTGCAGATCTGAGTGGGTTGAGAGCAGCGCATAATGAGGATGCGGCCGCTCTTCTGGAGGACATCCACCGTAGATGTGAGAGGTTGCTGACCGGAGTGTCAGAGCGCGGGTGGCGAGACTTAGACGACCAATACATAGAGCCATGTATTGGTCTACCCTCGAAATGGCGAGGTGTCATGCGGCGCACGGCGATGGCCGGTCAGGGGATACAGGATCTACAGGCTGCAGGAGCAGAGCCATTGGCTCGGGATCCGCCAGATAGTGATTAGGTGTGGGGCATGTGGTGCCCCCTAGTGTGTATGTAGGGGCAGGTGGTGCCCCCACTTTTGAGTTTTTTGTAACATGCAATGGGCATGTCATATGTATCAGAGTAGATGGACTCTAAACACATGTTTTGCAACACATATTATGGATATGCATCTTGTTTAATGATTATGAATGTTATTGTCTTGTATAAAATGCATGTGATAAATGCCAATCTAGAACATGGTTTGCAATCCTATCTACATAGTGATTTTGTTCTCAAGGTACATGGGTAAAAGTTATGGTTTCAAACTCACGTATCAAGAGTCTCACTCGTAAATATCATCTAAACAACACAGGTTACGCACACGATAGACACCATTTAGTTGCATGACAAGAAGTAGGGAATCTAAACAAACATGCAGATGGAGGATGCGATAAGAGAGGGCATCGACTAAGAGACCACGCACTGCATCATATTCGGCCTGATTACTGGTGGCAAGACCAATGCAGACCCAGTTTGAGAGAACAAGGGCATGCAAGGGGGTGAAGATGACCCAAGCTGCCGAGGCAAGATTCTGGGAATAACGACTTGCACCATCAGCGTAACCGATATAGGGTGTGGACCGGAGGTCCTGCGGAATGGTGGTACAAGACAAAAAATGGGAGGAGGAGGAATAATGATGGCAGCGTGAGTGTAGAGGAGACATCGAGTGGCAACTGCGGGAGGGAGTGCGATGGGAAGGATGGCTATGACTCATATATGAAATAGATGGCAGTATATGAGGGTTATAGGAGGAATGGCTGGGACTCGGGCTGCGGAGGTCAATGTGGATAGGGGTGGTGTTCTCCCGGTTATGGGCGGGAAGGATGAGGTCATGGGTGGAGAGGGCTTCCAAGAGGGCATCCTGACGGGAACAGAGGGGATGATGAGAGGAAGGGAAACCACATGATGTAGCAAAGCTACCTAAATCATCAGTATGGGAAGAAAGGCTAACATACGGGTCATCACGGGGGATGACAGAGGAACAGATAAACAGATGGTCAAAGGATGTTAAGCACAGGGTGGTCGCTGAAGGGAGGTCGAGCAAACCATCAGAGGGGGAATCCGAGGGAATGTACTCCGAGAGTCTCATGGATGATGATAGGTAGAAAATGGTGGTGGTAGGCTCAGACATCTGGACATCAGGGGGGTGAATGTCGACGGGAGCGGGTGCATCCTCAGACTGACCGGCAGCATACTGCGCAAGTATGGGAGAGGCGGATTGATTTTGTTCAACCTCATACTCTTGAACTACCTCTAAAGAGGTGCGGTAATGCGTGAGGTGAGGAAAATGGTGGGAATAATGGCCATGGACACCACATAGGGCATAGGGTTTGTTAGTGCGGATAGTCTTGGGGTTCCTGGTTACGGACGAAGAAGGAATGGAGGCTTCAGGGATCGTAGACTCGAGGAACGTGACTTTAACCATGGGTTGAATACGGGGCAATTCAGGACAAGCATGGGTGGCGTGGCCGATGACATCACACAAGGCGCAAGGCTTTGCGGGCGGAGGAGGGGCCGGGTCAGTCGGGGTGGCCTTGTCTTTGGGTGCCCCCTTGCGAGCTTTGCCTTTCTTCCCGAGAGCCGTCACGACAGGAGAGGGGTCCTGTGGAGGTGTTGGGGGCACAGTGGCAACGGAGGCAGTGAGGGGGACTGGTTGAACCGGTGTCAAAGCAAGGTAGGGTTTGGGGTGACCAGGCGGGGTAGTGGCTGGAGGGTAAAGTTACCAGACGGGTATGCCCAGGGTCAGGTTGGGGAGAGAGAGGGTAGCCATGACGGGGACTGAATAGACTCCAGGAGGGGGAGCCAGGAAGGGTATCTGACTAGTAGGATAATGTCCAGGAGGGACGGCTCTGAGGTGGTTGAGGCCTGGGGGAACCGACCCAGGAGGATAGAGGGGTTCAGGGATGCTAGCTGTAGGAGAAGGGCCAGAAAGAGGAGGTCCGGTTGGCTGAGATGAAGGGCTAGGAGTGGGTTGCGGTGGGCAAGGTTGAATTGGAGGTTGATGACTAGCCGAAGCGGGTCGCTTAAGGGCAACCCGAGACGATTGCATCATGCAAACATTCGATAATCTGGGATCAGAGATAGGAGGAGGGGGGAGACCAGGGAAAGTTCCAAGCAAAGAGGAGTCTTTGTAGACGCTGGGAGAGACACTGGTCAAGGAATCGACGGTTTGCTTATTGGCTACGGAAGAGATGGTCGTTTCAGGGGAGGTCTGAGACTTTGGCTCATGATAAGTCAACTGGTCAATGGTGACTATCTTTCCATTGTGAGGAAAATACATCTTGCGAAAAACCGCAGAAGGGACAGCAGACATAGCATAGGTGTACCTTCGCCCCAGTAGAATGTTGTAATCTAGAGGGGTGTCGATGGCTTCAACGTCGATGCAAACAGTCTTGCCTGCAAGAGTGAGAGGACAATTACGGAAGAGGCCAATGGGCTGGGAGGCGTGGTCGTCCCACGCTCGAAGGGTGATCATGGAAGGGGCCAGCTCAGGAGATCCGAGTTGCTTCCAAACCGAAGCGGACATCACACAGGTGGATGCCCCCTCATCAATTATACACCGAGAAACGTTAGCGTTCCGGATTTGGAAGGCTACGGAAGCAGGAAGAGGAGGATGTTCTGATTGATGGGCGTCGAAAACAATCATTTGGTCATTGGCAGGATCTACAGCGCCCACGGAAGATAGTAGAGCCTTCTTTTGGGAAGGGCACAATTGGAGGAGTTCTAATGTGGAAATGGTAGCAGGAGACTGCGCCAAATCATCTACTATGCTATACGAATGAGCAGCTCGACCAGGAGCAGCATTTCGGCGTAATGGTCCTTTAGGAATCTTGGTATGAACCTCAACTTTGGGTTGAGGGATATGTAAGGGACCATTGGATGTCAAAAGAGGCTCGGTAGAACCTGAAGAAGGGGACTCAGAGGCAGACTGAGTGGGAGGCTTGGGGTACTGGCGAGACCGAGTTTGGAGATTAAGGTCGACGGTTAGGGATGGATCAGAGTTCATCATGAGGATCTGGTAATTGGAGGAACCAGAAGGGGAAGGTTGAGTGGCGACCTGTCCGTCAGGTGGTTGGGCAGCCACGAATCCTTGCTGAGGGAAAGGATCAGTAAACACAGCTGGTTGAGTAGTGGCCACATTAGGGGGAGCATGAGGGGAGGCATGTTGTCCTCGCAATGTGGCTCGAGACTCCCACATCTGCCGCATCTGTGGTAAGAGGGGACAATCGTGGGTGTAATGACCATAAACACCGCAACACGAACAAGGCTTATTTGTGCGAAGAGGCCTGTCCGGCTTGGGCTGAGTGCCCTATTGCTGGTTAGCAGTGTTAGGGTCAATACCTTGAGGATTGGGTCCACGAGTACCAGGGGCAGATTGGTTTGGATTGCCTCTCCACCTTCTTTGAGAATAAGGGGGGTTAGTCGCGCCCTACTGTGCAAATACTTGCCCTGGAGGGGGTTGTAGGTGCTATTGTGGGGTTGGAGGAGGCAAGGGAGGTGGAAGCGCATATGCTGGAGGAGCTGGGGCACCAGGTTGCGGATGAGGGTAATGGTTAGGTTGGGAAACATTGAGGTAAGCAAGAGGTTGGGCAAAAGTATGAGGCATGCCGTATCCTGGGTACATGCTACCTGAAGGGGGAAAAGTGCTAGAGGTGCTAGCCCCTCCCTGAGGGAGACCATAGCCCATCGGAGGTTGAGCATACGGATGAGAAAGGGCTCCAACGATACCGTCGGCGGAATGAGAGGCCCCCGGGGCGTTAGCGCCTCCGGGCCTGGGGAGGTCAGGAAGGACGATATAAACATAACCAGACTGCGCATAGATCAGGTCATATTTAAAGGCTATTTGGAGGGCGGCTCCTTCGGTTTGGGGGAAATGGGAGGCGACATCTTTGCCAATGGGAGCTAAGAGAGTGTGAAGGAACCAGTCCATATACACCCGATATTCGAAGGGGGGAGCTCGAAATAAGCTCCGTCTTCTTCGCCATTCCTGGACATGAGTGGAGAGGCGGGTCGAAGAGGTTTGCTTGAAAGAGGTCAAAAGCTCCGTACCAGTATCGTATCGGAGAGGGAGCTGGAAATAAGATAAAAAGGCTTGGGAAATGGTCACAAAGGTGGTATGGGAAGAGGTGGCTTGGTGAACATACCATTTAGAAGCTTCACCTGTAAGCGTGCGTTGGAACAACCGAAGATGGATGGAATCATCGGTAATGGAATTGGAGGAACACCACATGTGGAAAGATCGGACATGTTGGTTGGATCTTCTCCAGCAAGGCCTTCGAACTTAGGGATGTCATAGGGGAGCTTGGTTGGCATAGCAGGCCAACCAACATCGTTGCAGATAGGGTCATTGATCAACTGATTGAAATCGGGGAGGCTGAGGCCTGCGATGTACGGTAGCAAGGGTGCGGCCGAGGTAGTTCCTGTGGCAGTTCCGCTAGTAGTAGTGCTGGCATTAGGGCCGGGATTACTGCTAGCATTAGGCCTTGGACCAGACATAGTGAAGGTGACAGGGGGAGAACCAGAAGTAAAAGGAGAACCCAATGAATCAGGAGAGGAGTTAGAATGCGGACTCAGAGGAGGACTGGCTCGACGACGGCGGGACAGAGCAGGTCGACCGACCGGAAACTGAGGGTGAAGGCCAAGAAGTCTCCGGGAGGTGTGCCTTGGGGGCGCAATGGTGACAACACAAACACGGCACGAGGGGAAGAAGAATGACCGACAAAGGTAGGGAGGTGCAGAATCAAGTGATTACAATGTCAAAACAAGGGAAAAAAAGGTGCAGTGTCAATTGATTTTAAAGTCTTTGCCTGGCGGTGTAAACCAGGCTCTTCTTCGCTTAGGGTGAGTGTGTGGCATGCGTTAATTTTAATTTTTAAACCCTTTTTGTTTTGAGAGCAAGAGAAAAAGTGTGCTGCATGACTGAAAATAATGCTGCAAAACAGTATATAATGCTGAAATAACAGAAAATTAACAGCTACTAGAGCATCGATTCAACCCAACAAGGCGGGTCTCTCAAAATTAATCTAAAAGAGGGAAAAAATCTAGTCAAAACACACTAAAAAGAGGCCAATAGATCTAGGGTCGAAAGGGACAGGGATCTAAAGGAGAAAGCTGCCGAAAAGAGGTGCAGATCACAGCCAAGAGGCAGAGGCAAGGTGGCTGGAAAAAAGGAGGAAATCAGCAAAAAGCAGAGAGGACAGGGAGGAGGTCCTATAGGGAGGTCCAAACAAAGCTACAAGAGGTGGTTTGAAAGGAAGAAGAGCTGATTTAAAAGGATCTGAGGATGAGGTATCAGATCTGAAAAAGGGAAGGCTGAAACTCTGAAAAATCAGACACCTGAAACAGCAAAAACTCTTCCACCAAAAGTGGAGGGTACTGAAGCCCTAGGGGGCTATGTTCCCACTTTAGATGAGCAAAACAGATCAGAAACAGGTCCAAACGGGCGGATACAGAGGCTAGAAAACCCTGACAGAAGCTTCAGCAAAACCCAAAAAAATTGCAGAAAAACAGTAGAAAAAAGCACAGGTCGCAGGTTCTGACCTGTTTTCCTATTTAGGTCGCAGAAAAGAGGCGGAAAAGTGCGACCTGGAGTCCAGGTTGCAATTTTTGGGCTGAAAAGTGCGACCTCCAACTCCGGTTGTCCCGACAGCAGATTTGCGGAAAAGTTGCCGTCTCTGTTGCGGCTGATGTCTGTCACCTGCGCAATAGGGCCAGAAACACGCGGAAGTTATAAATTTTAATGTTTTAGGGTTTTATGTGAGAAAAACAACATGAAAATAGGAAAAACAAAAAGCTGAAAAGAAACCCTAGTGTCTGAAGTAGCCGGATATGCAGGAATATGAAAAACGACAGCGGTAGTAATTGAAAACCCGTGTGGAGTCGCCAATTGTTAGTATGAATCTTTTGTCGAAGCATACGAAAAAAAGACCACTTTAGCTACGCATAACTTATAGCCCTAACATCAAATGTGGCTGCCAATATCTTCAGATCTGCAGTTAGTTGATCAAGACAAGTGCTGCAAAAAACCAGATCTATGCATAGAGAGACATTAAGCAGTAAAATTAAGAGTTTGCTCCATACATCCAATATACAAGACAAGAAAAATGTTTTTTGAAAGAATTTTTGTATTAAGGGAACCTGGGAGGAAAACAAGAAGGTGTATCCAATTCTCCTCAATGGGATGGGTTCTTGGAAGTCCTCAGCACTTCAGATCTAGAATCTCTCTCTCTTGTTGGTGTAGAAAACCCAGACAAAGATAGAACTCAAAGGGAGTTCACACAGCAAATAATGTAGAATGTGACCAAGTGTATAGATCCAGAGTGATCTAATAGGCAACAAAAGGTGAAGAATGATAGAAAAAACCCTCCTATTTATAACAAAATATTGGGTCATTCTAGATCTTGGTGCATGATTAAAATAACATTAACCAAATCTAGATCCACCTTTTATGAAATATTTTATTATATTTATTGGAGGGAAAAGGTATTTGACTTGGGTCAAATCCCTTTATTTGTGAATAATAAATAAATAAATGATTTATTTATCATTTTAAGGAAGTGGTTGAAGTATAATCAAATAAATAATGATTTATTTAATTATTTAAGGGTGATTTAGTCATATTTAACAAGGAATATTATTTAAATAAGATTTAAATAATTATTCCTAGAAAATAATAAGATAAATAAAGATTTATCTAATTAATTTCTTTGTTTTGGGTTAAACATGACCAGGAAAATCAAACAAATATAGGTTCGTTTAATATTTCCTTTTGGGGTTTCCTGTTTAGACCATAAACAACCTAATAAATGTGTTTTATTAAGTTATTTTACATAGTGAAAGAAATTTTACTTAGGGTAAAATTGGTCTTACATGGTGTACTTGGGTCCATCTAATGATAGTAGGTTAGATGACCAAAAAATGGTGTAACAGATATCAACACCTACATACAACCACAAACACTCAAGGACAATGAGTTATACTCAGAAGATCGTCAACTCAAAACATCTTAGAATCAATGTATGTATCTACTGCTAACATGTAAATACAACGAATGAACATAGATTTCTATTGATCATGAATTAAATGGTACAATTGTACCTTCAAAAAATGAGATCCTCTCCTCAATCATGTAACACAGTATCCTCTCCTAATAAAATATAGATTTCAAGCTATAGTGTGAATACTTTATCTAACCCCCGTTCCTCTTGGTGAGATTATAAAGGCTCATTCCATCCTTTAGGAGAATGTATATAGACACCTAAGGGCTTGAGAAGTTAGGAAACATCTACAATAATGGACCCCTAGCCAAATCATACACAAGTGGGTCAATTTGATCTCCTTGGGAATGGAAAAATCTAGAAACTTGTTTCACAATTATGTTTTTATCTCAATTATCTCAATTATGAAATAATTATTATCTCATAATTATAATATTTTCAAAAATTAATTATGAAAAATAACTCAATCATGTAATTACACCCTTTTACCATGGGATAAATCTCACATAAGGTAAATAAAATATGAAAAGGGATGCATTTTATCCAAACAAATGAGGTAAGTTGATATTTGGTTTCTCTCAATATAATGGAATGGAAAATAGCTAAGACTAAGAATAAACAAAAGAATAAGAAGAATCAAAATAAGCAATGACGCAACCAAGAATCTATTTCTATGAATTCAGCTAATGTCGAGAAACCTACCAACAAGCCCCATCGAGTTAAATTCCATTGCAATCTTCGTAAGGTTAACCATCTTCTTGGATATTTCTCTAGTAGTCCAAATGTATTAGAAGTTTTTTCCATAGGCTCACATAATCCCTTGCCATCTACCTCTGGAGATCATTTTGGTGACAAACCATCAACTAGTGATAATAAAGTTTCCGGGGAAAAGATAACATTTAAGTTTCCTTGTAAGTTATATGTATGAAATCATCAAAATTACATTTTCCCTTATATGGATGAAGCATCCAAAGAGTTGGAAATCCTTACTGCTTCTCAGCAACAACTTATAAGTCGATACAAAAATATTTCCCCCAATCATCCATTAGTTTATTAAGTGATTGACCTGATTACAATCAATCCCACTCTCTTTGAACGTGAATCTCGCTAGCCTTTTTCCAACCAACCATTGGTTGAGAAAGTGGTTGAATTGATTCCACCCTTATCTTATGCCACTCTTCCCTTAGAGAGTGCAATCCATACCACTCAGGTTATTCTTTTTTATTTAGATCATATAGAATGAGGAGACATGTCTCTCATTCCCACTAAACCCACTTCAAGTAATAAGCTTATTGTCTTTGATCATAATCAATTGAAAAAACCTTATCTTCATTCTTACATGCCTTTCCAAGTCATTTCCAAGTCTTGTCTTAAGTACATATATCTCAATGTTATAAATGAGGGAGCTTTTGTTGGAATTCTATCCTCGACTACTTAGCAAGATTTTGGTTCCCCTTACCTTGTGTACATTATCTAGAATTTGTTAGCTTTTAACAAAAGAACCAATCAACCTTTAGGGATCCTTCCTCAACTTCCTATTATCTTAGAATAAAAAATTATACATGTTTATGTTATGGTAGTTATAGTCCCCTTGGAATTTAATTTACTCCTTGGGCATGACTATGTTTATGCCATGGACGTTGTCATGTCCACTCTATTTCGAGTGATCTATTTCCTGCATAATAGAAAAAATGTGACTACTGACCATCTTTATTTGTTGGTTTTGATCTGACTGCCAATCATCCAAGTTCCCTAAATTTTCCAAATATTCAAGTGGTATCTCCCCCTCCATAGGTCAAATATTTGACAACCTATCTGATGCCCACACCTGCCAATGAGGAAGGGCCTTTCACTGCTTTCTCAACTTATTTTGACCTCGATCTAGTAGGTTATATGGTGAATCATTTACTAGGATAATTGGAGCCAAATATTTCCGTCAGATCCCTTGATATGTATCCCTTATAGAGCATATTTCTCCCATCTAATGAGAACCTCTTGGAAGACATGGCCTCTTGGAGGTCATGATCAAGGTTCCCTGAGCACAGTTCATTTTCTTGTGTCAAGCTTGTTAAAAAATGAAACTAGTTCACATAAGCACAATTCATTTTCTTTTTTCAAGCTCGTAAAAAAAATAAACATGATACCATGAGTAGAGTATCTTTTCTTGTTTCGGGCTAGTTAAAAAATGAAACAAGTTACCATGAGCACATTTTCTTCTATGTTTCAAGCTCACATAAACATGAAACAACCCTATGAATATAGAAATTATTTTCTTGGGTCACCTTCATTTCATCCTATCATGTGATACTCTTCCTTCCTTCCTTATGAACATATTTCTCTCAGCAACCAGCAATATATAGGTCCATGAGAAGAGTTGGAAGACAAAAAAAAGGGTAATGTAATTATCTCAAGTGTAGTTTTTTCCATGTTTCAAGCTTGTGTAAAAATGAAAAAACTCTCAAGCATGATTTTTCTTTGTTTCAATCTTGTGTAAAAATGAAAACAATTTCAAGAATAGTTTTCTACTTTGTTTTAATATTGTATAAAAATGAAACCTATTCTCATCATTTCCATTTTTATCAGACTATTTTTCCAGATGAGCCTTGGTTTTCTCACTCCATTTTCACCATTTTCTTTGGCAATCATTTTCTTTCACTTGGTGTTTTACACTTTCTTGGAGGAATTACTACGATGAGTGGTCTTATTAGCTTTCCACTTGACCTCCACATGTTTTGAGAAGTTCCATCATGACCAAAAAAATTTGACACATGCTATACCACTCGTTCCTGTAGGTGGATTTCTCCCTAAGATATTTTTCAGTCTCCCAAAAAATGAAAATATTTCTAAGCACTTTTCTTTTTGAGCTCGTTAAATTAAATGAAAAGAAATATACCTTGTATAAGCTTAACCCTTTTATAGACTAGATGGATTATTTATAAAAAATGAATACTTTGGTAAAACATCGCTAAAAGGTTCTCTTGGGTATTGTTTTATGCTTTTCAGGCCCAAGAGACTAAATTTATGAAAAGGAACCTCTTGAAGTTTTCTTTTATGCCTCTTTTAAAAAATATTTGAACACGAAAAAGAAGTCGAGTTATACCTTTTTTGGACTCGTAAAACCATTAAACAATGTAGGACTCATCAAGCATGAAAATACCGAACCACTCCTTCTCAGGGTTCATTAAAAATACTCAGAAGGATTCATCTCAAGGATGTACTTGTAAGCTAAAATATGTTATCCTTCTGAAGCTTGTAAAAAATTAAAGAGGTATTGGCCAGAAATTGTTGGGAAATTCAGGAAATAGGGAATCAAACCCATTTATGGTAGTGAATCGCTCTTGAACATGACACTCTATCACCTCGATGACTGTTTTGGGTTAAGGAATCCACTTTACTCTATGTTGATCACACCTTAATGAAATAATTCATGATGGGTATTTTAGTCAATGCTACCAAACCCATATAAAGTGTCACCGATATGTTCAAGGGAAGTCCACCCTCAGTTGACATCTATTAAAATATTTTTAAGCATTCTTTAATGTTTTTTTTCCTTGAAAAAAATCCTAATCATTAACGTTAATGTTTCTCAAACCTTGATACTCATTTCGTTTCATTGATGGGGGGTACATAAAGACCCTCTCGTGACGAGTTTCTTCATGTCGACGTCAACACATCATCCAGGAAGTTGACTTAGAAACTCCCTTTAATGCCTTGGAGCTTGCATACCTCAATGGAAATTTTCCTTGCTTTTGGCGAAAAGTTCTCATCATTAGAATTTGACTAAAATATTTTGTGTTGTTTGACTTCATCTCATGCATTGACACCTCATAGATTGCGCTTAAGTAACTTCTAGGATATTATCATTATTGGTGGTTCCTCTTGCGATGGTTAACGAATTTCATCATTGGTCAGTAATCAGATGGCATCTAGCATGTTCAAGTCCAACACATCTATTCACATGGTTAGAATTGAAATATTGAGTGACGAGGTAGAAGTTCCAAAATCTAATTCCATCCATTTGGGATACACTTTCAAGATTCGTACAATATTTTCAAAGTATGATGTCTATGGTCATACACAAAGTCATACAAGCATAGGTCCACAATATGTCATCAATTGATGTGATTTTGGTCATTGTATATGTAAAATGGCCTATAATTTGGGCATGGGTATTCCTACCTCAATAAAGATATCATGATGATAAGGGATTTTAATAAACAATTGATGATCTCAACCAATTTATTCTTGCTTCGGACTTTTCACATGGTAAAACACTTCAATCTTAGCAGGTGCTTCTAACTTTTTATTTTAGGGGGAAATATTTTATAGGCCATTTTGTCACGTTCAAACATATGACCTTGAAACCAGATCAATCATCATCCATTCACACTTTGAAATCATCCCCTACAAATACAAAAGCATCCCCTTTCTAGAAGTTTCAAGAATCCTAGATTACATTAGCTAAAAACTCAAATTTAGGTATTCATCACACTTTCCTAGTTCAGTAAGTGCGATGGTGCAGGTTGCATCAAAGGAAAAAGAGTAGGTAAGCACAAATTGATTTCACTTCAAGTGAAATGACCCTTGAAATGAGGAAAAAATTAAATATAATTTTGAAGCTTCCACTTATAGAGGCTTCTATCATGTAAGTTTCCATTATTTGTTAAATATGTCCTCTAATTCCTACAAATAAGGTCTTATAGCTTGTTCTATGGAGCTTACCCCCTTCTAAAGTGGATCTTACCCTAGTTTAATGGATCTACAACCTCCTCATTTCTCCTCTAAATGCATTACTTGCTATTAAGAATGGGTTTGATTTTAGACACTCTTAGTTATTCCCTGATGCTACTCATTTGTGTTTAGATGTCCATAATCCATCCATATGCTTGAGGTATGATTAAAGAGTTTCTATTGTGGAAAAGGAGGGACAATGTAGTTGGGAGATATATAGAAGGTCAAGGCCTACAAGGGTTTTAATCTTCTCCTACTTTTATTAATACAAAAGTGCCTTATTTCCCTACAAATTATGTCTCATTTATGAATTTGTAGAACATTGAATTCTTAGCCTCTTGTTTAGATTTTTTGGTATATGTCATTTGTTTTTTTTTGTTGTCTTTCTTTTTTGGACGATTTACAGGTTCTAATTTTAGAATTTGGATTTGGAGTTAAATCTTTTCAAGCGGGAGAAGAAGAGAGCTTCCATTGGTTCCCAAGTAGGTTTTTCTTCCATATTTAAAACTTCTCTAAGGAAAACATAATAGCTTTGTCTTGGTTGTTTCTAGATCAAGCTAATAGTTCTAGGGATATTGATTCTATTTGCAAAAGGAATTTCTCCATAAAAAACTTTGTAACTCCACTAGGGAGCGGGATCTTATTTAGCAGTTTCCTTTGTCTAGCCTTATACTACTTATGAAAATGACTCTATTTGACTTGTTCAGACAATTATTAAACATAGGAAAGCATAATTTCAATCTTGGTTAGGGTTAGTTTTTTATTTTTTGAATGAAATTATCCCCATCACACTTTTTTTATGACACGGAGCATCCCAATCCACTTGATCCATTATCTAAGTTAGATGAATCACACTAGTTTCTATATACCTCCTCCAAATACCCCTATAAGTGAAAAAAAAAATCATTTCGTTGCCTTTCTTTGAATTACAATTTACTTGCAATGTCTTCTTGAGTCTTTTTTATGTTCAAGGTCTATGTAAAGCCAATAACTTGTATGAAATTGTGTGTTTTCCTTTTTGATAAGAGTTTACTTATTTATTTTCTTCTAGTCATTTAGGGTTTTAATCATTTGGATTGTTTATTGATTTGTTAAATATGTTCATTTTACAGTTTTGATCTATGCCATAATGTTGTTATAGTCATATTTCATTTTTCAATACATTGAAAATGAAAAGGAAAAGAAAAGAAAATTTCTTTTTTTCATACATTAGGGATTTGAATTGTTTAATTGGAATAGTATAATTTTAATATCTTGTTTGGAAGTTCATGTTTGTTGCATCATTGTTTGAAACTCCTTCCCTCCTTTAGTTACATATTCATTTAATGAAAAGAGTTCATTTTCTAATGCTAGTTACATTTTAGGAGTTCAAGGGAATTAGGTTCAATCCATGAAACCAAAATATTAATTAAGATCAAAATTAAAATTTATCAATTAACCTAAGGATAATTTGGAAGATTAACGAGACATTTAATTTTCTAGGCTAGAAGATGTGTTCTAATGTCTCTAAATGTAGGAGTTGTATTTACTTGTAAGAATTACATCTCAGGGATGGTTGGTTTTCCACATACATTGGGGTATATCAGAACATTATTCCATGTACCTTTTGGTATATAGGATGACGCTCCACGTACAACAAATATATTGGAATTACCCTATCATATGGTTACGCATTAGAAAACACTAATACATACTATGCTTCCACATACCTCTGGGTATATTTTGGAAGTCTCCACTAGGTTTCAATCCTACCATAGGTAACTAGTTCAACCACCTTGTTAAGTGTGATACAACAGACAAAAAATTTGGGAAGATTTTCTGGATGTACTTAGTTGTATATTTCACTTCACAGTGACTTAGTAAACCTTTTATCCATAGTTACCCCTTTTTGTTTGTTTTTGTTTTTCAAAGTCAATTAATTAACTCACTTTATACTCCATAGTAGACCTTAGCTTGTGTTAGGAATCTGTAATTTTAGCAGATTGGTAAGACTAAAACTGCAGAAGCAACAATTATTTAAACCAACTTTGGGATTCTAGGATCTAGCCCTCCTGAATCCAGAGAGGGATCTCTCTATGAATGAGTTTAAAGATGTGATCTTTAATAGCTGAAATTATGATATTAGGCTAGTTATGAAGAGCTTGGGTTTTGTTTGTTTTGTTTTGGTTGGGTAAGGACATGATGAAGGTGACGGCAGTTTCAAAATGAAGGGTGAAGGTGTTTGCAGATGAAGGAATGATTTGCCTGACAGAAAAGGCAAAGACAGTTTTAACCCATTGGGCTATGGAGTCATAGGAGGATTTTAATTAGACAGCAAGGTTGAAGCAGGATCCATGGGGAAAGTCACTTATGTCAAAGGATCTCTTAAGGTGATTTTATGAAATGAAACAGATAGGAAATGAAGAACAAACAAATGAAAATATAGTAAAACAACCTGAGATCAAGTAAGTTCTTTTAAACTATATTACTTCAGCATGTACTTAAAGAAAAACATGAGAGTATTCTGAGATCAGGTTAATACCTTTAAAATAGCCTGCTTTGAAGTTCTATCAGTTAGAAAAAATTAAAAGACAGTTGAACAACTTAAGATCAGGTAAGTGCCTTTCAACTACCCTGCTTTCAGCATATTCAATAAGGAAAACATAAAGTATTCTGAGATTAGGTTAGTGCCTTTAAACCAGCCTGCATTGAAGTAATTTTAATAAGAAAACATTTACAAAACAGTTGAAAAGCTTAAGATCAGGTAAGTGCCTTTAAACTACCCTGCTTTCAGCATATTCAATAAGGAAAACATGGATAACAGTGACAAAGAGAAATTTAGATCAGGCAAGTGCCTTTAAACAGACCTGCATTAATGTACTCTTCTAAGAGAACTTTCAAATGAAGAAAACATAGACAATAAAGCTTTCAGTGAGAGTAGGGTACTGTAGAAAGTAAATCCTAGCTCTATGTTTGCTGCCCTTTATCAGAGAAAGTGAAAAAAGTGGAAACATTAAGCAAAATAACAATTGACAGTGAGGAACACATCACCATTGACAAAAATCAGGATCCCATAAATCAGCAGCTTGTAATTGATGTTCAAACCAGTTACAATTAGCAAGCCCGGTGGGTCTCTACAACTTCGAACTTCCCATATCAACTTATGTATCTTTAAGTTGCAAACAGGGCATCAGTAGCTTCAGAATAACTATTACATGCATTCAAATGTCCAGAGACCAACATTTTCTCATCTTTTATAGAATTATTTATAGAAGAATGAAGAGGTGGGAGGATTTCCCAGGGGTCAAGTACTATTAGTTATGTAATAAATGCAACTCCTAGCCTTTGAGAACTAGGCAAGGCATAAGGCGAGAGTGTAATCATTTCTAACTCTACTGCTGCCTTTCGAGGCTGAATGATTGAAAAGATCTGCTTCTGTACTGTTCTTTAATCTTTTTAAAATAGTTTTGCCGACAATTAGAGATAATATCCTTGAGTAACATTAATTGTTCGGCTATCTTTGGGAAAAAAACCTCGTGTTTATAATAATGACTAAGTCTTCTTTAATTACCATGAGGCTACAGTTGCCCTTTGGGAGCTGGAGAGGTTTATTCACTTTAGTTCAGCATTTTCGATCTTCGCTCTGGAAAGAACTGATACTCTTTTAACTATGATTTAAGAACACAATGTCTTGTTGATGTGCAGGGCCACGCAGGGCCTTTATAGTATCAGCGCCCATGAAACGTTGATAATTGTGGAGCGGAAACCTGTTTTATTCGTTTTCCTTTTGATAACCAAAGGCCGAAAGATCGGGGCCTTTGGCTTTCTTTCATTCATAATATGGACAGGACTTTTGGGACCTGCAAAACAAAAAAAATGTTACGAAATCCTGCGAAAATGGGTTAAACTTCTTCAGAAGGTGGGGAAGGAGCATAGTCGTTGGATCTGGATGCATGGACAGTCTAGATCTAATCGGGGGTTTGCAATCGGCGGGAGGAGAAAAGGAGTGCGATAAAACATCTTCGATGCAATTATGCGATCGGGAGGGCGGAAGCGATTAAGCAATGGTCGTTGATCTAAGAACGAGATCAACGGTGGTGAATGAATTGGGTGATCGGAAATCGGGGGTGGCAATATAACACAACGATTGAAACAATGCGATGCGATTAAGCGTAGGCCGTTTGATCGGCTTTTGATCAACGGCAGGGATTAGTTTTGAGAAGAACCGGCAAAAAATCCTTTAAATATACGAAAAACCCAAAGTTTTTAATTCAAACAAAGGTTTAATGGATCGGGGCAGAAATAAAATATATATAAAACCCAATTGCATCAGAACTTTGGATGCGAGTCTTTCCGATCAACCCATTATGAATTCTCTGATCGCGATTGCGCGATCAGGTCTTTTTAATCTACCCATTTGAAATATCTACCACGTTCTTTTTGTTTTTAGTTCAAAAGTTTGGATAAATGGGTTTTTGGCTTTACAAAAGAAAAAAGGTGACCGGGAAGGTTTTTATAACGCAAAGGATCAATCACATCGGGGGTTTTTATGCAACAAAACATATGCGTTGGTTTGATTTACTCTGATGCCGATAAGCGCCAATGGGACTAGCGCTTGGTTCCGGGGAAGGGGCATGTGGGGGAAGTGGTTTAGGACTTAACCCAAAGGGGCTTAATTCCATAGTAAAGACTTGTATTTTTATGAATGTTTCATGGTTTTCAATGGAAATGGGGGTTTCGGTAAAGCTAAAGAATGGGTCTTTAACTTTATAAAAGTGATTTTCATGAGGGGGGAGAAAAGAAATCATGAAAACAAAGGGGTTTTTATGGGGAAAAAGGGGAGAGAATGAAGGTGAGTTTGGAAGAGGGGGAGAGGAAGAATGGTGGTTTTACAACAGTTTCTTCTTATGAATTTAGCAGAATTGTTTTTAGTTCTGGAGGGAATCAGTAGTGAAAACTTTTCAAACATGAGCATGAGATCTCCCACAGGCTTCAAGAGATAACATTTTGGCAATGAAAGTGTTTCTTGAAGACTGAAAAATGTTTTGGCAACCTTTTGATAGGAAAAATTTTACAGGTGGCCAACAGTGGCTCCACTTGGGGATGGTGCCTTCTTGAAGGCATCAAGAACTTCAGACTTGCTTTCTCTGGGAGGCTGACCTATGCCACATCCATTATGTTTCTCTGGGTGGCGGACCTGTGCCTGATCCATTGGGCTGTCCTTCCTTTGCTAGGATGATTTTTCTCTGAAAACATATTAGCATCCATAAAAACAATGGATCTTCATCAACAAGCTTTCTACCTACCCAATCCTACTGATCTAACATTTTTTCCTTCATTTAGAGTGCTTTGGATTGGCAAACTCTTTTACAACATTTTATTATTTTTCAAAGAAAAAATCTAATCTATTTCTACTATTTATTTCTCCATGGACTCAGATTAAACAGTTGAGCCCATATGATTCTCTACCTCTTCTATCAATCTGCTAGGATTAAACAGTCTAAGAGATTTTTATTCTCTAATTTCAACAACAGAAATTAAAAAAAAAAACAAGTCAAGATTAAGTTGTTTGAATTGCTGTGATCTATGGCATAAAAACAAGCTGCACATAGACATTATTTTGTAGAATATTAAATAAAAAATGGAAGGCCTAAGATCTGAAAATTCAAGTACTTCCTTCATCCTTTTACAGGTCTGTTTTGACTCTTGCTTGAGATGTTTTTCCTTGTTTTCTGGTTCAGATTTTGAGCTGATTAGAACCAGATTTTTTCATCTCTTGACTCAGAAAATAGAACAGATTTGAGTCATTCTTTATTTTAAATTTTTAGGTTCAAATTTTGAGCATGTTTGAACCTTTAACTTCTATCCTAAACTATCTACTGATAAGCCAAGGTTAAACAGTTTGGCAAATCTAATTCACTATCCTATCAGCAGAAAATTTAAAGCTAATTAGTCAAGTTTAGACAGTTTGACTAACTAGAAGTGTGCTATTTAGGAGTGGCATTTGAGCTTACACACTTTCAGATTTGTTTCTCTTTTTTGGTATGGGGCTGTACCTTTATTGTTTTTTACAATCTGCCCTCTTTTCTTTTCTTTTTATTTTTTTTGTACTTTTTCCTTTATGAGACTGAACAAAGCACATGGTATTTATAATGTAAATGAAAGCTTTAAAATCGAACTCAGCAGTAGTAATGCTTAAGGACCCTGCCATTGACAGGACCCCCAAACAGATCTGTGCCATCTAACTCTTGTAGAAAGAAGGCATTTGGACCAATGGTGGACTGAATGATGTAAGGACCTTGCCACAAACTGTCAAATTTACCATGTTTACCCTTATCCTCTCTTTTGGAATCCCATTTGAGTACCTTATCTCCAATGTTGAAAACACAAGCCTTTGTTCTTTTGTCAAACAACTTCTTTATGTTTTCTTGGACCTTCTGAGCCCTATTGTAAACCTCTTCCCTAGTCTTCTGGAGATGTATTGTCTGACTGATTCTCCTAATCATGTTGTCCTCTTCTGACAGTATTTCTTGGATTAATTTTATTACTGGTACACCTAGGCTGGTGGGAAACACTGCATCTGCTCCATAAATAAGCTGGTAAGGGGACATTCCAATGGAATTTTTTGTGGTCAATCTATCTGCCCATAGAGCATGCACCAACTTGTTATGCAATGATTTTTTTTTCTCTTCAAGCAGTTTCTTGATGATGGTCACCAAACTTTTATTTGATGATTCTACTAGCCCATTACCTTGAGGGTAATAAGCATTAGAATGGCCAAGTGTAATCTGATACCTGTGACAAAAATCAATCATCTTTTTGGAACAAAAAGCAGCAACATTATCAATAATAATTTTCCTGGGGAATCTGAATCTAGACAAGATATGGTCTTCAAGGAATTTTATAGTGACAGAATCTGTGGCATTCCTAGAAGGGATGGCTTCAATCCATTTTTTGAAGTAGTCGGTGGCTGTGAGAATCCATTTGTGTTGGGCAGATGAAGCAGGATGGATTTCCCCTATGAAATCTAGGCCCCACTGTTGAAAAGGAGCTTCAACAGTGATAGGTTGTAATGGTAAAGGAAGAAGTTTTCTTTTGCCTTCAAAAATTTGGCATTTGTGACAGGCAACTATCATTTCATGGACATCCTGGAAGAGGGTGGGCCAGTAATAGCCAGCTCTAAGGATTTTATTGGTTGTGGTTTTCCAGTAAAGATGACCTCCACACTCTCCTTCATGGAATTCATGTTTGATCCTCTCTGCATCAACTTCAGGCAAACATTTAAGCAATAAACCATCAACATTTTTCCAGTATAAACATTCATTTAAATTGCAATAGTTCCTAGCTTTCAACTTTAAAAACCTTGCCTTTGTTTTTGATAAATCAGGAGGAGCATTAAGATTTGCAAGCACATACAAGATATCAGTGTACCAAGGTGAGCTTTGAAACTGCTTTTTGACAGTGGGAGTAGGTAATTCTTCCTGTTCATCCAAAGCATCTACCATGTTAATGTCAAGGGCTTGTAGATTAGATGCAGCCATTAGCTGAGCTAAGCCCTGACCTTTAATAAGTTTGGTTGGTCTGATTTCCAAATCATACTCTAATATAGCAGCAATCCATTTGCCTCTCTTTCCATCTGGGTCTTGTGACAAGATGTATTTTACCAATATATTAGGTACATAGGCAATGATGTGGGAATGTAGAATATACACCCTGAAGTATTTTAAGGCCTTTACCAAAGCATAGGCCTGTTTTTCCATTATGTTATATTTCAAGGGTGAATCCATTAAAGCCTTGCTGAAAAAAGCAATGGGTTGTTCCTGTCCCTCTGGGTTTTTCTGCAACAGGACTGCAGCCACAGTATGCTCTGAGGCAAAGGAGAAAATAAGGAACTCTTTTGAAAAGTCTGGGCTAATTAGGACTGGTGCCCGGGTGAGTGCATGTTTTACCAATTCGAAGGATTTTTTGGTTTCTACAGACCACTTCACTCCTACTTCTTTTTTGAGCATATTAGTCATGTTTCTAAGGAGCTCTGCTAAGTTGGGAATAAACCTCCTCAAGAAGTTAATCTTTCCAATAAAGGACTGCAATTCTTTTATGTTCCTTGGTTGGCTAATCTGTAGTATTCCCTCAACTCTATTTGGATCTATTTTAATCCCTTCTTCTAATATGATATGGCCAAGTAGTTTACCTTCCTGAAGGCCAAACACTGTCTTTTTTGGATTTAAAGATAACCCAAACCTTCTGCACTTTTCGAGGAGCTTTCTTAAGTGTTTTAGATACTCTTCATCAGATTTGGAATAAATTGTTATGTCATCAAGGTAAATAACAATGAAGTGCCCTATCTCCTCTGAAAATGCAATGTCCATGGCCCTTTGGAAAGTGGCCCCAGCATTCATTAATCCAAAATGCATTTTCACATACATGAAAGTGCCCCAAGGAGTGGTGAAAGCTGTCTTGAGTTAGTCTTCTGGGAGTACTAAAACCTGGTTATACCCTGAAAAACCATCTAATAGAGAAATCCTCTTTGAACCAACTACCCTTTGTAGAATGTGTTCCATTTTGGGTAAAGAGTAATTGTCTTTTAGGGAGGCTCTGTTAAGGTTTCTGAAGTCAATGCATAATCTGATTTCTCCTGTCTTTTTCCTCATGGCTACAAGGTTAGAAACCCAATATGAAAACCTCACAGGCACAATGATCCCTGCCTCATACATTTTCTTGATTTCCTTTTCTACTAGAGGTAGTTGTATTGGATTAATTCTACGAAATTTTTGCTTAAAGGGTTTTTGGTTTTCTTTCAAAGGGATCTTGTGCTGGATGATTTTTGTATCGTAGGCTTTCAGGTCTTCATAGCTCCAGGCAAACACATCGACAAACTCTTTAAACAGGTCAACGCATTTTGTTTTCATGTTTGGTGGCAAGGACTTAGCTAATTTAATCATTTTAGGCTGATCCTTGGTGCCTATGTTGCATTCCTCGACGTCAGACTCTTTGTATTCTATGGTGGGTTTCTTTGCTACATCGTTAAAATCAAAGAGGTCTTCTAATGGTGCTAGTCCCCTAGGTATGCTCTTGTCTTTTGACGATAATACCTCAACGTCTTCGTTTTCTGTGTCTTTGCATTCTTCAGTATGAGTGTCAAGTCCTTTATTTAACATGTTGATTTCTACGGGACCAGATGGTTTTTCTTTTTCAGGAGGCTTTTTTTTTAGGCGATTTTCATCAAATTTAGAATCCGAATCAGATGACTCAAATTCATTCCTGCCCAACAGAAAATCCTCTATCTGTTTGTCACCCTCAAAGACCTGCCAATATTTTTCGTTATCTGGCACCGTTGGTCTAAAATTAATTTGAGTTGCACATTCTTTGGTTCCAACTGGCGCTAAGCATGTTCTAGCCGCAAAAGCTAAATTGTGTGCGGAAATATTTCTTTTTCTTGGAACAAAAATAAATTTGGAATCCTCAAAAGTTTTTAAAAGGTCCATGACATCGTTTCAGTAAGCTTTAAGTGTAGGATGATTTGCATTATATTCCCCATTGACTTGCTTGATGACTAGTTCTGAATCCCCATACACATTAATTCTTGTGGCTCCTAACTTTTTCAACAGATGTAAGCCTAAGAGAAGGGATTCATATTATGCTATGTTATTGGAACACTAAAAGTTTAATTTGCAGGAAATGTTTTCTATGTGGTTGTTTTCAGTGTTGGTAATCTAAACACCTGCACCAGCATTGTTCTTAGTGCATGACCCATCAAAATACATACTCCACAGAGGACTATTTTTGGTTTCGTCTTGGTTATTGTCCCCTTCAACCAACGTGCTCAAGGGTTGTTGTGAAATCTCGGCACTTAGTTGTATTTGTTTCACCTCCTCAGATTTGTCATGGAGCTGAGCATGAGGGGTAGTCTGTTTTTTGCCATCTTGGCTTTTTTCATTCTGGTCCGTTGTTTCAACGCACTGTTCCAAAGTTTCTCTCTCGTTTTCTTCCATATCTAGAACTGCATTTATTTCCAGATTTGGGGTCTCTAACTGTTTATCTGAGTCACTGCGTTCTGGCTCTGACTGTTTTGTGGACTCATTATTGCAGAAGATAAACAAATCCAGGTCAGTATGGATAGAATAAATGGGAGAATTTTCAGGCTTTTCTGGGCTACTGACCATGAATTTCATGTGTGACTCTCTATACAGTCTTTTGAGCTAGCTAAAAACAGGAATAGTGGCATATGTCCCATCCATCTGTATGGTACCTTGCAGCTTGGCACCCCATGATATTGACAATAACATGCCATCCTTAGGAGGCACATCAGCCACCACAAAATCCATTACCATGCACTTGGCTGGGATTTGGGTTAAAGTCACACAAAGATCTTTGATCAGGCCAAGGCACTCTACTCTGTTTGAATCAAAAGAATATAAATCCTTGTAAGGTCTGGTTATTTCTAATCCAAGCCTTTCCATTATCACCTTTGGCATAAGGTTGTGCGAGGCTCCAGAGTCATGCATAGCATTATGCAGGATCTTGTCATGAACATTAAAACTCACATAAAAGGGAGGTATAGGTCCCTCCTGATATACACCCTCAATCTTAGGACCAAAAATGAGCTCTGGCTGGTCATCATTAAGATTGACTGAGTCATTATTATCCTCAATATTTAAAGCCTTCAAAATTTGGGTCCTATATACATTCTGGGCAGCTAACTCAGTCAGGGGAACAAAGATTCTAATCTTTGAAATTTCCTGCTCTAGGCTGAAAAGAATCTGGTTCTTTGATGAACTTGTCTCAGCCTTACTAGCTCCCAGTCTTTCAGCAACATCAGCTTGCTGATTTGTTCTACTCGTTTTTGACAAAATGGTCTTAACAGGAGTACTAGCTGAAGTGGTAGTACTACTAATTTCCTCACTCTACTTTTCTTTGTTTTGAGTGCCTTTCTCTCTATCTCTATCAGAATTCACAGCTATTGTTTTATCCTTTTGTTTGACAATTTTAGGCTTGGTTGTAGTGTTGTTTTGTGAAGATTTGTCAGAGGTTTTGGTGTTGGTAGTTTGTTGACTGGTTTTTCTTCTAAGGTCATATTATTTTTGAGGCTCTATGATGACATTTTCCATGTCCTGAAAATAACTTACATTATCATCTTTGTTTTCATCATAAGGGGTATGAAAACCTTGTTCCTTATCAAAATGAATCTCAAAGTCATCATTATCTCCTCCCAACATGTTGATATCATCTTCCTCTGTTATCTCCTCTGTTTCCTCAACCTCACTTATATAGTTTTGATGAAAGGGAGGAGTGATCTATTGATCATCTTCCCTAGGTTTGTTTGGAGGTTGGTTCCTTCTAAAATTCTGATTCTGGTTCTTGTTTTGACGAGCAGTTTGGTTTTGAATTGCTTGTGCTCTCTCAAGGATGCTCATTTTCTTCATCATCTCCTCCATCATTCTTTCCATCTTTGAGTTGGAAGTAGAAGGGGCATTTTCCTCTCTAAAGGACACTCTCTTTTCAGTTTTCATTCTTGCTCTCTTCTCCATTAGGTTGACTTCCACAGAAAGAGCACCCTTTTTCATATCTTCAAGAGTTGCAAAATCTCTCTCCCTCAACTGATAAGCCATATCAGGATCAAACCCTTCAGGAAACTTGTTTAAAGCTGAGCCTTGTGGAGGTTTTAGTTCTGGGGAAAGTGCATTATACACACTATTGAATCTAGTGCAATAAGCTTGCACACTTTCCCCAGTGTCTCTATGGAGATTCTTATAGTCAGAAAGGAATTGGAGAGGGTTTTTCTTTACTTCCCATTTGTTTAAGAATGTTTGATGGAAGGCTTGTAGATCATGGATACTATGGGGGGTTAAAAATTTGAACCACTTCCTCACTTCTACCCCTAAGCTCTGAGCAAATAACCTAAGTTTGAACGAATCATCATCAATTTCATTTCTGTCAAAGTAGTCATTCATCTTATCCACATGTTGTGATGCAGTCGTAGCATTGGTAGCATCATATAATGGAATTTTGGACTGATAGTCCTGTGGAAGATTGACTAGTGGTACAGGAATGACTAGGGGAGCATACCATGTGGCCATGGCAGGAGGTGGAGGTGGATCTACAAGAGGGACAATGGGCTGAAGTGGAGTGGTTTGAATAGTGGATGTAGGGTGAGAAGAAGTGGATGGACTAGGAATAGACTGCTGAGTTGATCTTGGATGAGGGGCACCTAAGTTGTGAAGAAAATGCAAATCAAGAGGTGTTGTCTCTCTGCTACCAAGATGTTCACTTGTTTCTGGGGATGATAGTGAAAACTCATAATCTAACTGATCTAAATCACCAAGAGACCTAGTTCTAAATGGATTTGCTAAGTGAGCTTGTGATTATTGTAGAGCTGAAAGATTTTCAGGGACTGAATTATCTCTCAAGGGCGATCTAAAAACAGTTGATAATTTAATCTCAGGAGACTTCCTGAGGATACTTTCTGGGTTATCAACTACTTTAGGTGGGTCTGGGTCAGGGTAGGCTCTACTGTGAATCTTTCTAGGAGCCACTATGCTGTGTTTTTAAAACCCAAATAAACAAGAAAAGTTCAACCAGATATGATAGTCTTTGAATGGTTAACTAACCTGTTTACCTAAATTTGAATCCTACAGTCCTCTAACTGAGTTTGAATAATATTATGATGATCAGGGTTCTTCCCAGCGGAGTCTTAGGCTCTGTTTGGGATTGTGGAGTCTCCAAGTGGAAGCTTTTAGCTCTTTTTAGAGGTAAAAGGTTTTATGGTCCACCACCATGCTTGTGAAATATCCCTTTTCAAGGATATCCTAGAACACAACAAACTCTAACCAGAGATTGACTGGGAGGGCATTTACCAGATATGTCACCTCTGAAAGAGGATGAGATCTGGAGACTAACAGGCCCTTTCCAGACTCTGTCTAAGAGTATGGGGTAAAACACATCAAAGGTCAGTGAAACGTAAGAGTAAGTGTTTTACTACCAATCTGAAATATTTTTAGGTATTCTGAGTTCCTTTCAATTGAGTGGTTTTTTAAGAATATCCTAACTCTATTTCAAAACTTAGCTACGGTTGTGAGACAAAGAAGGCCTGCTCTTATGGCTAAGCCAGCTGATTTTTCAAGGTTGGATAAAGTCTTAGGAGAATCCTAGGGTTTACCTAGTTTGTCACTGATTCAAACAAGTTTTATCATGATGACCATTCTTTGGCAGTGCTTGAAAAGGCTGCTTTTTACTCACAAGTTTTATGAAGTTTTTAAGGGAAGTTGTCCCCAGCGGAGTCGCCAGAAATGTTAGGAATCTGTAATTTTAGCATATTGGTAAGACTAAAACTGCAGAAGCAACAATTATTTCAACCAACTTTGGGATTCTAGGATCTAGCCCTCCTGAATCCAGAGAGGGATCTCTCTATGAATGAGTTTAAAGATGTGATATTTAATAGCTGAAATTATGATATTAGGCTAGTTATGAAGAGCTTGGGTTTTGTTTGTTTTGTTTTGGTTGGGTAAGGACATGATGAAGGTGAAGGAAGTTTCAAAATGAAGGGTGAAGGTGTTTTTAGATGAAGGAATGATTTGGCTGACAGAAAAGGCAAAGACAGTTTTAACCCATTAGGCTATGGAGTCATAGGAGGATTTTAATTGGATAGCAAGGTTGAAGCAGAATCCATGGGGCAAGTCACTTATGTCAAAGGATCTCTTAAGGTGATTTTATGGAATGAAACAGATAGGAAATGAAGAACAAACAAATTAAAATATAGTAAAACAACCTGAGATCAAGTAATTTCTTTTAAACTATATTGCTTCAGCATGTACTTAAAGAAAAACATAAGAGTATTCTGAGATCAGGTTAATACCTTTAAACTAGCCTGCTTTCAGCATATTCAATAAGGAAAACATAAAGTATTCTGAGATCAGGTTAGTGCCTTTAAACCAGCCTGCATTGAAGTACTTTTAATAAGAAAACATTTACAAAACAGTTGAAAAGCTTAAGATCAGGTAAGTGCCTTTAAACTACCCTTCTTTCATCATATTCGATAAGGAAAACATGGATAACAGTGACAAAGAGCAATTTAGATCAGGCAAGTGCCTTTAAACCAACCTGCATTAATGTACTCTTCTAAGAGAACTTTCAAATGGTGAAAACATAGACAATAAAGCTTTCAGTGAGAGTAGGGTATTGTAGAAAGTAAATCCTAGCTCTATGTTTGCTACCCTTTATCAGAGAAAGTGAAAAAAGTGGAAACATTAAGAAAAATAACAATTGACAGTGAGGAACACATCACCATTGACAAAAATCAGGATCCCATAAATCAACAGCTTGTAATTGATGTTCAAACTAGTTACAATCAGCAAGCCTAGTGGGTCTCTACAACTTCAAACTTCCCATATCAGCTTATGTATCTTTAAGTTGAAAACAGGGCATCAGTAGCTTCAGAATAACTATTACATGCATTCAAATGTCCAGAGACCAATATTTTCTCATCTTCTACAGAAGTATTTATAGAAGAACGAAGAGGTGGGAGGATTTCCCAGGGGTCAAGTACTATTAATTATGTAATAAATGAAACTCTTGGCCTTTGAGAACCAGGCAAGGCATAAGGCGAGAGTGTAATCATTTCTAACTCTGCTGCTGCCTTTCGAGGCCGAATGATTGAAAAGATCTACTTTTGCACTGTTCTTTAATCTTTTTAAAATAGTTTTGCCGAAAATTAGAGATAAGATCCTTGAGTAACATTAATTGTTCGGCTGTCTTTGGGCAAAACACCTCATTTTTATAATAATGACTAAGACCTCTTTAATTGCCATGAGACTGCAGTTGCCCTTTGGGAGCTGGAGAGGTTTATTCACTTTAGTTCAGCGTTTTCGATCTTCTGCTCTGGCAAGAACTGATACACTTTTAACTGTGATTTAAGAACACAGTGTCTTGTTGATGTGCAGGGCCACACAGGGCCTTTATAGTATCAGCGCCCATGAAACGTTCATAATCGTGGAGCGGAAATCTGTTTTATTCGTTTTCCTTTTGATAACCAAAGGTCGAAAGATCAGGGCCTTTGGCTTTCTTTCATTCATAATATGGACAGGACTTTCGGGACCTGCAAAACAAACAAAATGTTACAAAATCCTGCGAAAATGGGTTAAACTGCTTCAGAAGGCGGGGAAGGAGCGTAGCCGTTGGATCTAGACACGTGGACGGTCCAGATCTAATCGAGGGTTTGCAATCGGCAGGAGGAGAAAAGGAGTGCGATAAAACATCTCCGATGCGATTGCGCGATCGGGAGGGTGGAAGCGATTAAGCGATGGCCGTTGATCTAAGAACGAGATCAACGGTGGTGAATGAATCGGGTGATCGGAAATCGGGGGTGGCAATATAACACAGCGATTGAAACAGTGCGATGCGATTAAGCACAGGCCGTTTGATCGGCTTTCGATCAACGACAGGGATTAGTTCTGAGAAGAACCGGCGGAAAACCCTTTAAATATACGAAAAACCCAAAGTTTTTAATTGAAACAAAGGTTTAATGGATTGGGGTGGAAATAAAATATATATAAAACCCAATCGCATCAGAACTTTGGATGCGGGTCTTTTCGATCAACCCATTGTGAATTCTCTGATCGCGATTGCGCGATCAGGTCTTTTTAATCTACCCATTTGAAATATTTACCAAGTGCTTTTGGTTTTTAGTTCAAAAGTTTGGATAAATGGGTTTTTGGCTTTACAAAAGAAAAAAGGTGACAAGGAAGGTTTTTATAACGCAAAGGATCAATCGCATCGGGGGTTTTTATGCAACAAAACATATGCGCTGGTTTGATTTACTCCGATGCCGATAAGCGCCAATGGGACTAGCGCCTGGTTCCGAGGAAGGGGCATGTGGGGTAAGTGGTTTAGGACTTATCCCAAAGGGGCTTAAGTCCATAGTAAAGACTTGTATTTTTATGAATGTTTCATGGTTTTCAATGGAAATGGGGGTTTCGGTAAAGCTAAAGAATGGGTCTTTAACTTTATAAAAGTGATTTTCATGAGGGGGTAGAAAAGAAATCATGAAAAAAAAAGGGTTTTTATGGGGAAAAAGGGGAGCGAATGAAGGTGAGTTTGGAAGAGGGGGAGAGGAAGAATGGTGGTTTTACAGCAGTTTCTTCTTATGAATTTAGCAGAATTTTTTTTAGTTCTGGAGGGAATCAATAGTGAAAACTTTTCAAACATGAGCATGAGATCTTCCACAGGCTTCAAGAGATAACATTTTGGCAATGAAAGTGTTTCTTGAAGACTGAACAATGTTTTGGCCACATTTTGATAAGACAAATTTTACAGGTGGCCAACAGCTTGAATCTCATTGCAACAGTTCTTGACTCTACTAGTAAAGGAAACCCCTATGATGGGAATCCTAGTCCTTTTCCATATTTTGAAAATATTGGTGCTCCTTATATGGATATGTTGTCCCTTCTTAGATTTACCATAGGTTTACTAGTTTGGTTGTTTTTAACCTCTTTGGTTATGAGTGTCCAAAATGTTTCACAATCGAGTCCTCCACCTTAACAACATCAACCTTAGGTTGATATTTAAGTTGAACCTTTGCTTTATTTTCTCAATGTCCCTTCCTCCCTTTCTTCTTCCTCTCATAGGGAAAGTATTGGTACCAGTAATGACGAAGCTAAGAATAAGAAGGAAATGATGAAGAATAAGAACAAAATAATCAAACGGGAAACCAAAGCAACTATTTCTATGAATGCAACTAATGTCGAGAAACCTTACAAGAAGCCCCATAAATTCAAATTACTTTGCAAGATTTGTAAGGGTAAAAAAATTCTTATATATTGCTCCAGTCTTCCAAAAGTATTGGAAGTTTGGTCCAAAGGCTCACATCAACCCTTGTCATCTGCCTTTGGATACCATGCTGGTGACAAATC
Organism: Pinus albicaulis; assembly: GCA_034641835.2. Taxonomy (NCBI): domain Eukaryota; kingdom Viridiplantae; phylum Streptophyta; class Pinopsida; order Pinales; family Pinaceae; genus Pinus; species Pinus albicaulis. The sequence goes on along the minus strand of CM076580.1, from coordinate 543,007,265 downwards.
TTCAACTAGTCATAATAAGGTTTCCAAGAAAAAGGGAAAAGTTAAGTTTCCATGTAGGTTATGTGAAGGGAATCATAAATTCACCTTTTCCCTTATATAAATGAAGCATCCAAAGTGTTGGAAATCCTTATTTCTTGTCAACAAAAACTTCCAACTCGCTACAAAATTATTTCTACCAATCTTCAATTTATTGTTGAAGGGATTTACCTTATTATATTCAATTACACTCTATCTGAATGTGAATCCCATGAGTCTATTTCCAACCAACCATTTCCTGAGAAAGTGCTTGGCTCTATTCCACCTTCAGTTGACCCTACTCTCCTCTCAGAGAGTGACGTCATATTTCTTAGGTTATTATTATGCCTTAAGATGATATCAAATGAGGGTACATGTCCAATGTTCTCACAGAACCCTTTCCAAGTAATCATATTATTGTATTTGATTGGAATCGATTGAAAAAACCACATCTCCCTGCTTACATGCCTTTCCAAGCCATGATCATGTCTTATTATAAAAGAAATGTATCACACTGTTATAGATAAGGGAGACTTTGTTCAAATCATATCCTTGAATGCTTGGAAAGATTTTGGTTCCCCTAAGCTTGTGTCTATTACCTAGAATATGTTTGCTTTTAATAGAAGAACTAGTCAAACTTTAGGGAATCTTATTCAAATTCCTATTACCTTGGAAGAAAAAAATTTATGTGTTGATGTTATGGTATTCCTAGGCCCATTGGATTTTAATTTAATCCTTGGACATGAATATGTTTATTCCATGGATGTTGTCATTTCCACTCTTTTTCAAGTGATGTAGTTCCCGCATAATGGAAAAAATGTGAATATTGACCAACTTTCATTTGCTAGACTTGATTTGAAGGTCAATCATCCAAATTCCCTAAATTCTCTAAATACGCAAGCAATAACTCCCCTGCCATTAATAAATTATGTGACAACTTGTCGCATTCCCACACATAACAATGAAGAATATCCTTTCACTATTTCCTCAACTTATTTTATCTTGAATCTAGTAGGTGATGTGGTGAATCGTTTACTAGGGGCATTGGAGCCTGTTCTTTCCATTGGATCCCTTGATATGTATCCATTGAATAGCATTTTTCTCCCACTTGATGAGAACCTCTTGGAATCCATGGCCTCTTGGAGGTCATAATTAAGGTTCCTTGAGCACAGTTCCTTTTCTTGTATCAATCTTGTTAAAAAATGAAACAAGGTTCCCTTAGCATATTTCAATTTATTATATCAATATCGTTAAAAAATGAAATAGGTTACCCTGAGTAGAGTCCCTTTTCTTGTGTCAATCTCGTTAAAAAATGAAATAGGTTACCATGAGAAGAGTCCCTTTTCTTGTGTCAAGTTCGTTAAAAAATGAAACAAGGTTTCAAGAGCATAGATATTTTAATATGTCAAGCTCGTTAAAAAATGAAACATGTAACCATGAGGATATTTTATTACATGTTTCAAGATCACATAAAATTGAAACAATCCTATGAATATAGTTATTTTTCTGTGTCACATTTGTTTCATCCTATCACATGGTCCTCTTCCTTCCTTCTTAGTGAACATATTTCTCTCAGTAACCAGCAATCTATAGGTCCATAAGGAGCCTTGGTGGAAAAAACAACACCGGGGAGGAATGCCTCTACCATTATCCTAGGGGAAATGTATTTATATCAAGCACAATTTTTCCATGTTTCAAGCTTGTGTAAAAATGAAACCACTCTCATGAATAGTTGTTCTCTTCTTCAAACTTGTGTAAAAATCAAACCACTTTCAAGCATAGTTTTTTCCTTTATTTAAATATTGTATAAAAATGAAACCTATTCCCGTGATTTCCATTTTTATTAGTTTTTTCTTTCTAGATGAGTCTTTGTGTTCTCACTCCATCGTCACCATCTACTTGCCTGATCATTCACTTTCACGTGGTGTTTTACCCTTTCTTGGAGGAACCGCTACGATGAGTGGACATGTTAGCCTACCTCTTGACCTACACATATTTTATGAAGTTCCATCATGATGAGAACCAATTTCTACCCTTTATACCACTTTTTCCTCCGATGTGGAGTCCTCTTTAAGCTCTTTCATACTCCCAAAACATGAAAATATTTTCAAGCACTTTTCCTTTTGAACTCATTAAAGTAAAGAAAATACCTTTACCTACTAGATGGATTATTTATGAAAAATGAATACTTTAGTTGAACATGGATAAAAGGATCTCTTAGGTATTGTTATTTTTCAAAATATCTAAACATGAAAAATAAGTTGATTTATACCTTCATTGGACTCATAAAACCATTTCTTAGGGGTAAAATGCACAGATGGTAGTTGGATTAAGATCCCTCTCGGGCCTTCTTGAGACATAAGGCAGACAGTGAGATTAGCTGCAACATTCATAAAGACAATATATGGATGTTCATACAAGTATTTGATTGAATATATGAAATAGAGAAGGATTAACTCGATCTGTAGTTCCGATTTTTCGGAGAGCTCAAGGTGTTTTAGTGGAAGTCTGCCTCACCAACTCCAAGTCTGAATCCTGCAAGCGTACAACGAAATTAGTAATATTCACAGTGTTATCACAATAAATAATCAAAGATAAGCATATAATCAAACATGAAACAATATAAGTATAAGCCACTTATAACATGTATCTCTAACAAATAACTTAATAAATGTAATAATAGACACCATCTGGAAAAAACAGAGGTAGTTCTATTATATTCATTGAAGGAGGGTTAAAAGCATCGGTTCGGCCAAGCCTCCCTCAATCCTTAGACTCCAAGATCTCTCTTCTCAATATCCTAGTGTGACAATGCTTAGGCTAATAGTTCTTAATTAACCATGCCAACCATGAAACCTCACACCAACAAAAGTTCGATTCTCACACAATCAATATTTCGAGCATTGACAATGAGCCCTTGCCTTAAATTTATAAGAGTTTGGGAGGATGAACCTTCCCATTCTTATCAATTACTTCGATTAGGGAAAATCCATGATGTTTCCATTATTTTATAGCTTTTTCCCTCTTTGTATTCTTAGTTAGGTTTATAAATGTACAATCAGAAGCCTACACTATAGGTTGCCAGATTTTTGGACTGACTCCATGAGAATAAGTCAGAAATGTCAATCAGTTAAATTGAAATTTTCCCCTCATTCTTCATGAAACACGGGTAATGCGGCCCTTTATGTAAAACAGGGCATTAACCTAGGTACTAACGCTCCCTACAGGAAGCAGAGAAGCATTATAACTCGGCCTGGTAGTTTCAGGGGTGTGCTACCATGGAAAAATTGGTCTTTGTCTAGGTCAATTACTTCCATCCATGTGTCAGTCTTATTTGAGCTGATGAGAATCTCAGTTGCAATATAATGGATTTCCACTAAAGTGTTTGGTCATAGATAAATACGATGGACGAAATACTTTATATATGTGTAGTAGAGCGGGAGAAGAGTTGGAGGATAGTGGGAAACCTGGAACAAATAACATATTTCAAAAATATATATATATTTCCTGAGTCGGGCATTACCATGCTCAGTAGCTATCTCAAAGTGATTTCTCCAGGAAGAGATATGATTAGTATGCCCACCGATAAGCAAAATGTTGAAGCTTGTGTCATGATAGGACCAATATGATAAGCTATCTCTGAAAACAATATACGCAGCATGGGAGAGGAAACAAAGTTGAATGATGTAAGCCTCTACCCAAGGTCTTGGTCGCTGCTTCTCCGAACTGCATATTTCTACACATGTGAATAAAGTAGTTGTAGTCGAACATGTGAGAAATTGTCTGATAACCAATCAATGATGAAAGTTGTTAACAGACACAAGGATGGCCACTGATAAGAATGATGGTCTCCAAGATTCCCAGTACAATATAGTGAGTGTGAAAAAATGGTGTTGATGTCGAACACTCATAGGAGACCGAGAGCCAATAATGAAAATCCCCAATCAAACACAAGGTAGATTTCCACTGAGGTCTACAAGTTGCAAGGTACTGATATGTTTCTGGGTCACCTTCCTAGATAAGATGTTGAAGTTGATAGGAAGAGATCTATCAAAAGGTAGGAAATAAGGTTTCCTACATCAGTTTACATGAAACAGGACAAAGATGATTTTCTTTGAAGATAGTATAGAGAAATGGTGCAAAAAGATGAAGGGGAAATGATTTTTGGCATATGATGGATTGGTCTATACAAGAATAAGTAGATAGCGCGAACTCTTGAACAATAGAATGCACAACATATAGGGTACCAAACAACTTAGACTCATGAACACCAAAGAGTGTTAGGATTCAAAGATGCAGGAACATCGGGATATGAAGGCTAAACTCATGGAATGGTAGGGCTCGGTGAGACGATGGTGAAAGGAAGTTTTCTAAGGAGTGCCATGCTCAAGGTTTTGCTACCAAAACATCCTTCAGAGTATAAAGAGTGAGAGTCTAGTTTGTCCAAATTTTTTCCCCATCCAATTAGGTTTATCGAGTCCAGAAGGGTAAAATCGGTGATATTTTCATGTTTAGGGAGTCTGAAAGAGATCGTAAAAGAAAACTCCAAGGGGGTACCTTTGTCATGGTTGATGACCGGGTGCAACAAAGGGGTAATATCATGCTTGACAAAGTTCCTTTTCTGTAAGCTAGTCCATTGACTCCGGATAAAGTGATACACCTATGTTCAACGGACGTCTACCTCATTTTTTTATGAGTACGAGGAGACGAAGTAAACTCAATATTCTTTGTGAAGTTTTAATGATTCATATGAAGAAAAAATCGATGCTCTTCGTGAAATTTTAATGAGTCCAATGATAAAAAACTCAGTGTCTTTTATGGTTTTTAAAGTGCTAGAAAAAGCTGGAAAAGAATGGCTCATAATCTTCTTCATGGAATTTTAATGAGCTCGAAGAAGGAAACTTGGAGGTTTTTTAGTTTTACGAGCTAGAAAAAGTCCCTAAAAAGAAGGCTCGATCTAGGTCAAGTGTGTTCAGTTCTGCAAAAAAAACAATGGCAATTCATCAGGGCATCGGTAACATTGATGAAATAATGAAACAGTTGCATCAAAACATATCAGAAAATTATATATCGCCAATTTCAATAACTATATAAGTGATTCATACCTCCAGAATGTCTATAAGAAGGACAAGAGACCTTCATTTTCACTGTTTTTATTCGGTGAAAGAGCTCTGGAGTGTGAAAAAAGGAAAAAAATTCCACGCTTGATTGTGGACAATCCGGGCAACTATTTTTTATTCTGTCTATTCCATGTAGGAGCTTAGACTATTATCTTGCTTTGCATTAGTGTTTTCAATATATTTCCTGGTCAAAAATTGGATTTTGGGCAAGCCCTAGATAGTTTAGGCGGCTAATACAGTAGCCCGGAGGGTGGGCTGCATTAAACACACTACCTATTAAAGGGTAGTGCGTTATCACACCATGTTCAGCACAGGGGGTTGTGTTAGCCAGCAAAAACCAAATTTAAACAATGCTTTCTTATGTTCACAATGATTGAGTCATATTATAATCTAGTCAAAAATTGCATTATGCAGGTACTAAGCTGCCACCATGAGTATCTAGTGCAAAAGAGAGCATGAGAGAGAGGAAAGAGAAATTATTACCGATCTGACATGCTTGTTAGTTTTGCAGAGATGTAGATTATTTAAGTATGCCAATATTGAGCTGATGAATGGGCAGGAGGACCTTCTAAGCTGGATCATCCAGTGGTGGGATGAGCATCATCATGTGTTCCATATCAGGGGTCACGAGCTCTCGATAGAGAAAGAGAATGTCTATTTTCTTATCATCCTGTCATGTAGAGGGTCGAGGCCCAACTCGACAGGATCTAGAGCTGATCCTCGTACTACTACAAGACTGATTTAGGCTCACTCCATAAATAACACCACGCTAGTGAGCAACAGGATACCTATAGTGAGAATAGCCTCTAGACAGATGAGGTCCTTACTTTGTATGATTGTATGCTTGGTAGGATCCAAGAGTCAGCATGTGGCCACCAATGCTTAGTTGCTACTAGTGATGGATTTTAAGGAACCACAAGTATTCGACTGTCGTGAAGGTTTTTTTCGTCATGTTAGAGAAGAGTTGACAACTTTTAAGACCCGGGCCCCTAGAGAATTTGGGTATGGCACACTGATTGCTTCATTCATACTAGAGAGAATGCCCTTAATGAGTCATTTAATGCTCATGGAGATTACTAGACCTAGGGAGCCTAGACAAGGTCAATGATCCACTTTGATGCTTCGTACTGGAGAGAGTCTGATCTGACACTTCTTTTATGATGCATTCTTTGAGTGGCTTAGCAGCTAGATTATTATGATTGAGGATTATCCCTCTTCTAGGATGAACCTTAAAGGATATGAGGAGCTAATATTTCCACCTAGAACTCAGTGGGGGCAAATAGGTAAGATGATAAATCAGTGCATAAGTATTTTTGTGTCTTTTGAATTTTTATGCAATTTTTTTGTTTAATGGGTGAAGTTTTTTTTTTTACATGAAGCACTTTATTGACACATATGTGGCACCTATATGACCAGCTGGATCCCCTTTCTATACAACGTGAGGTATGTAGTTACCTGGGGCTGGAGAAACAGCAGAGGTTGTGGAAACTACCGAAGAGGGAGGTGACACTCAGAGTCTGCGTAAGGTTGTTAGGAACCTCAAAGGTTTGAGCATGGGTGTGCTACATCTTCCCATGGGGGAGATCACAGTCCATCTATAGTGACATGTTGTGGGTGTGCCAGAGAGATTTTTGGTGTCTCTTAGGAGGTTAGCAAGGGTAGCTATCAACTATCATGAGAGCAGGAGTAGGCATAGATGTGTAGATGTCACAGTGAGGCTTAATAGAGCCATGTTTTGTATAAAACACCAAATTTTTGAGGAGTTTTTGGATGTAAACAACTAGACATGATATATATATATATATATATATATATATATATATATATATATATATATATATATATATATATATATATATATATATATATATATATATATATATATATATATATTGGTGATTTGATGATGATGTAATTTTTTATGATGAACAAATGTACACTCATTTGTGACTTTTTCTATAGTAAATGTGACAGATGAAAATCCAATACATAGTTTCCTAATGAATCAGCCAATGCATTAGATTCTCTAGGAATGTGTTCAAAATAGATAAATTCAAATTTATTCTCTAGAAGTCGTACCCTTAAGAAATAACGTAATAACACGGGATGTTGGATGGAATAACGATTGTTCAAATGCATAAAATTAGTTTGGAATCTAATCGGACCACCAGATTGGAGATGTCACGAGATGTAGCTTTAGTGAGGAGTTGAATGACCAACATATACTCAACAATATTTTTGGTGACATCACCAAGGAGTATTCCCCTGGTACCAAGTACTTATGACTCATGTGTATAGAGGACCTAAGAAACCGATACAATGTGTTGTGTGTGACTACTGGCACCATCTGCATATCCAACGTATGGTAAGGGTGATGAAGACATATGTGAAAAATAAAGGATTTTTATGAGAAAAATACTTCAAAAAACAAAAGTATTACAGACATACCAAAAAAAGGAAAAACTCGTATACATAAAATTACAAAAAAAATGCCCAGTAAAGTACTAGGCGAAATACTTCTTCAGATAGAGCCCATTGCAGGGCTCAGCGAGTGGGATTCCATTACAGTCCTGAAGTTCATAGGATCCTTTATAAGGAACCTTGGTGATGACATATGGACCAAGCCATAATTTTTAAAGTGTTCCTACCCCCAAGAGGTCGTGTTTTTTTATCGTAAATTAGAACTAGATCTCCCTCTTGGAAAGAACGAGGCCTGACAGTTTTTTCGTATTGAGATTTGACTCGGTGATTGTGGGCTTCGAGGGCTGGTGTGGCATCTCGAAGAGTTTGGCCCAATTGATTGACTGAGAGAAAGAACTATTATTTGGCAGTAGTACTGAGTATGATTTCAATGACTAACTTAAGTGATGGAATCTCACACTTGATTGAGAGAACTGCTTCTAGACCAAATGCTAACTGGAATGGCATAAAGCCTGTAAAATTTTTCACTGATGTTCGGTATGCCCATAATGTAGAGTATAATTTTTGATGCCACGTGGTTTTGTGGCTGCCAACTAACTGTCGAATCATGGTCTTGAAGATGTCATTAAAGAATTTGACTTGATCGTTAGTTTGCAGATAGTAGGATGAAGAATGATCTTGTCGAAAACCTAGCAAGGAGGTTAAATCCGTCATCATGTTGTTTTGAAAATGAGAACCATGATCTGTGACAATCTAGTGGGGTACACCGAATTGGCAGATAATTTGATTGAACAGGAAAAGAGCAGCGGTTTCTCCATCGACCTAAAAAGTGAGAATGGCTTCGGCCCATTTCCTAAAATAGTCGACCACAACTACAATGTAGTTGTGTGCATCAGTAGAAGCGGGATTACATGTTATGAAATCTATTCCCCATTTTGCGAAAGGACCAAAAGAGATAACCGGATGCATAAGGGCAGGATGGGAGCGCATTTTCTTAATAAATATTTGACACAGATGAAACTTCTAGACCACAATAACGCAATCTTTAAACAAAGTGGGGCTGTAGTATCCCGCACGCAAGATTTTTTGGGCGGTAGCTATGCTTGAAATATGACCGCCACATGCCTCGACGTGGAAATTGTTTAAAAAATTTTCTTCCTTAGTAAGGGTGAGACAACGTTGAGCTAGAAATATATCGACACCGCAATGATATAGAGTACCGTTAAGCACTAGATAGTATCTATCTTGATGACGAATGTGACGATGATCGTCTGAAGTTAGATTCGGGTGGAACTGTTGAGTTTGGAGGTAGATAAGATTGTATCTGTACCAAGGATCAGTAGAGTCGACTAGATAGACTGATTCATCTAGAAATGTTTCGTTAGCTACTTCTTTTAGGTAAAATTTGGGAAGATCCAACAGTAATTCGACAAAGGCTAGAGATTTCTTGGCTTTGACAGTAGTGAAAACTAATAAAATTGTTGGAGGATTACAATAAATTTGGAATATTTTTCTCAAATGATCTTGCAAGACAGGATGTGTCTCATGGGATTCTCCAAAGCAATGATGGTAGTCTGCCGCAGCAGTATGTAATGTCGGAGGCGGCTGATAGCAAAGACAGCTGGTAAAGATAGTTTCTCCACATGTGAATATCATAGTTTAGGCCCAACAAGACCTTTTGACAGATAATATATCACATGCTAACTATCGTCATCATGCACTTGAAATAGAACCATTCCTAGGGAGGATGGTGAGGCTGCTAGGTAGAGGAGAAAGTCACGCAAATATTTGGGGGAACTAAGAAGTGGGGCAGCAATGAGTGCTCATTTCAAGGCGTCAAATGATCGTTGAGCTTGATCATCCCATAGATACAGTACCCCTTTCTTAAGTAATAGCATAAATAATTTCGTTAACTCGGCATAATTTACGATGAAGCGAAGTAATAATTATGCCTTCCCTTGCAAACATTGGAGTTGTAAGATGGATTGTGGTGCTAGTAATTAAATAATTTTCGTTACCTTATTTGGATGAACCCTAATGCCGTGGTTGGAGACAATGAATGCAAGAAGTCGTCTAGACTGGAAAAAAAATACACATTTATGTGGATTTAGATGGATGTTGTAGAACCTACACCTATAGAAGATTGCTCGAATATGAGCGATGTGTTGAGATCGTTTCTTGGAATGAGTAGGAAGATCATCCAAGTAAGCTTGAACAATGTGTCTCATATCGTGAAATGTGTAGTCCATAGGCCTTTGAAATGTGGCTCCAACATTATTGATATCGAATGGGATTTTTTGATACGCAAAGGTTCCCCAAGGACAAATGAAGGTGGTTTTATGTTGGTCATACTTTTTAATAGCGATATGGTTATACCCCGAGAAGCCATCCATAAAGGAGAAATATTACATTCAGTGTAATCATCGATAATATGATCTATAAATGGAGTTTGGTAATTGTCTTTTGGACATGCAACATTTAGATCACGATAATTGACATAGAGCTGGATGGTGCCTTGTTTCTTATCTACGAGAACCGAATTGGATACCCATTCTGCTAAAGGAATGGGATAGAGATGAAACTAGCGTGTAAGATTTTTTTCGACTTCTATCTTGATGGCTACTGCTTTGCGAGGGTGGAAAGTTCGGAGCCTTTTTCGAACAGGCTTGGAATTGTCATAAATATTGATTTCATTCTTGACTATAGAACGATCTATGCTAGGCATTTCCTTGTAATACCAAGTGAAAAATCGCAAAACGCCTTCAAAATGGATGTGAAGCGTGCAATTTCCTTAGAACTGCAATATGATCCAATTTGTATATTTTCCATGATACCTATTTTGATCAAGATATATATGAGAATAGTCTTAGAAAGATTTTCCATGTTACCTTTTACATCTATAGTTTGAAAATTCATGTACACAGATGGAACGATCTCAGGTCGGTCAAAAGGCGAGATTTGCATAGTGGTCGCATCTAAACTAGACAACGAAGCACAGTGGTGAAACTCATCCCAAGGTTGCTCTTCTAGAGACATGATCTCTAGAATAGCTTCGTTCGAATGTAGGAATTCATCGAGGATATCTTTATAAGAAACTGTGTTGGGTGAGAGGGGGGTACCATTGGTCTAAACTCAAGTAGTGAAGGGTTCAGATGCTAATTGGATGGCTTGGTAAGCCAACTTAGCTAGTGAAAGTGACATCCCTTCTCTGTACGAATCAATTTTTGAAGGGGCTGGTAGGATCCATGGGTCGATAGAGCCATTTGAGATGGTGGATATCATTGAAACCATTTGTGGAACCTCAGGTGACGGGAGAGGAAAACAACCCATAAGGGAAGACGCCTTCAGAATACTGGTACCTATACTCATGTAAGAGTCAAGGATAGCTCCTACTAGGGGTATGGTGCTGCTAGATCATGTGGAATAATACGGGGTGTTATGGCCTAAATCTACCTCAGGTTGAGAAAGGCAGAATCTAGGGTAACATCAAACCACGCTTAACCTGGTAGCTAGCCCTACCAGATCGAGAGAGGGCTCTCTCCTTGTCAATCTCAGCAAAAAATAATCAATGAGGCTTGATATGACTTGATATGAAGACTTATTTTAGGCTAGGTATGTGTGCAAAAGATTTTAATCGAATTTAAGGATGTTTTGTTGGCTCAAAGGGAAAGGCAGATTTTGGGTCTGGGGAATGAGGCTTAGTTTTGCAGAGGTCTCAATGGGGCAAGGCAGGCATTTGATTTGACACTTCAAATTGAAAGAAATGGAGAGCTTAGATAGGTGAGGAGTTGAAGAGGGCAAGGAACCTTCAGGGATCCTCTTCAAACAAATGAAAACATAGATGATCAAACAAACCCTAGGTAGAGCACTGCAATTTCAATGGATTCTACCTTTATCCTTGTTTGTTTAAGTTAAGAAGAAATAAGAGAGAAAATGGCATACATAAACACCAGTAAAATCAAATTTACATAGAGAAACACAATATCAAAGCAAAATGCCACATGAATCCCATAGAGTGATGCAAACCCTGGTCTATTCCTTTGCCAAACTGCAGAGATGAATGTAAAATGATGCTCAAAGAATTCCCAAAAGTCCAACCATGTTAATGACTGAAAAAACATAAGATATAGGAAAAAAACAACTCATCCTAGCTTCAAGAGTTCTAGCTCATGAGTTTAGGAGTTGCTCCAACAAAATCTAAACTGAGAACTAGAAAGTAGGCAGTGGAACATCTTGCCTCTAAAAACTAGGAAACTGATTCATTCAGTTGCAAACTACCCTTTGATGGATGAATCTACCTCTATGACTGAAAATTTAGAAAAATTACATCAAAATCCATCATGTTACATTAAATTACATCATGAGTTTGAAAACTAGAAGTAAAAAATTCAAACTGTGAAAAAACTAGGTGAAAAATAGATTTTTTGACCAAAAATGAGCAAAATTCCTCCAATGTGTCGCGCCTGATTTCTCTATGTGTAGCGCCTGTTTACAGCTGATTTTGGAGGCCTTACCGGTGTCCAAATTTTCTCCAAGTGGTCTTGTTGGAAATTTCTGCCTGTCCACTTTCCAACACAAGTGGAATTTTTGAATTTGGCCTTCATGTACCCCTCCAAAACCGAGTTCTCCCAATATTTCTTCCTATGTGTCAAAAAAGGGGCAGAAAGGTCATTTTTGGGGTGTTTTTGACCTTTTTGGAAGCCCAAAACCTGTCAAAATTTCTTGGCCATTGGTAGGCATGCATATTTTCCCATGAAAAATCCAAAAATGTTTAGTTTTCATCAAAAGGAGTCCCCCAACAAAAGCGAGCGCCAGGTGGCGCGACGCATAGAGCAGAAAAGTCTGTTTTTTAGGCCAAAAATTTCAAAATTACAAAAAGTGTCCCAAATTTTTTGAAATTTGGGCTGAGTGTTCTTCATCAAGTGTTGTGTTGGGCCAAGGAAGCCTTAGCCAATATCTAAAGCTTATCATGCTCTTTTCACCTCCTCGATGCCTTCTTCAATTTGGCCTTCAAGATCTTGATTCTTGCTTTGCACACATGGTTTCTCGCCAAATAATGGTTGGCCATGTGCCTCAACACATTTTTCTCTTTGTTGGCCTTCTCCAACAACTTTTCCAAATGCGTATTTACCCTTTTTGGCCATGTTTCATGAGCAGCTTCAATTTCTTGCTCAAGTGATGTCAACTTGGTTTTGCTCCTTTTGGCGGCTTGACGGTTCTCTCGTATGTTTTGTAGCTCCATAATGGTTTGATGATTATCTAGCTGCTTGTTTCTTTGCTCAAGGTATTTTATTATCCACTGGGCTCTTTTTAGGTTGAGGGACAAAGCATTAATGTCCGCTCGTTGCTCCTGAACGATCTCTTTAAGCTTTGAGCTTTCGATGCTGAATGAGAATAAAATCCATCTCCTGCCCTCTTGAAGGCCCCTCATCATGTAATGTCTGCTTGCCCTTGTCCTGTACCTGCTCTGCTGGTGGAGGAAGTGAGACCCCTTCCACCCTGGGTGGAGATAATACTCGCTTGGCTGCTGCAAACAACTTTCTAGTGCCCTTTTGATAGGTGACAAACACCGGCACACTAGCAGTCTGTGTCTCATGACCCTCCTGCTGTTGTGAAGGTCCACCAGGTACCTGAGGAGATGTGAAGAAATCATGAGAAATGAAATCCTCCCATGAGATTTCCTACAAACCAAGCTTATGCATGACCACAGTTTTGATGAGTGCAAAGTGATAAATATTGTTATACTGCTGCTGAGGAGTTTATTTTTGCACTACGGTGGTCATCTTCTCAATATTTCGGCACATGATGTAGGGGATATTCATCATTCTCACCCTGGTAAAGTGCATCAACAATCTGATGTGATAGGCATATAGGTGAGAAAATCGACCCTCACAGCTGAAATATCTGATTATGAGTTTCATCAAAGGAGCATATGAGTTTTTTAGGTACCGAAAGGGAAAAAATCTACTGAGTTGTCTCAAAAAACTAGGCTTGATGTATGGCTCATAGTGTTCCCTTTCAATTTTCTTCCTTTTATTCCACTACTCTCTGACATTTGGAATGCCAGTTGCTAGAGAGATAGACTCCGGTGTCAAGGTGATTGTCACACCTGCAAGAGTGACTTGGCCATTATGTAGATGAAGCACAAACAACCTGGCCAACTCATGATGGTACTGGACTCTAGCAACCATCTCACAGAACTGATAAAAAGACTGTTGTTGAAAACATGTGATAGCAAGAGGGCAGGCCTACAGCTCGGCAAGTGAAGTAGGATCCTCCCGTACATGTTTACCACCCTTGTGAGATATCCTTGGTGCATGCATTTCAGTTGGAGAGTCACTGTGTGTCTCTTCATCTCGGTCATAGGAGGAATCTGAATCCATGTTTGCTAAAGTTTGTGTTGTATTAGATGAGTATGAAGATATTTAGGTGTATTTGATCTTTTGCTGCCAAGTGTATGAAAATGTATGAAGTGTTATGAAGGGAGAGGGTAAGAGGGATTTTGGGAATGTTTGTGACTAAAATTTGGGGAATTGAAAGGTTTTAGGGACAATTTTTAGGCTTTTGGGATAACAATTGGGGTTTGGGAATTTTGTAGCTAGGGTTTGGGATAAGGGGAATTTGGGATAGGGTGAATGAATTTAGGGATAAGGGGGATAGTGAAATGGGTTAATGAAACTAGAAAAGAAGTGAGGGAATAAAAAGGTGAGGGAGTGATGGAGTGGATTCGGTATAAAAAACACAAAGACCAACCCTAGGCAATTGTTTTTGAGCAAATTTGGAAGGAGGTAGGGTTTGAATTTTATCACACTAAACCACCATGAATATTAAGAAAAATTCTTCACTAGCAATGGAGGGGATCTTAACTTACTTGCACACCACGTATTTTTAGCAAATCTGGAAAAATCGGGGAAGTTTAAGGTGAAATCGGGCTTTGAAGCTCTGTGCGCCGCGCCTCAAACCCAGTGCGTCGCGCCTCCTTTATGCGACGTGCCTATGTGTTTCTTGCACTGTCAAGGGTGCTCCAATGCGCCGCGCCTGCTCTATGCGCTGCACCTCAAGCTCAACGCATCGTGCCCTTGAAATTTGCACAATTTTCCCTCAAACTCACTCCCTTTCTCCAACACGAATTTCTCTTGTTCAATTTTTCTTCTTTGAATGCCAATGAGCTTTTTGAAGATGATCAAAGGGTTTATATACAAGAGCTTTTAATTTTCCACTCATAAAACCCACTTTTATAATGTTTGCATTGGGACTTACTCTTTCAGCTCTATTTTGGGTAGTTTGCTTCATTTTTACCTCTAATTAACTAAATGACTTGATTTTTTGTTTTCCTTACAGGGGATGGTGTTGCTGAAGCTTGAAAAAGTGACCAGGGTTGCCATTGAAGTTATTTACATATGAAAGAACTTGAAATTACATCAAATTTATACATAAAAAGATAAAATACTTTGTTTTTCCTCAAAACAAGGTTTTGAGGAAAAATACATTTCTGAGCATGCGATTATGAAATTTATTGGTACTAGAAATTTATTCAACCTCCTCATGCGCATGCTGACCGTTATTGGACATTTTTAGGACCTTTTTGATGAAACCCTAGACCTAATGGGACTGAAAACTCTAAAAATGACTCCCGCAAATTTAAAGACAAAAGGTGACTGCAGATGATTTTGATGAACGGAAATGGGCCAGCAAGTAAAGGACATAGGGAAAATGTACAACAGGCCACTACCATCAGATGATCCATGATCCTAATGGAATGCAGCTGACTGAGCGAGACACCTAATAGGCAATGCAACAAGAGAATTTTATCACTGACGGAGGGATGAAGATACTGACACTAACATTGGCTCTAATGGGGATGGTAGCTCCTTGGAGGTGCCAAGAACTACAGATCTTTGGGAAAGCAGGTAGTGCCTTCGTCCATTGGGCTAGGGAGTCAATAACTTGGACAAACCAAAACTAGACTCTTGACTCAATTTCAGGACTGAAATCTAACTCAAGACTGACTCAATTTCAAGACCAAAATCGATTGAAAGACTTGACTCAAACAAACTAAACCAAAACTGAAATCAAACCTCAGTTTTATAGCCTTCACCTCGGGCCCCAAACTAAAAGAATGATGATAGCACACACTTGCAATTAAATTTAAACAAACTGGTATGTATAGTGATACATATGACAACAGAAACATTTCAAAAATAGTATCGCTTAAGTAGCTGACCATAGACGGGCCCACCTGGCTAATCTTCTCCATTCATTTCTTTCAAAAGGAAAGCATTTTGGCCTCGATATGCAGCAATTCTAAAAGGTCCTTTCCAAAGATTCTCAAACTTGCCATGCTTACCTTTATCTTCGTTTTTCGCATCCCATTTTAGCACCACTTATTCTATTTGAAACTTGTCCGCCTTTGCCTTTCGATCATATATCTTCTTGATTCTCTCTTGCAGCCTGAAAGTGTTCTGAAAAACCTCCTCTCTAGTCTGCTGTAAATGGATCATTTGATTGATTCTTTGTTGCAAATGATCATCCTCGCTGCCAGCTTCCTGCAGAAGTTTAACCACTGGAACTACGAGAGATGTCGGGAATACAGTGTCAATACCATACATGAGCTCAAAAGGGGACATGCCTATAGATTTCTTTTGACTTACTCTGTTTTCCCAAAGTGCATTTACCAGTTTCTTGTGCCAACTTTTCTTGTTCGTTTCCAGTAGCTTTTTGATAATATTGACCAAGGATTTATTTGAGGACTTGGCCAATCCATTTCCTATGGATGATATGCAGTTGAGTGCCCCAAAGTGATTTGATACTTATTACAAAAGTCAATCATTCTTTTAGATTTAAAATCTGCTTCATTATCAGTGATCAGCTTGTTTGGACAGCCAAAACGAGACACAATATTGTTTTCAAGAAATGAAATGATTACCGAATCTGTGGCCTGCCTAGTGGGAATCGCCTCAATCCATTTGGTAAAATATTCCGTCGCTGTAAGGATCCATTTATGTTGTGCTGAAGAATTAGGATGGATCTTGCCAATGAAATCCAAACTCCACTGCTGAAATGGAGCACTTACTTCAATGGGCTTGAGCGGTAAAGGCTGCAATTTTATCCTACCTTGAAAAATCTGACATTCATGACATCTTTTAATAGTTTTGTACACATCAGCAAAGAGAGTTGGCCAATAATATCCTGCTCTCAAAATTTTTTTGGCCATTTTCTTCCAGAAAAGATGACCTCCGCAATCTCCCTTGTGAAAGTCTTAAATTACCTGTTTTGCCTCTTCTTCAACCAAACAATTGAGCAAGACACCACCAGGATCTTTTAGTGTCCTAATTTTGTTCTTAGCCATTCCTGGTGGTGGTGACAAATTTTGGAGTACATAAACAATGTCGGAATAGCAAGGGGAAAGAAAAAAAAATTCTGATACTTGAGCAGGCGAACTTTCTTCATTTTCCTCAGACTTAGCAGCAATGATATTAATGTCCAAGGCATGCAAATTTGACTCAGCCATTAGTTTAGCCAACCCTTTTCCTTTGATAAGATTTGTAGTTTTAATCTCCATGTCATATTCCAACAAGACAACAATCCATTTGCCTCCTCTCCCTTCTGGAAATGTTTGCACTAAGACATCTTTAACAACAGTGTTAGGAACATAAGCAAGGATGTGAGAATGCAGAATATAAAATCGAAAAATATTTCAATGCCTTTACCAAGGCAAGAGCTTTCTTTTCAATAATATTATACTTTAAAGTTGCATCTCTTATAGTTCTGCTGAAAAATGCAATTGGTTTCTCAAGCTGGTCTCTTTTCTGCATCAAGACTGCTACCATAGTATGATCCGAGGCAAATGAAAACAAAATGAAATCTTGAGTATAGTCCGGGCTGATCAAAACTGGAGCTGAAGAAAGGGCCAATTTCACCAAATTAAAAGAATTTATTGCTTCCTCAGTCCACTTCACCACACTATCCTTCTTGAGCATGTTTTTGATTTCCCTTAAATGTTCTGCAAGATTAGGCACAAAGCGACGTAAGAAATTCATCTTACTGTTGAATGATTGGATCTCCTTTTTACTTTAGGGAAGATCAATTTGTTGAATGGCTTCCACTCGGGTTGGATCGATGCAGATGCCATCCTTTGATATAATACAACCGAGAAGCTTGCCTTCATCCATGGAAAACATACTCTTCTTTGGATTGAGAGATATACCATATTTTCTACACCGCTGAAATACAATCTTCAAATGATAAAGGTGCTCTTCATTTGAATTAGAAAAAACTGTCAAGTCATCAAGATAAATAACTAGAAAGACATCCTTTTCATTTGAAAATTCCATATCCATTGCTCATTGAAAGGTCGCACCAGCATTCTTCAATCCGAAAGGCATTTTAGCATAATGAAAAGTTCCCCACGGAGTGGTGAACGTTGTTTTATCTCTATCATCCTCATGGACCAGAATTTGGTTATAACCGGAATAACCATCGTGTAGTGACATGCGGGATGATCCAAATACTCGCTGAAGTATGTGATCCATTTTGGGCAATGGATAGTTATCTTTCAAAGATACTTTATTCAGATTCCTAAAATCAATACATAAGCGAATCTCACCTGTTTTCTTGCGCACGGGCACCAAATTAGAAATCCAATATGAAAATCTTATGGGGACGATGATACCAGCTTTGTACAACCGATTCACTTCCTTCTCTATTGAGGGTAGCAGCTTTGGATTTATTCTTCTCAACTTCTGTCGAAAGGGCTTTTGGTTTGGCTTGATCGGGATGATATGATGAATTATGTTTGTGTCATATGTCTTTAAATATTAATACTCCCAAGAAAATACATCAACAAATGAATATAATAAAATGATATACTTTGCTTTTACCTGTGGGGACAGTGCCTTAGACAATTTCACCATTTTAGGATTTTCTGTTGATCCAATGTTCACATCCTCAACTCCTTTCTCGGTTGACGGCAAGCTCGGTTTTTGAGCTACATCATCTTGGTCGAAAAGCTCCTCTAAAGGTATTAGAAATTTAGGAATGAAATTTTCCTTGAACTACAAAACTTCCATCTGATCGAATTCTATATTTTCCTCACCATCATCATGCTCCCCATCAATAGAAGTGTCTTTGAATTTTCCTTCATTTTGCAAAAATTCATCGATTTCTTTATCATCTTGAAACACCTGCCAATACCTTTTATTTTCAGGGACAGTTGGGCGATGCTTCACATGAATTTCAAACTTATTACTTGAATTCATTGGAATTTTCAAATTACTTGCTGCTGTTGCCAATGCATCTGCAATTCCATTCTGAATACGAGGGACACATGTCAAAGTATAATCTGAAAAAAATCTCAAGATATCTAGTACCGCATTACGGTAGGCCCGCATTCGAGGATGCTTAGCTTGGTATTCACCTTTCACTTGCTTGATAACTAACTCGAAGTCGCCATACACTATAATCCTTTTGGCATTTAAATTTCTAAGAATTTTCAAACCAGCAATTAAAGCTTCATATTTAGCCTCATTATTTGAATAGTCAAAAGCCAATTTATAAGAACAGACCCTTACATTACTTGGCACTTTTTTTGGGGAGAAAACAGGGTTGCATATCCAAACTCCAATCCCAGCACCTTCCCTTCCTACCGCGCCATCAAAATCCATGGTCCACAAACCAGCTTCGTCCTCTTCCAAATGCTGAAATTCTGTTTTCTCTTTTACTTTTCCTTGCTGTCCATCAACATTTTGTTGTTGTCGGAAGGCTGATTGTTTAGCGGTACTATCAAGTCTTTGTATTTCTTTCTTTATGACCTCTCTGAAATTTTCAGTGATTTTTGGAATGTCTTCTACTTCAATTAGTTGGCTATTTACATCATTAAATCTGTCTGAGTATAAAAAAAATGATTCTAAATCAGTATGTACATAGTTGATTGGATGATTTACTGGTTTCTCCTTGCTAGTGATCATATACTTCATCTTTTGCTCCTGGTATAATTTCCTCATCTGACAAAACACGGGAATATTAGCATAGGAGAAATCAAGCTGCAATGTCCCTTTAAGTTTTTCTCCCCAATATCTGGAAAGAAGCATTCCAAATCTAGGAGGAATATCTGCCACAACCGCATCCATCAAAATATTTTTAGTCGGAATTTGATCCAAACTGACCACCAAATCTTTGATAAGACCAATGCATCTTAATATACCAGAATCGAAAGAATAAAGGTCATGATACTTTATAGTGATATCCAATCCCAATTTCTCCATTATTGCCTTAGGCATGAGATTATGAGAGGCTTCGGAATCAAACATAGCATTATGTAACACATATTCATGCAACCTAAGGCTGATGTAAAAAGGAGGTACCTCACTATCTTGAGACTGGCCATCCAATGTTGGACCAAAAATCAACTCAGGTCGATCATCCTCCACATTTACCATATTAGATAATGGATCTAAAGTCAAAATCTTAGACACTTGACCCTTATAGCTGCTATTATTCATCAATTCAGGCAAAGGAATAGATAATTTTAACTTAGAAATTTCATTTTCTAAGTTAAAAACTGAAGTTTTCTCTACCGCTTTAGCTGGGACATCCTTCTTTTCAATTTTCTCCTTTGATATATTTGGCTGATTGGATCTTTCATTTGCTGATGGCAGTTTTCTAGTGGTGGGATTAGCGGTCTCTTTTCCCTTTTTCTACATAATGAGTGGATCATTCTTTGGTGTTGTCGCCTCCTTTTTTTTTTGAATTGGATTAATGGGTACATCTCTACTTCTGAGTGAATATTGTCGCTGCTGGGCTGTCAAAGAATTCATGTACCCCCTCTGATATTCATCAGACTCTTATTCAAGAACTGTTTCATTTTCCAAGATGAAATTCCCATCCCTTTGTATAGCTGAATTCTCGGAATACTCCTCGTCTTCAGTGATAAAAATTGGCATATCATCAGGTGTAAATAAATGATTCTCTTCTCCAATTACATTATCCTCATCATCTGATTCTGGACCATGTACAAAATTCTACTATAAGGGCGTCTTCACTTGCTGCTGTACTACTTGGTCTTGTGCTTGTTGCTCTTTTTGCTTGATTCTAAATTGTGGTTGTTGCTGGCCACGAAAGTTAGGATTTATGACTTGCGGTTCAGACTTGTCAATTGTTTATCCGTCAAACATATTTTCCATCTTATGGAGCACTTGATCTGAAGTGGAAACCTCTTCCTTTATTATTACTTTCTTTTCAGCTTTCGTTCTAGCTCTCTTGGCAAGCATATTTGCTTCAACACTGACTGCAATTTTATGCATGTCTTCCAAAGTGGCCGGATCTCTTTCTCTTAATTGATAGGCCATATCACGATCGAAACCATCCAGAAACTTAATCAAAGCCAATCCCATGGGTGGCTTTATATCAGCAGGAATTGCATTGTAAACAGAATTGAATCTAATACAATAATCTTGAACAGACTCACCAACGTTTCGTTTTATATTCTCATATTCAAAAAGGATATGAAGAGGGTTTTTCTTCACTTACCATTGATCCAATAATTGTCTTTGAAGATTAGGCAACGTAGTAATACTTGCAGTCGGAAAAGCTCTAAACCACTTCCTCACTTCGCCTCCAAAGGTTTGTACAAACAGTCTTATTGTCACATTTTCCGCATCAATCTCATGAAGGTCAAAGAAATATGTCATCCTATCCACATGTTGTTGAGCTGTAACACTTTGATGAGTGCCATCAAACAATGGAATTTTTCTTTGATAATTGGCAGACATGTTATCCAAATTTTGAGGCAACACAAGGGGTGCAAATCGGGCAGCCATTGCTCTAGGTGGATTTATAGCCGGTCTTGGGGATATAGGAGGAGTCGAAGCAGCTGATGTATGAGGTGTATGTGGTGTGGATGGAGGTGACACCACTGTAGATTTTTGATCAGAGATAGAAGGCTACACAGGAATGGTGGGAATGAAAGGAGCCTCAGTAGGAATTTCTGAACTAGATGCAATTTCAGATGACCCAAGAGTTGTAGATGCAGAGTCTAAGAATTCAGGAATGTTTGTAGCCACAATAGAAGTCTGAAGATTCAATATATAACTGTCAATTGATCTATTGGCCTTTTCAATTT
The DNA here is from genome assembly GCA_034641835.2 of Pinus albicaulis. Lineage (NCBI taxonomy): Eukaryota > Viridiplantae > Streptophyta > Pinopsida > Pinales > Pinaceae > Pinus > Pinus albicaulis. The sequence continues at coordinate 542,985,590 of CM076580.1, read as the reverse complement.
CAAGATCTTTGACAAATTCTGGATTTAGGGCAGTAGAACCAACAACACTTTCGGACTTGGTCTCAAACAATGATAGCTCAAGTTGTTCATCAAACTCAAGATCTTCAAGATACTAAAAAAAAATAGGGCATGAATGAGATTTTAACACATGAATCACAAGACTTTCTCGACGAAGGATTCTCGGAATAAGATTTGGATTTTCATACACAGGAGGTGGATCAGGATCAGGATTTTCCCTGGTGCGTCGTCTGGAAGCCAGTGTGTTGAATTATTCCCAAAAATTAAACGAACTAAATCAACTTGTTCAGCCTATAAAATTCTAAACTCATCATCCAAAAGTCTAGAATTATTTGATGTACTGGGGAAATTTGCAAGTCAGGTGTTACGTTTATAAGACTAGACCGGAGATTGACTAAAGCAGTGTTTATCTACTTATGCACTTGTAAAGCAATATGCATTTCGAAGGCTACCTGGCAGAACTTCAGGTTCCGTCTGTAGTTTATAAAATGAATAACACTAACAAACAAACAATATTGAACATCCCCAGTATGTTCGCCACTATGTTATGGCCTAAATCTACCTCAGGCTGAGAAAGGTAGAATCTATGGTAACATCAAACCACGCTTAACTTGGTAGCTAGCCCTACCAGATCGGGAGAGGGCTCTCTCCTTGTCAATATCAGCAAAAAATAATCTATGAGGCTTGAGATGACTTGATATGAAGACTTATTTTAGGCTAGGTATGTGTGCAAAATATTTTAATTGAATTTAAGGATGTTTTGTTGGCTCAAAGGGAAAGGCAGATTGTGGGTCTGGGGAATGAGGCTCAGTTTTACATAGGTCTCAATGGGGCAAGGCAGGCATTTGATTTGACACTTAAAATTGAAAGAAATGGAGAGCTTAGATAGGTGAGGAGTTGAAGAGGTCAAGGAACCTTCAGGGATCCTCTTCAAATAGATGAAAACACAGATGATCAAACAAACCCAAGGTAGAGCACTGCAATTTCAATGGATTCTACCTTTATCCTTGTTTGTTTAAGTTAAGAATAAATAAGAGAGAAAATGGCATAAATAAACACCAGTAAACTTACATTTATAGAGAGGAACACAATATCAAAGTAATATTCCACATCAATCCCATAGAGTGTTGCAAACCCTGGTCTATTCCTTTGCCAAAATGCAGAGATGAATGTACAATGATGCTCAAAGCATTCCCAAAAGTCCAACCATGCTAATGACTGAAAAAACATAAGATATATGCAAACAACAACTCATCCTAGCTTCAAGACATTGATCTCATGATTTTAGGAGCTACTCCATCAAAATCTAAACTGAGAACTAGAAAGTAGGCAGTGGAATAGCCTGCCTCTAAAAACTAGGAAACTGATTCATTCAGTTGCAAACTACCCTTTGATGGATGAATCTACCTCTATGAGTGAAAATTTAGCAAAAGTCCATAAAAATCCAACATGTTACATTAAATTACATCATGATTTTGAAAACTAGAAGGAAAAAAGTCAAACTGTGAAAAAACTAGGCAAAAAACAGAGTTTTTGACAAAAAATGAGCAAAATTCCTCCAATGCACAGCGCCTGATTTCTCTATGCATAGCGCCTGTTTGCAGCTGATTTTGGAGGCCTTACCGGTGTCCAAATTTTCTCCAAGTGGGCTTTTTGGAAATTTTTTCCTGTCTACTTTCCAACACAAGTGGAATGTTTGAATTTTTCCTTCATTTACCCCTCCAAAACTAAGTTCTCCCAAGACTGCTTCCTGTGTGTCAAAAAAGAGGCAGAAAGGTCATTTTTGGGGTGTTTTTGACCTTTTTGGGAGCCCAAAACTTGTCAAAATTTCTTGGCCATTGGTAGGCATGCACATTTTCCCATGAAAAATCCAAAAATGCTGAGTTTTCATCAAAAGGAGTCCCCCAAAAAAACCGAGTGCCAAGTGGCGCGGCGCATAGAGCAGAAAAGTCTGTTTTTTAGGCCAAAAATTTCAAAATTGCAAAAAGTGTCCCAAATTTTTTGAAATTTGGGCTGAGTGTTCTTTATCAAGTGATTTTTTGGGCCAAGGAAGCCTCAGCCAATATCTGAAGTTTATCATGCTCTTTTCACCTCCTCGATGCCTTCTTCAATTTGGCCTTCAAGATCTTGATTCTTTCTTTCCACACATGGTTTCTCGCCTAATAATGGTTGGCCATGTGCCTCAACATATTTTTCTCTTTTTTGGCCTTCTCCAACAGCTTTTTCAAATGCATATTTACCCTTTCAAGACAAATTTCATGATCAGCTTCAATTTCTTTCTCAAGTGATATTAACTTGGTTTTGCTCCTTTTGGCGGCTTGCTAGTTCTGTCGTATGTTTTGCAGCTCCATAATGGTTTGTTGATCCTATAGCTGCTTGTTTCCTTGCTCAAGGTATTTGATTATCAAATGGGCTCTCTGTAGGTTGAGGGACAAAGCATTAATGTCCGCCCGTTGCTCCTGAATGATCTCTTTAATCTTTGAGCTTTCGATGCCATCATCCTGAATGAGAATAAAATCCGTCTCCTACCCTCCTCAAGGCCCCTCATCATGTAATGGCCACTTGCCCTTGTCCTATACCTACTCTGCTGATGGAGGAAGCGAGACCCCTTCCACCCCGGGTGGAGATAATACTCGCTTGGCTGCTGCAAACAACTTTCTAGTACCCTTTTGATAGGTGACAAACACCTGCACACTAGCGGTCTGTGTCTCATGACCCTCCTGCTAATGTGAAGGTCCACCTGTATCATGAAAAGATTCTGGAGGTACCTGAGGAGCTATGAAGAACTCATGAGAAATGAAATCCTCCCATGAGATGTCCTGCAAACCAATCTGATGCATGACCACAATTTTGATGAGTGCAAAATGATATATATACTATTATACTGCTGCTGAGGAGTTTTCTTTTGCACTAGGGTGGCCATCTTCTCAATATTTCGGCACATGAAGTAGAAGAGATTCATCATTCTCACCCTGGTAAAGTGCATCAACAATCTGATGTGATAGGCATATAAGCGAGAAAATCGACCCTCACAGCTGAAATATCTGATTATGAGTTTCATCAAAGGAGCATATGAGTTTTTCAGGTACCGAAAGGGAAAAAATCTGCTGAGTTGTCTCAAAAAACCAGGCTTGATGTATGGCTCATAGCGTTCCCTGTCAATTTGCTACCTTTTATTCCACTTCTCTCTGACATTTGGAATGTCGGTTGCTAGAGAGATAGACTCTGGTGTCAACGTGAATGTCACACCTACAAGAGTGACTTGGCCATTATGTAGATGAAGCACAAACAACCTGGCCAACTCATGATGGTACTGGACTCTAGCAACTATCTCACAGAACTGATAACAAGACTGTTGTTGAAAACATGTGATAGAAAGAGGGCAGGCCTGCAGCTCGGCAAGTGAAGTAGGCTCCTCTCGTACATGTTTACCACCCTTGTGAGATCTCCTTGGTGCATGCATTTCGGTTGGAGAGTCACTATGTGTCTCTTCATCTCGGTCGTAGGAGGAATCTGACTCCATGTTTTCTAAAGTTTAAGTTATCTTAGATGAGTATGAAGAGATTTAGGTGTCTTTGATATTTTTCTGCCAAGTGTATGAAAATGTATGAAGGGTTATGAAGGGAGAGGGTAAGAGAACTTTTGTGAATGTTGCTGACTGAAATTTGGGGAATTGAAAGGTTTTAGGGACAATTTTTAGGCTTTTGGGATAGCAATTGGGGTTTGGGAATTTTGTAGCGAGGGTTTGGGATAATGGGAATTGGGGATAGGGGTGAATGAATTTAGGGATAAGGAGGATAGTGAAATGGGTTAATGAAACTAGAAAAGAAGTGAGGGAATAAAAAGGTGACGGAGTGATGGAGTGGATTTGGTAGCAAAAACACAAAGACCAACCCTAGGCAATTATTTTTGAGCAAATTTGGAAGGAGGTAGGGTTTGAATTTTATCACACTAAACCACCATGAATCTTAAGAAAACTTCTTCACTAGCAATGGAGGGGATCTTAACTTACTTTCACACCACGTATTTTGAGAAAATCTGGAAAATTCGGGGAAGTTTAAGGTGAAATCGGGCTTTGAAGCTCTGTGCGCCGCGCCTCAAACCAAGTGTGTCGTGCCTCCTCTATGAATCGTGCCTGTGTGTTTCTTGCACTGTGGAGGGCACCCCAATGTGCCGCGCCTGCTCTATGCGCCGCACCTCAAGCTCAACACATCGCGCCCTTGAAATTTGCACAATTTTCCCTCAAACTCACTCCCTTTCTCCAACACGAATTTCTCTTGTTCAATTTTTCTTCTTTGAATTCCAATGAGCTTTTTGAAGATGATCAAAGGGTTTATATACAAGAGCTTTTAATTTTCCACTCATAAAACCCACTTTTATAATGTTTACATTGGGACTTACTCTTTCAACTCTGTTTTGGGCAATTTGCTTCATTTTTACCTCTGATTAACTGAATGACTTGATTTTTTGTTTGCCTTGCAGGGGATGGTGTTGATGAAGCTTGAAAAAGTGAGCAGGGTTTCCATTGAAGTTATTTACATATGAAAGAACTTGAAATTACATCAAATTTATTCATAAAAAGATAAAATACTCTTTTTTTTCCTCAAAACAGGGTTTTGAGGAAAAATACATTTCTGAGCATGCGATTATGAAATTTATTGGTACTAGAACTTTATTCAACCTCCTCATGCACCTGCTGACTGTTATTGGACATTTTGAAGACCTTTTTGATGAAACCCTAGACCTAATGGTACTGAAAACTCTAAAAATGACTCTTGCAAATTTAAAGACAAAGGGTGACTGCAGATGATTTTGATGAACGGAAATGGGCCAACAAGTAAATGACATGAGGGAAAATGTACAACATGCCACTACTGTCAAATGATCCATGCTCCTAATGGAATGCAGCCGACTGAGAGAGACACCTAATATGAAATGCAACAAGAGAATTTGATCACTGACGGAGGGATGAAGATACCGACACTAACATGGGGTGCAGAAGGATAGTTGGTTCTCTATAACTATCTTCCCATCAAGACGAAAGAGGATGAGTCAGAAAACCAAAGAGACAATGGCAGTCATGGCATAAGACCAACTGCGGCCCAAAAGGATATTATAGTCGAGATGATGATCTACGATGTCAATGTCCACAATTATTGTTTTCCTACTAAGAGTAATGGGGTACCTAGCAACGTAGCCTTTTGGTAGGAATGTGTGGTCGTCGAACACTTTGAGGGAATTCGATGGTGGAGAAAAAGTAGGAGAAACCAAGGTGAGCTAGCACATAGCTGACATTATGCAGGTCGAAGCACCTTCATCAATGATATTGCAATGGATGGGTCTGCATTTCAACACAACTTGAACTTGGAAAGCATGTTGATGAGAAAGGCAAGGTTTGCATTTTTCCATGTCAAAGATGGCTAGCATAGAATCCCAAGGGTAAATTCCACCGATGGCCAAAAAAATAGCTTTTATTTACGCTAGGCCGACTTGCAATACTTTGAGAGCAGGCATAGGCGATGGTGCTTGCACCAAGTCTTCTACAATGTTGTAGTTTTAGGCAACATGTGTAGAGGTGTTATGAGTCATGCGATGAAGGGTCCTTTTTGGGGGATGAATGACAGGGTTAGTAGCATGCCTTTCGATATGGAGATCGTTGGGTAGCAGTGGATTTGAACTCAAAGCAGGCTCTTGAGCATCAGTGGCTAGATTTCCATAGGTTTTAGCTCTAGTTTGGAGTTCAATTGTCTCCATTCCATAAATGGCAGATGGTCCTTCATAAAAAAGATGAGAACCACCATTTCCCCCTTGCAGGTGTTGTGGTGGGTTTGCAACAAGATGTTGATGTTATTGTTGATTAGGGAAAGGGTTATGTAGGAAAACGAGGGTCCTCCCAGTATCCTTTTGCGTAATAAAATCTGTGTATTCCTGAAGTCAAGGAAATTTATATGTCTAGTGGACCTCCACACAAATTTTGGAATGGAATGTGGTAGTTTTGTCTTTCCGTTTTTCAGTTTTAGCAATATTTATCTGATTCTAATTATTCTAAGTGTTTGGATACTCCTCATAAGGAGTGGTATTTTTCTTATTCTTCTTGTTCTTATCGCTAGTTTTTTTCGTATATTGAACATTGTTTACGTCAATAGTTGGAAGAGCAACCGATTGGGTAGTGGCGGTGGCAGCTGAAGATGACTGAGAAGCATTCCCACTAAGCTGTGTTATAGCAACACCGAAGGTTTTACCAACGAGGCTGTCAGCATGTGCTCCAGGTTGCTGAGTAGAGGGATCATGGGAGTTTCTAGGGGCATGGGGGAGTAAATCATATAGCATGCCAGATTGCGAATAGATTAGATCTAGATTCTATGCACTACGGATTGATTATTCTTCTGTTATTGCACCTGATAAGGCAACATCCTTAGCAATGGGAGGAAGGAGTGACTTATAGAACCAATCCTATGATAGATGATCTAGAATTGGGGCTTTGACAAGCCTCCCCCTATGTCTCCATTCATAGATGTGATCAAAGATGTGAGTGGTGATGTCTTGGTGCAACATGGTTAGAAGTTTCATTCCGATTTCGTAGCAGATAGGAATCAGATTAACAATGGATGGAATTGCTTGTCCCATAGATTTGATGGGTACTAAAGTGCCCCATGACACATGTGTTAGTAACACTGCCCTCTAGCATAGAGACTGAGGGGTTCCAACACCATAAGGGATTCCAACCAAAATGGTTACTGAAGGGAACCATGGTAGCCCCGCTAGTAGAAGCAGTAAGCTGAAGTCCAAGAGAAGACACAAAAGGAGTGGAGATCATAAAGTTTGGAATTCCACTCACAGATGTTGTGACCAAGTTGCTAGGACTAGGAATATTCCACATTTTTTGAGAAGTTCCATCATGACGAGAGCCAGTTGCTACCCATGATACCACTTTTTCCTCTGAGTGGAGTCCTCTTTAAGCTCTTTCATACTCCCAAAACATGAAAATAGTTTCGAGCACTTTTCTTTTAAAACTCGTTAATGTAAATGAAAATACCTCTACCTGGTATAAGTTTAACCATTTTACACGCTGGATGGAATATTTATAAATAATGAATACTTTAGTTGAACATGGATAAAAGGTTCTCTTGGTTATTGTTCTATGCCTTTTCAAGCCTGAGAGACTAGATTTACAAAACAAAACCTCTTGGATTTTTTTTTCTCCTCTTTTTCAAACTATCTAAACATGAAAAAGAAGTTGAGTTATACCTTCACTGTACTTTTAAAACCATTTATTAGGGGTAAAATTCATAGGGGGTAGCTCGAGTAAGGTCCCTCTCAGGCCTTCCCGGGACCCAAGGCAGACAGTCAGATTAGCTGCAACATTCACAAAGAAAATATATGCATGTTCATACAATTATTGGATTGACGATATGAAACAGAGAAGGATTACCTCTATGTGTAGTGATGATCTATTGGAGAGCTCAAGGTGGTGTAGTGGAAGTCTGCCTCACCAACTCCAAGTCTGAATCCTACAGGAAAACAACGAAACTAGTAATCTTCATAGTGTTATCACAATAAGCAATCAAAGACAGACATATAATCAAACATGAAACAATATAAGTCTAAGCCACTTATAACATGTATCTCTAACAAATAACTTAATAAATGTAATAACAAGACACCAAGTGGACAAAATAGAGGCAGTTCTATTATATTGAATGAAGGAGGGTTACAGCAATCGTTTTGGCCAAGCCTCCTTTAGTCCTCTGACTTCAAGCTATCTCTCCTCAATATCATAGTGTGAAAATGCTTAGAAAAATAGTTCTAAATGAGCCATGCCAACCATGAAACCTCACACTAACAAAATTTCACTCCTCACACAATCAACCTTTCAACCTTTGACAATGATCCCTTGCCTCCAACTTATACGATTTTGGGAGGATCAACCTTTCCATTCTTCTCCATTTGTTTGATTAGGGAAAAATCCATTATGTTTCCGTGATTTTATATTTTTTTCCCTCTTTTGATGCTTATTTAGGTTTAGAAATGTCCAATAAGAGGCTTGCACCACAGGCTACCAGATTTTTGGACTGACTCCTTGAGAAAAAGCCAGAAATGTGAGTCTGTTAACTCGGAATTCGCCTCTCATTCTTCATGAAACACGGGAAACACTACCCTTTAGGAAAAAAAAGGTGTTAACCTAGGCACTAACGCTTCCTATAGGAAGTAGAGAAGTTTTATAACTCGGCCTGGTAGTTTCTAGGTGCATTACCATGGAAAATTAGGTCTATGTCTAGGTCAATTTATTCCATCCATGTGTCCTTCTCCTCTGAGTTGATGAGGAGGTCATTTGTAGTATAAAAACCATTAAACAATGTATGACTCATCAAGAATGATGAAATGATACCACTCCTTCTCATATTTCTTTAAAAATAATTAGATGGATTGATCTAAGGGATCAACTTATATGTCAAGCACGTGTTATCCTCCTCAAGCTTGTAAAACAATAAAGAGGTACTATAATTTTTTTTTTGGAAAAATTGGGAAATAGGGCATCAAACCTATATATGTTAGCGAGTTGCTCTTGAACACGACACTCTCTCACCTTCGTGATTGTTTTGGGTTGGGGAGTCATCTTGCATCTCTATTGGTCACACCTTAATGGAAGCCTTCACGATGGGTCTTTGAGTTAATGTTGCCAACTTCATATAAAGTGTTTCCGATATGCTAAAGAGTATTCCACCCTAAATTGACATCTGCTACAATAATTTTAATCTTCCTTTCATGTCTTTTGTCCCTGAAGCAACTCCTAATCATCAACATTATGTCTTAAACCTTCACTAGTACAAAATGGCTAATTAGTTACTAAGAAAAGGACTAAAATTTACATACAAATGACCATTTTTCAATTAATGACCAATAGTAGCTAATTTACAATGTCTTATAACACGACCAACGTTTAGTCACTTTCAGCTTCGTCATTAATTAATTGTCTCAATTTTATTGTCTAGTAGTATATTTAGTCATAAATTTGGCCATTGATTTAGTCATTAATTGCCACAACTAATGAACAAATACACAACAAAATATACTACTATATGATCACCTGAAAAAACCTATTAATGACTAAAATAATATGACTAAAATGTTGGTTGTGTTATAAGATACTATAAATTAGCTACTAATAGTTATGTATATGCAAATTTTAGTCGTCATTTGAAACCAATTAATGACCAAAGAAATATGACTAAATTTTGGTCATGTTATAAGATATTGTAATTAGCTACTAATAGTCGTATATATGAAAAATTTAGTCGTCATTTGTAATCACAAATTTATCATTTACTTTAGTCATTTATATTTTTTGATAGTTTCATATTTCTTATATAAATGACCAATTTAGTAGTTTATATTCATTTAATTTAATTTCATTAATAATCATTATAAACAACTATTTTAGTCACATATTCATTTTATTTGTGTCCATAATTAATCAATATAATCTACTAGTTTAATAGTTTTAAATTGATTGTATGTATTCATTATTAATCAACATAAATTAATTAGTATTATTTTGTGACTAAAGTAAAAAAAATGACATACAATGTGCATGTTCATCTAATATGAAAATGCAAAGTTTCATATGTTATTTACAATACTCAATAATATCAAGTACAACTATAAATAATTTCAATCACATAACTTATATTATATGAAATGTCAAGTATTACAATATAAATTTTCAACTTAATATTGGTTGGATAACAATTTGCACATGAAATATTGTTTCACTACTTCAAACAATATCATTGTGTTTCCAAGGCATTGAAATGAATTCACCAACTATGAATATTTGACCATCAGTGTCTATGTGTGTGTCTCATGTGGGATATTGGATTTAAGGATATCACTAGACCGATTATCTTCTCTTTCTTTCTACATTTTTCGCTCCAGTTTTATTGTTCTCCTCTTTCTCCAATTCCTACTTATTACCATCATACAGAGTTCCTCTTCTGAAAACAAAAAAAATATAGAATGAAGAGTATAAGAAATGAAAGAAAATGAATAGTATAATATAAGTTAAAGTAGGTTATAAAGAGTTTATACGACATAGACTTTAACATCAGCAATTTCAATGTCATTCCCCCCGGAAGAGCAAGAAACTCAAACAAGTTTTCTTCAGTTGGTCAATAGTGTCCACTATGTGGCCAGTTTACATGTATAAACAAAGCAAGTAAAAATCACCATAGAAAAGAACACATTAGTAACTTAGTATTCAACCTTCAAGGAAATATTATGCACAATCATGTCAACTAAGTTAGATGCTAAAAATATTAGCAGGAGATAACTTATGAAATTAAATAACCTGAGGTGTGATGTCTAATCCTTGTCGTTTTACTCTCAACAACATTTCATTATTTAATGCATGACTTGGTAAACTATATAGACAACGTGTACTCAAATAACAACATGAAAGAAAACTTTTCTAATAGTCATGAAATTTTTTTAACACAAAACAACTAAAAATATTTCAATCAATATTGTGTAATACTAATTTCATCTTCAAGTTTTGGATGTTTTTTAAATGGACATGATACCAATTTTTTTCAATTTCATAGTTAAAAGACAACACAAAATAAAAATAAACATCATATTATGATCAAACAATAAAGAGGGGATATCATGGAATGAACATTGCAATTATAAAAAATATGTTTACTTGTCCACCAATGATTAACATTCCTAAAACATTTTCTTACCCAAAATAACCATGAGGTGAAATAATCACAACATTAAAAACCATAGGAATCCCTACTCAAAACATTTACAAATTAATTTGATAGATAAGGTGCCTAAAGGATCTCCAACAACAAATGAATCATATCCAAGAAATTCTCTACATTTTCTACCCATCCTTTTTCCAATCCCATTTCCTGTAACTTGCCCACACCAGAGTAAAGTAACAATCAAATGAAGGCACTGAAATTTATTTTTATCTTTTTATATCTATAAAATTTGAATATGAATTGCTTCAGGAACATGTTAATTCATATTTAAAGCCTTCCTGTCATGAGAAGGTATCAATCAAGTAGGACATCAAAAAAATAGACCTCAATGAGGTCCTCTAACAATTCCTACAATATCAATATTTTTGTTACTATTAAATTTTGGGTAGAAAAAAGAACATATCTGCAAAAGAAAAAACCATATATTACTTGTTTTCAAACTTTATATATGGCATATTCTTAGGCAAATTTTTAAGTTGTTCCTCTGGCTTTACTAGAGGGGACTGTAGCTTGGTTAAACTCTCTATCATTCCATTCAATATCATTTTTTGCCAGAAAATGTCACACATTATTCTTTCCCATTTATCAGCATGCTACAAATGATAAATTTGAAGTCACATAAAACCAAGATCAAACCCTTTTCTAACCAAAACAAGAAAACAAACAGTGCATGTAATAAAACTTCACACCTTAAAAATTACTCTACCACATGCTTAAGCTAAAGGTGAGATTCTTTGAATAATATTTAGATCATACTTAATGGGATATTCATACGTTTACCATGATGTCAATTCAATGCTAGAAGTAGTATATAAATCCAGGTTATTATTAGTGAAATTCAACTATAATTTAGAAAAACAACATTGCAAGGTAGTGGAGAGAGAAACATATTCATAATTAGGATTCTCTATTTTAATTTGAGTTGAGTTGAGTTTGTATTTGAATATACATATTTTTATAAACAAATGAAACAAAATTTTGAGAAACTAAATAGCCATGTGAATTTTTAATCTATCAATATTATATATTCGGTTAGTGCCATGCTCAGTACAACTTTTCATATTGTCACCCTTTTTTATTTTTATATGTTTTTATTTTTTCCACGTGATGTGTTTCCTAAGGAAAACCCCTAGGCACTTCCCCTCATTCCATGGATGGTCCCTAGAATAAATTGGATTTTGTAGAAGCTCAAAGTCGTGTCATGTCACTTATAGGAACAAAACTTGGGTGGACACTCGAGAGGACCCAATTGACAAACCTGTCATTTATATGTAATAATATTTTATATTGAAAATAAGAACCCCTTTTTTCCAAAAAAAATTATGCTATTGGACATTAAAATAATGTATTTCAATATTTTCATATTGGAAAAAAGGTAAAATGCATACGGTGTTAGTCCTAGGCAAAAGGGTTACAACATGATTCACCTTACCATCAATTTGTGTTATGCATACTGCACCAGATTGTTTAGCCATATGCAACAAAGGGTGAAGATGTTGCTACACTACTCCAACTGGAAAAACCCTATTGAAATCCACTTTACAATTTTTGAAAACCTTTTGTTGTTCAACTGCAAGAAATTCCCAAACATCCACTTCGTGCAAATGTTTGTTTTGAGAAAAAATTATGGTCAATTTTCTCAATCACCTATGTTTGAATTAAAGGTTATTCATTATAAAAGCAACCATACAATGAAAACTCAATAAATATCTCTAAATTTCGATGTGTCACAAACACAGTGTGTGTTATAGATTATTTTTTAGCATCTCACCACTAAAGAAGATGACATTGTTCCATCCTCTAGCTTTTCATCAAAGTCTACTTCTAACAATGACAACCCTAGAAATCCAAATTGGCACCTACAATAGGGAAAATACATGTATTTATACAGGGAAATGTCTTAGTTTTAGGAACAATAACATATATTTTTAACCAACTTTTGGATGAAAAAAATTAACAATTGTAAGGTATTTATTGGACATTAAAAAATAATTAAAATGAACTTACCTTTCGACCACAATTAAATTATATATATGATTAGGACAAACCCTTGCAAAATATTTTCTAAGTAACAATACATATTTGATCCCAAAAAAACCATCTAGATATTTAATTTTAGGTAGGCTACCATATTCATCTAGATCAACTTCATCACCCTTCGAAATAACATATCCTACAAATAAAGTTCCTATTGGATCAAGTACTTTGGCCATCTCTATGGCATAAACTTTGTTTCCTATTGTATAAACACGTAGTTCATAAAAATTTCTTGCCTACAACATAAAATATCAAAGAATGAATTAGATGAAAGAAAGAATAGATTCATCTATTGGCATACACATAAGTTGACAATTCCACATTGTAACTCAAATTTTGTGTGTAAGAACTGCAATTTCCAAAGAATTAATAATTCAACCAAAATTATACTAACCTTGTCCAAAAAAATTTAGATGCTAGGCCAAAATTTAGTCGACATTCCCATATAAGGAAGGAAATAAATTTGATGTTGAGGTTTCTCCTCCCTTCCTTAGAATTTCCCTGTGAACATTATCTATTTCAATAAATTGGTGGAGAAAAATAATAATGAATTAGCAACATTTATATACTCACATTATCGTGAATCAGTTCATCTACTTCACATCCCTCTTTCCCTAGGAATCACCAAAATTATAATAAGATGGTTTATATTTTTATGACACCTTAGTTGAATTTAGAAGTGTCTGATCACGATTAAAAAACAAGGCAAAGTTGCTGGTGTTAAACGTCTTACTTTTCTGTCAATTCTATGTGCTCATTCCTATTAGTTTGCAACTCATTTCTCTTCACTTAGCCCTTCAAAGTGATTATCCACATCAAGCCAAAGATTCAAATTATTTTTTGTGATTGTGGTATTTTCATTAGAAAAACTCTATGACATGGGTATAACCATGCTAGAATCCTTTGGAAGTGTTATGTATTTTTTAGTATCTTCTTTTGGATATTTAGAAGATTCATTGAATTCCTAATCCAAGTGAATGGGGTAAGTTTCTCTAATGGATTTCCCAGCAAAAATTTGTGATGATAGAACAAATAATATTTTCATGTTAGAATTTTTTATAATTTCAACAAATCTTGCAATATTTTCCATGAAATTGGGTTCAATATTAGGAAAATAAGCAACCCGTTACAAATTTGGACCCGGATTTGTAGTTGTTGGTCCTAAATCCATATGTTTATGCATGCTCACTAGGATGAAATGTTTATCTGTCCCACTGAATTTCACATTACCATTACCTGAATTCATGTGAGGAATATGAGAGGTATCACAAGAATTCATTTGAGGCTTCCAAGAGTCTCCAACCTTCCCAACCAACAAATAACATGAATGATGAGTAATTCATCCAAGGTAATATTGGAAAAAAATATAAGAAATAGTTAAACAATGCAACATGTTACATTTGAAATGGCTTACAATTGAAGTCATATGTGTCTCTTCCAATATGGAGAAACAATGATGCAAGTCATATTTTCAAAGGCTACCAATTAATCCAAGACAAATCACCAAAGCCCATCCCTTAGGTCACTTACTACAAACCACATATAGGGAATGAAATGAAAAATAAAATAAAAGAAAAATATATTTTCAACTATTACATCTCTCAAATAGTCATTACTCACAAGATACAACTCAATCAATTGTGTTGAAAATGCAGCATGTATTATAGTGGAAGTTCCTTGAGTTTTAGGTTTGGAAGAAAATTTTACTGCTTGCAATGTATTTTTAAGTTGTACATTTGAATTCTTAAGTGTGTTTGTGTCAGATGTTATTGCTTTCCCAGAAGCGATACAAAATGATTTACTAAGACCTTGGGAAGGATTTGTCTACTGATATTGATCATGCCTTTGTGCAACCCGTGCTTGGTTAATGAGGTGCATAGGTGTAGTTTGTTTACCACTATATCTATCAATACAAAAGGTATTATATTTGATTTTAGAGTGATTGAATGTTTGTCATCAGCAAGCACTCCCACTTCCTCACTATATTTTTTATCCAAAGTTATTTCCACATGGGAGAAAGTAGAAACAACCATGAATGTTGAAAGCTATGTTACATTGAGACATTATTTGGCACTCACAAAACATTTTTGAGAGACTGAACATGGTGCTATTTTCTTATGAATCTTAGATATAGTTTGATTTTGAGACACATGCCATTCCATGTGATTGTTGTTCTCTTCTTGAAACTTGAAACACAAACTGCATGTTGTGCATTTCCTTGGAAAATCGTTATGCAATCCCCTAAGAAAAATTTCATGATGAAATTAAGTATATTTGAATTAAATTGAGTTCGAATGATATCCTAAGCAGCAGTCAGTGCTTCACCTGGAACAGACTTTGGAGGTGTTTCATTAAAATATGGGGCTGGAAACAAGGATATCGTAGTAGAAACTGCACGTATAGTTGCATTTTTATTTGGGAATTGATTTGCTATTATAGCCAAAGAAACAAGTATAGAGGGATTAGAAGAAGAGGTGGTTGAATTTTATGTACATGTTACAACTTGTTCCATCAGTGAAATTAAAAGAGATGACACATTGTCTATCCAAGATGGTAATGTGGTGTTTGAATTTGTCAACTATGATGTCAGTGATGTAGATACTACCAATAATTAAGTTGGTGGTGGGCCAGGAGGAAGAGGATGTTGAACTCATACAGCCTAGGAAGACAATTTATTGGGCCCTATAGGAAGTAAATTAGGCCTTGATGCTAAGCCTAAATTAGGATTATTCAAGCTACTACTCACAACAAATCCCATTGTTTGGGATGCCCATAACTTAACTATGATTTTTGTGGATGTTGGGATTGTGTCAATGCATAAGATAAAGTAATATTTTGAAATAGAGTAAGGATAATTTGTTGTACTTCCTGAGGTATTGGTAATTGTTGTGGAATTTGGGTACCTTATGAAATTTTGTGTGGTAACTGATTCAAAATCTTTGTAGCAACTTCAGATTGTGACATTTTTTGTAACTATGGTATCTATTGAGGAATTTATTGAACAGACTATGATTGAAGTGGAAATTTTTGAAAGGATTGTAAAGATATCTTGGGAATTAATGGAGAGAAGGGAGTTGAACTTGCGATTGACCATACTTCATGAAATTATTCTAATGTTGATGGTTTATTGATTGAAACTATTGATGTTGAAGGGATGGTGTAGATGGAGGTCGAGGTGGTAGTGTTTGTATAGAAGGTTGTATAAATTGTGTGCTAGGAGATGCTAGGTACCTATATTAATAGTATAGTCCCTTATTGTGGTTAGTGCAACCCATTTATTGTTATTTTTGTACCCATGTAACCCCCATATTTTTATTATTGTGCCCTTACATTATTACTATTAGGTCAACTAGGATTATATTGTGACCCCATGGACTCCTATATATATAAAAGAGGTTTTGTCATTTGTATCATCCAAGAATTGTACATTTATGTAATGTAAAGGAGGTTTCCCCCTTGAAGTGTCTTATTTATAAGGCGTTGATCTCTCTTTTATTCTATTTTTGGAGCTAGTTTCATAACATTTTAGAAGGAAAGGAAGTTGAATTACAAGGTATTGGAGGGAAGAAAAGAAAGATAATAAGCTCTAATGTCATGAAAAAGATTCCGAAGAAATAACAATGAGGTTTAATTTCACAATTATGCTCACTAGAAGTTCCAACATAAAAATAATCTGTTTCTCCATATGTGCAAAAAATCTTGGACAATCATTCCAAGGTGTTTGAAACTCCCAATGGACTCCCACCTAAAGAACGAAATTTAACGTATGATTTTGGAAATGTTAGAGGTTGGTATAATTCAATCGAGTCAAAGTTATTTCTCTACTCCAGTACTATTGGTGCACAATAAGGATGGATCATGGTGCATGTGTCCGGATTATAGGGATCTCAATAAGCTCACTATTAAAGATAAATTTCTCATTCCCGTGATTGATGAATTATTGGATGAATTACATGGAGAAATTTGTTTTACCAAGTTGGATCTTTGTTCAAGATATCAACAAATTAGAATGAAGACTGAAGATATTCCAAAAATAGCATTTTGAACTCATGAGGGTCATTATGAATTTTTGGTCATGCCTTTTGGACTTACCAATGCACCTTCTACATTTCAAGGGTTGATGAATTCCATTTTCAGACCCTTCCTTAGAAAATTTGTGTTAGTATTTTTTGATGATATACTAATCTACAATAGTTCATGGAAGGATCATGTTCAACATTTTGACATGGTGCTCAAAATATTGGAGGAGAAACAATTATATGCAAAAACCTCCAAATGTTTCTTTGGATTACAAGAGGTGGAATATTTGGGTCATATTGTATCTCACGAAGGTGTTACGGTAGACCATAAAGTAGTTGTGAGGATTTCTTGGGTTAATAGGGTATTATCACAAGTTTTTTAAGAATTATGGGAGAATAGCAGCACCTCTAACAACATTATTGAAGAAAGACGATTTTTCATGGAATCTTGAAGCAACTGAGGCCTTTGAACATCCTAAAGAGGCAATGTGCCAAGCATCGGTCTTAGCTACTCCATATTTGACAAAAAACTTTATTGTGGAATGTGATGCCTTAGGAAATGGAATTGGTGTTGTTTTAATGAAAGAGGGAAGACCCATTTATTCTGCAAGTTGTCCAATCAAAGGAAAGTATTTACAGAAAGCTATTTATGAGAAGGAAATGTTGGAAATACTACATGCACTAAATAAATGGTGTCCTTACCTAATGGGAAGACACTTCAAGGTAAAAACTAATCATGATAGTCTTAAATAATTTTTGGAACAAAGAATATCTTCAGAAGAACAGCAAAAATGGGTCACAAAGATGTTGGGTTATGACTTTGAAATCATCTACAAAAAAGGGAAGCTAAATGTTGTTGCAGATGCACTCTCAAGAAAGGATGAAGAGGTGGAAGCATTGCTTTTTTCCATTTCTATTATCCAACCATATTGGATAACCAAAGCAAGGGATGAATGGAAAAAGGACGAAGAAGTGTGGACACTCATTCAAAAGTTGTAGCAAGATCCTAGTACATCTGATACATTTTGTTGGAAAAATAATTCCTTATGGTACAAAGATCACTTATATATTTGTAATAATTCCCAACTAAAACAAAATATTCTTTTTGAATTGCACACTTCTCCCTTAGGAGGACACTCAAGATTTTTAAAAAGTTACCATAGGGTGAAGAAATATTTTTTTGGGGATGGCCTTAAATATGCTATTGAAACGTTTGTGGCAGAATGTTTGATTTTCCAGCAAAATAAAGTTGAGATGATTAAGACCCTAGGCCCTATACAACATTTATCCATTCCAATTCAACGTTATGAGGATATTTCAATGGATTTTATGATAGGTTTACCTATGTCCGAAGGAAACCGTGTCATCATGGTGGTAATTGATATACTTACCAAGTATGAAAATTTTTGTGCATTATCTCATCCATTTAAAGCAGGTACAATAGCTATTGCATTTATGGAAACAATTAAAAAGATACATGGAAACCCAAATATTATTGTAAGCGACAGAGATCCCATTTTTACTGGAAATTTTTGGACGAAATTATTTGCTTGTTTGGGCACTCAACTAGCTCATAGCTCATCTTATCATCCTCAATCCGATGGGAAAATTGAGATAGTGAAAAAATGTTTAGAAGGATATCTTCATTGTTTTGTATCTGGTAAACAAACACAATGGGTCAAGTGGTTACCACTGGCTTAATGGTGGTATAACACTTCCTTCCATACTGCAGCAAAAATGACCCCATTTATGGCACTTTAGGGATATCATCCACCGCCCATCACATCATCTTGAAGATAAAATTATAAGGTTCAAGCAGTGGAATATCACATTGAGCATCAAAAACAAGTTCTCCAACTCTTAAAGGATAACCTAAATTTGACACAAAATCGAATGAAACAACAGGCAGATGAACATCACAGCGAGAGAATTTTTTATATAGGAGACTGGGTATTTTTACGGCTACAACCATACAAACAAATGTCCCTCAAGAAAGCTAAGAAGGATAATAAATTATTTCCAAAGTACTATGTTCCTTACAAGGTTTTCCAAAAGATTATTACTATGGCATGCAAATTAGAGCTTCCTTCTTCTTCTCGAGTGCATAAAGTTTTCCATGTTTCATGCTTAAAGAAGGTTATAGGTGAAAAACTTCCAGTTCAAACAATATTTCCAAAATTTTTTGAGGAAGGAAAAATCATATTGGAACCTGAAGTAGTCATGGAAACAAGAACTTGACAATTACGAAATCGATTACTTTCAGAGTATCTCATCAAGTGGAAGAAATTACCCATTGGAGATTATACATAGGAGGATGAGAATTTTATACAGAAGCATCTAGAGCTACTCAAGCATTGAGGAAATCAATTTTTTAAAGGATAGGGGGATTTTAGGTCCCTATATTACTAGTGTAGTCCCTTATTATTATTAGTGTAGCCCCCTTATTGTTATTGTTGTAACCCTTTAACCCCCATATTGTTATTATTGTGCCCTTACATTATTATTGTTAGGTCATCTAGGATTATATTGTGACTCCATGGACTCCTATATATAGAAAGGAAGTTTTTTCATTTGTATCATCCAAGAATTGTTCATTTATGTAATGTAAATGAGGTTTCCCTATCGAGGTGGCTTATTTCTAAGGCATTGATCTCTCTTTACTTCTATTTTTGGAGTTGTTTTCATAATAGGAGACAAGAAGAAAGTCTATGTTATTTTTTCCTTTCTGAGAAAGGAATGTCACTTCATGATGGTGTCACAGGTGACAGGAATTCAAAGTTCGCAAGATCAAAGCCAAGGGAAGATCCAGAATTTTCCTGAGATTTTTGTACCATTCCTAATGGTATTTCTATACCTATTAACCTACAGTCATTTGTTGAATACACAAGGTTACCAACAAAATGAGTTAAATTGAATAAATATGCCAAGCCAAAACTTGAATTGTTGTGGCCACGAACAAAAAAATGAAGCGTTTTTCGCCTTGATTATGAATATGGGCTATGATTTTGATGTTTCAAGTGAGAAGGCTGACCAATTACAATTCGATGTCCTAATTCACCTTGAATACTTTGCAAAAAAGATGATGTATTAGTGGAACTATATTTCAAGACATAATACTTGATTGCAGAAGAGAAGATGGCTAGTGCTCTTCAGACTCCTACGTTAAGAAAATTATCATTCTGATAAACATCCTTCATATTTACATATAAATGAAATCACTAAAAATTAAAAAAAGAAAAAATGAAATGGGGAATAATTTGTCATCAAACTAATTATATTAATAAATACAGCAGGGAGAAAATAAAGCTACCCTTCTAGGAGGTCATCTCTCCTTCTCACTCATTGACAGCAGGGAGAAAATAAGGATACCCTTCCAGGAGGTTGTCTCTCCTTCTCACTCATCATAGGTATATCCATGTGAGACAAGGGTCCATACATCTTCCAATAATTGTTAGGAAGATAAGGTTCTAGACCCATTATTTTCTCTTTCTCTAAGCCTAACCACTTCTTTAGGTCACCAGGAAAATAATCATCTTTCCTTGAGTTATCACTTCCTTTATCGTGATTCTCCAATCTTGGGCTCATATCCTCCCACATGTATTATTATTCCTCTAATTTTTTCTAGTTTCTAGACACCATTCTACTATTTACTATATTAATTTCCTGAGGTGGTTGTACATGTGAATGTAGTTCACACGAGGATCTCTCGCCCCTATAATTCCCATAGGCATCAATTAGAGCACCATGCATTGGATGATGCCTATAGTCACAATCATTCCTAGAACCATATGCTACACTCATATTAGTAGTGTCGAGTTTCTTGAGGTGATCTTCATCGCCTTTCCCACCCATTATCTATCTTTCTTTTAATTTTTATCATTCGGCCTTCCAAAAATCATTGATGGAGAAGAAGTCCTTCCAACTCTGATTCTTGATTATTCCAGAGGAGCACTCCTTCCTCCAACACTTGATGGAGAAGGATCCCTTCCAATTCCAACTCTTAACCTGGAGAGCAGAGAGGAAGGTTTTCCAACTCCCATCCTTGAAAAGGGGGAGAGAGGCCTTCCAAGCTAGTCTACTTGAATATATGAGATTGTGCAAAAAGACATTTTCATATATACTAAGAAATCGACATCCAAATCAAAGAGTAATATAATTCTTAATTTGTTTTTCAGTTTTGACAACCTTAGGAGATTTTATTGTAATAACCAAATTCAAACTCATCAAAACTGTAACTGGCCTAGGGAAAACACTCTAGCACATTAAACACCTTATAATACTACAACGTATCCATCTCGCAATTCTAGCTGCCTTTGTTGCTAAATAGGCATATAAAGAGCTCTATATTTAAATTTTCTCCTACAAATCAACACCATATCATTTTAATGCATCTGGTTTCTTACCTAATCATGCTTCACTCCAAGCTTTGGCAATAGTTTTCTTCTTATCATCATCACAGTCTTCATACATATTCTTCTCTCAAGGATTATTGTCTTATTATAGTTACATTTTGCTTCTCCAACTAAAAATGCAAAGGCAGACCTTTTGAAAACCAATTGTAAGAAAATGAATGAAATTTAATTGTTTGGACTATATAACCATTATTACCTTCATCATATTCATGATTGATGTCGTTGGATCTTTTTTCTTGTCAAGGTTTGACTTCAACTACACACAACAATCAACGGAAATAGGTCAAAATCTTAATGAGAAAAAAACTAAAATACATTGAATAGAGCAATACATGCTCCCATAAATTAAAAATAAAAAATTAATAAAATAAGAAGAAAATCTAAAAATCATTACAAAATATGGAATTTCAGCAACTAACCTTATCCTCCTTGTAATAAATATCTAGCCAATTACCCTTCTTAGCCTTCTAAAGAGTAATAATAGCATGTTGATGCTTAACAACGAGTCTGCATTTTTCTGGCATAGTGTCATTGTTCAACTTTAGCACCCCACAACAATTATTTTTTCCTTCGATATCATGAAGTTTGACATTAAACGACCAAGGTTGGAAATTAGAAACATATTCTCTTCATTTAATCCCTCAAGAAATAGATATACCTGAAAAAATTTACATTACTAAAAACCATATGAGGATCTTGGAAAAAATAACATATAGAATAGCATTCTTGGTTGTTCGAAGCTCTTTCACATTATAAAATAGCTTACTCATTCTTAAAAAGTTCTGAACAAAAATGATGATGTAAACCTCACCTTCAATTTTTCATTATTCAGATCCCACCTAAATGATTCGAGTGTTATGTAGGATTTTTCTGGTTTTTTTGCAGTAGAGGTTTGTAAAGGTGTTTCTACCTTTGCAGGACCTTTTGAGTCTATGGTCACTTGGGCCTGACATGAGGCCATAGAAGCAAGTAAATCTTCTTGAAAAAAATGTAATTAAATTCCTAGAATAGTTTTTCGCATATCCTAGTCCATGAAATAAGATACTTAGAATAAATGTTGTAAAAAATTTGAAACAAAAGTAAAATGTTCCATTCCATATTGCAACACAAAATATCCGTTATCATTACTAGATAATTTATCTTTGCAATAAAATATTAATATTTGAATAGGATTGTTTACAGTGTTTAACAATGTATCATACTTTATATATATATATATCATTAAAGTTAACATTTACTAAAAGAATACTGGAACTATTTTGCACCTTAAATGATATAAAGCCCTTTCTAGACACCATATGCCAGTGTTTAACCTATCAAATTAATCAATGATTGTAGCAGAGACACCCCACAATCCCTCCCAACCCACCCCTAGCCCAACCCCACACAGACCTAGGCACATTTTTTATTTTGATAAAAGGAAGCAGGGATGGAAAATCCATCTCCCCCCAGCCACATTGGGTTCAAATATACCCATACATATCCCTGGTTGTGATCAAAAGGAAGTAGCAATGGAAAAATTAGATGGCCAATGCTTTGAAATCAAGTTGACAATAAAGAATGTCACTGGTTCTGTGTTAGGGAGCTGAGAAATAACTACAGGCTCAAAGAACTCCATGGCTTTGTTCCATTTTATCATAGAGAGAAAATGAATTAGATTTTTTTTGCATTAAATTCATCTTGGAATATAGTTGAGATGCTACAGGTAGACAAAATAAAGGCTACCTCCCTTGGCATTTCATTGGGAAGAGACCCCTCCACCTTCAATTTACATCTAGTCAAAGTGTTTATATTTTGCTTGAAGGTTGAACACCTACGAACATGGATCACACCACCCTACTTACATGTTAGAAGTTTCAGGTTATCTTATTATTCAGATAGCTTAATTCAATTGTGTGTGTAGGGCCTATTGAAATGGGAATACACATCTACAACATTCCCACATTTTCAGTGTCGCAACATAAATGTCATGCAATATTTGATATGATGCTAGGTCACACTTCGATGGAAGGGCTAACATTTGAAGGTTATTGGATTAAATTAAGTACAATATGTCATTCATATATAGGGATTTACAAATTTACTTTTATATGTCACAATTGAAACCCCCATGAAAGGGTTTATACTCTATAAATTGTGTATATATAAAGTATGGTCTAACTTGTTTGTATTATTTAGGAATTTCTCTAAATTTATTCTATTTATACATGCCATTTTCTTGACAGTACCTTTAAAATTCCATGGTCTATATTGTTTGTATTATTTTCAACTTTCTCTACATTTACTCCATTTATACCCACACTTTTTCTAGCAGTACATTGGGCAATATTCAATCAAAAGATAACAAAATTTTTTACTTTACAGTCTTGAAGTGCATTCTACTGATCATGGAGGATAAGTCGATGGAAAATTTCAGTGGAGGGATTTTATAGGCCAAATTTTATTTTTGTTGATTAACGTTAATCTTAAGCTAAAGGGTAAACCTCATTTTTTAGTCTTGGTGTATCCTCAAGGAATTCATATCATGTACATTACATGTGGGATATTTTGCACAAATAAAAAAAATACCTCCAGTGAATACTTAGCATGCACATTACATTTGGAAAGTTTACAAAGACATAAAACACAACCTCCATAATGTATATATTAATAGAGTGTATGGGTAACACCTTGAAGAAACATCCTCCTACAATTTTATAGAGGTAGCGAATTAACAATTTACCCATCCATTGGTGGCTATTGAAGAAAATACTAGACAAGTATTCGTAAGTAGTAATTCCTTAGACATATTTAGCACTAATACATAACATCATCTTGTTAGTTATGGATAGGTACTTGAAATTAGTAATTGTTTATACATAATTAACACTAGTAATTGTTCACAAATCTGTTCATATAAAACATAGATTGACAAATACTCATTGGCTCTTACTTCTATGACTAGTTATACACTTTGACACAACACACTCTATCTTCCGAATATGTATTGTATTAAATAGAGCAAGAACATTATATCATAACCATATTTTAAAGTTTTCATCTTTTGAACTTAATATAGCACAACCATATTGTAAATTATAGCTTAACCAAAAGGATCTCTCATGAGAACTACAAACACAAGGACCATACGTATTCTGAGGAAATATTTCACACATATTTTAATGAGCATCACTCCCTGTTGTTTCTCTACTTTTTGAGAGACAAATCAGATATATCCTTCTCGATGCATGAGAGATTGAGAGTTAGATGGATCTATGTTGGTAATATGGAGATACACAACCAAGATATGTCATCCTTTATCTATACTTAATCATAGTCCAAGATTACAACTTTTGTTTGGCCCAAAAATCTATTTTGGGGCATATAATAATAAAACAATATGCCTACTTTGAAAAATCAACAATTCACTCACCAAGGGTGAACTATGTCACAAGTAGAATTATACTCACGTGAAGAAGATGGAATTTTATCCTCTCTAAATACCCAAGCTAGAAACATACATTACAATATTATGTTATGTCAGCAACAAGATAATGTTGCAATATTAGGATTTGGTCCTTATTTAAGTCACCATATTACATAACAATTTTTCTGTGTATGCACTCTCTACTACATCCATGCCAACAAATTTGATTGAGAAATTTAAAATATGCTTAGAATTAACTTTTTTTCATAGATCAAACATTGCTTTCAAATGGGGATGCAGACATTTTCTTCTCCTTTGCAACATCAAATCTTAATGTACCTTTGTTTGTTGAGTTAAAAATAGTTATTAACACTTCAACTCCAGACATCAATTTCTCGTCACTAAACCCTTTGTTTGATATAAGGACAACTCAAACAAATTACACCATAATTCAAGGGACTTAATAGCCATGTATGGATGTCACTGGAATTTGAAATGCATTTAAAATTGATCTTTCCAAAAATTTCAAATGTCCTATTCTATGGGCTTAAGTTTTAACTTTCAATGAAATCTCGAAATTTCCCATGATATGGGATTAACTTTATAGCATATACCTTATGTCTTTAAAATTTTAAAGCTTTATCTTTGAAAATTATAGCCAAACTTAAACCCCAAATAGGTATGGGCTTAACTTTACAACATGCCCCTTGTGGCTTTAAACCTTACCTTTGAAAAGCACAACCAAACTTAAACCCTAACTAGGTAACTGTTTGTGATGCTTACCGTGTCTCTCCTTGTACTTTGATTGATATTATTACAAGGATTTTTGTATCTGATCTTAGATTGATCCAAATACTTTCAATAAATTCTATAACTTGAAATTAGAATTTTTGTCTTGCTGCTTGCCATTTTTTAATAATTAAAATGATGCAAAAATGAAAGGGTTTGTGAAAAAAAAGTGAAGCTAGTCTCTCAAGTGAATAATTATCATCCAATTTTAATACTTTTTTACCACAATATAGGCTTTCATCTCATGTTTAGGACATTTATGATTATAAACCTAGAAATTGCAATACTTTTTGTATATTCACATTGACAATTTACCCATTAGTTTGTAAATAGAGATGGTTTATTTCTTCAACTTGATATACATCAACCATAAAATAATAAAAATATACTTTAGATATCCCTTGCTCTAGAGTTGCAACCTAATGTACTACACTGGGGACTTATGCAACTAAATGCACTACTATGGTGCCTACATTGCAAAAAACTCAATCTTATGTTAGAGCCTATACATAACATCATATTGTAGTGTTGATAGCCAATAACCATTGTATTATGGCTTTATACATTGTGTGGCCATGAGAAGGCCTTGTAGTATTTTTCCCTTTAATTTTAAACATGATTGAGTCCTTTATTAACAGACCAGTAGGATAGGTACCATAATTATTTAGATGTACTTTTATGTAAATATTTCAATTATATGACCTTATAAACTAAAAATAATTTTCCTTTTTTAGTTCTTTATATTGCTAAATTAGATCAAGGCTACTTTTAACATTGAAAATTTCACATAAATTATAAGTTCACCTGAAAATAGTCTCCGGGGATGTGAATAATTTGGCAGCAAGTCATATATATACCTTCCAACAATTCCAGATGGACATATTTGAGATAAACTATATTCCTGTTGATGTGGAGGGTTGTGTCTTTATCAAACAACTCTATGGGGAGCTTTTGATTTCCCAGCCATACATAAACCTCTAAAATATAGACCCACGTCACCTACACTAGCCTTGGGTATGACTAGTTCTTCTGAAAGCCTAACATCAGTCATTGTTGTAGTGGTAGAAGGAATATTTAGGTTGCTAATGATGGTGTTCCGTCTAGGAGCTGTAAGTCAGAGGTAACCATCATACCATTATGAATAACATGATGGACCTAGAATGTTTTCCAAAGTCTAAAGATGATTGACCTAGAATATTTTCCAGAGTCTAAAGATGATGGACCTAGAATGCTTTCCAGAGTCTTTCTTTTACACTATCCTCGTCTTCCATCCATAGGATGATTTTCACGACCATTTTTTTTCTCTAGAAAATATCCAACCACGCTGCTACAAGAAAAGGTCACTTGTTTAGATTCTGATCCAACCAATTGAGTTGACTGAGGAAACCAACTTCAATCCATGAATGGTTTTCCTTCATTTGCAATTGTTGTTTGATTGGTGCTAAATTTATAATTATTACCATTAGAATTAGTTCCATAGTTACAACTTGAAAATATATGTAAATGATCATCCATGACCTTGTTGTTGATGGAATGCACATACACACTTTCAGAATGAAGGACATGTGATTCCACCACTTTCCTTTCAAACCTTGAAGTTGACTCCACATTTTAAACTGGATTCCAACCAATAACCATTTTATCTTCAGAACTGCATCCATGATCAACTAAACTATCAGAATTTTTTGTGCTGCTAGTGACCCAACCCATTAAAAAAAGAACTATTTCCACTATATTGACTGCCTATTTTTCTGAACCTAAACTTGGGATGCTCCCTATAGCTTGATAATCGGGAAAACATGGAGCATCCATGAGATTCGATAGCTAACAAGGATACATACGTGATTCAATAAACACATTTTGTTCGTCAAACATATTTTCCAAATAAAATTTTGTTTGTATAGTGTGCAATGTGCTCCTTGGGCTTACATTATAACTTAAAAACTAAACCCTATATAGCTTAAAAGTCAAAACCTATCAAAATCACAATTTCTAAATTACTATAATATAGAAACACATGTTGTTGGAAACACTAATAGAAAATATGCATCACAGTTTTATATAATATGAAAAAAATAAACTATAATTATATATATAAAAAAAAAATTCTATCCATCTCAACAGTGTACCATGTATCTTCTTTAAGCAATAAGAAACACATCTAGGCTTTGGAGTCAGGAAACCTAATTTTTTTACACTCTTACATTGTTCAGAAGTGAATATTTAACATTTTAATTATGTTGTATATTTCTTCCTTGAATTGAGTATTGCCATTATTTTATAGCCTTTGATAATTCACTTTTTCTATATTTCTTGGATTGTATTTGAATTTAACCACTTCAACATTCTAGATGGGGTTATGCCATGAGCTCCTCATAGCTTGTTTTTGTTCATATCCACTGGCTTCTTGTCCTCTAACATCGAAGATGAGTTGTTAGTGTCTCTCCTTTCTTTATTTGCTACTTTACACTTGTCACTCTTGAATTTCCTTGAAAATTATATTTTGAAATAATTAACAAAGAGAGGGGCTTCCCCTATTTTGGGATCTATGATGAGCCCTAACCACTCTTATCTTACCTCCATTCACTTATGGTGGAAAATCACAAAACTAATTTTCATGTATCCATTGTCTTTTTTCAAAAATGAACCACTAGCCTTTTTGTTGACTTATAATACCTAGATATCAAAACTATTTCTTAGTACAAGTCCCCCAATTCAGTTCCCAGAATTTGTAAATTGCTTCCTAGACAAGTGATGGGGAATTAAGATGAAGAGATACTATATTTTAGACATTGGTTGAATTTGAAGCTAAATTAAGAAGATTGGAAAGATAGGAAAAAATGAAAGCACCACCCACCAGAATATATCCAATAATTTATTGCCAATAATTTACCGTGTCATTCATGGAATCATATTAATACAAGAAATAGTGGCAAGACCTATAAATCAGTGAAGAAAGAATAATGCAGAACTGAATACAAAACTTTGCCAAATACAATGAGTATGCAATAAAATTTGATTGTAAAATCTTCCCTCCACTAAAACGTTTGGAAAAGTAATTCCATAACATAACCTTTGCACTGACACATAGTAATGACCCTAAATATAGGCACTAAACAAAATAAGACAAAATTTGAATGGGGTCTAGAGGTAAGATAAGAAAATAACCCGAAAAAAATCATCAGATTCCAACATTGAGTCAAATAGAGTTATAACTCTATCACCAGGATAAGGATGCCATTAACTAAATTTAAATAAATATGTAAGTTGCACTGCAGGAAAAATTATCTATATATACATTATTTCATAGTGGGAGAAATCCTACAAAATATCAATGTGTCCAAAGAGTTGTAAATGAGTAGAGGAACAAGAGTTAAGAATATTGAACAAGACATGTCAAAACTAAGAAGAAACCATGCAAAGCCTTTATGCTAGAATTCATTATTATTAAATATATTGGTAACTTTACAAAGTTCAACCAAATGTGCATCTGCATGTAAATTTCAACATTCTCTTGAATTAGTAGAGGTTGATTCATATTAAAAATTAATGCACCTTTTGGACATAGGCTTCCATGTCACCAATACAACATCAACATATAAAGCATCCTTATGCTAAAGATAAATTCTAAGAAATTAGTTAAATAGATCTAGTGAATGCAACGCATTAGGAAATGATCTATTACTGGAATAGCACTAAAAGTACCTTTTTTATTTTTATCAATGTTTTTGGGGACTAGGTTACTTTAGTTCTCCTATGTGAGTTGATTTTCAACAAATTTTTCTATATTAACAAGGATAAATATCCATCATACCGTAAAGGTGTGTGGGTTATAACAATGGATGTACAACAAACACTGTCAGAAATTGTACAACCACTAGTGCCAAGTACCAACACACCATTAACTTTCGAAATTTGGACCTTTGGACTCCACATGTTCATTATGAGGCATAACAAGTGTAACTTGGTATTCTAACCTATCTATGTAAAACAAAAATCCCCTAGAAGATATCAGCAGGTTCAACATTTTGTTTGTTATCCTTTGTCGTCCTCAAGATAACTTATGGATGGGATTTACAGATAGGTTGTAGTTGGTGCCCCTAGCACCTGAAGGTCTTGTGTTCCCCTTAGATATTCCATAAAAGAGTAGTTCTTGAAGGGTATGGATAAAATTAGTTCTTGGAGGGACACAAGATATCCAAATTTGTGGGGCTTTGGAGCCAATCTCACATTTGAAAGCTTTAGAGTCCACATACCTATCTTTTCCCATTGAAAATTAGATTTTAACAACTCTCTCTAGAGGAACATGGAATACCTCAAGGCATGAGGACTTGGATCCAATCATGCATTTGAAGGATTTAGAGAATACAAACCTATCTCTTCCTTTTAAAATTATATTTTAACAAATCTCTCAGAAGTTAAACTGCTTGGGCTATGATTTTGTAAGCTAGTTCCATGTCATAAAAAATCAGTTTATTTTTGGTTTGCTAGGTTCTCCTTTGAGTAAAACTACTCAGCAGTAATCCCAGGCCTAGAAGAGAATAGTCTAGTCCAGGGTTTCCCTTACCTCAACCATGTATAGGTCCTGAATAAAAGTTCTTTCACCGTGTGTTTGTGTGTTTGGTGCACAAATGTACGAAATCACACTTGCTTAAGAGAGGTGGTTTTTCTCTCTTAATTTATGGGTCATAGGCAGAAAATAGATGGAGTCAAGAAAGTTAGATGAAAATGCTAAAACATAAACATAATAGAGAAATAAGATGCATATTTAAACATTAAAACTAAACTAAAACTAAAACAAATAACACAGAATCTCTAAATAGAGTCAAACAACTTTAATAATCCAAACAATGGCCCTTACGTCCCCTCTTATTGAGTGCTGGTAGGAAATGAGGATGAAACTTTAACCCACTTGCCAAGGGGCCCTTAGAACTAGGGGTTCTAAGTCCCGATCCAAGGATGTCTTTACTTCTGAGCTGCCTTGGTGCAAATTCTCCCTCTCTCTATTGTGGTGGACTGGAGTTGTTGGATGGCCAACAACTGAGTCCCCTCTATCTCTACTCTACATCACACACTGCTGGTATGGATTGGGGCAATTTTTGTTAGCATAACAATTTTCTCTCTTGTTGTTCATCTCTTGGTGTATTTTTATAGGAGAATTCAAATCCTTCTTCCCTCTCTTGGTACATTGTGGATAGTGACCCAAGAGAGGAGGGTGATTCCATTGTGTGCTCCCTTGAGGTCCTAAGGAGGCTTGGGAGGCTGTCCTTAGGCAGCCTCAAGTGTGGGATCAATGTCCTGGAGTGTACCTTGTGGTCCCGAAAAGTGACTTCCGCCATTTCTAGGATTGCGCACTTTTTTGAGTAAAAAGTGCACAAAGGCGCGCTTATCGAAGGTTTTTGTGTGCAAAGGCGCATCTGTTTGGTTCTTCTTGTGTGCAATTTTATTTTTCCTTTCAGACCTTAGATATTTTTAAATACTTTTAGATTCTGTAATGTCTTTCAGCCCTGCAAATTTTTCTTCCTGACATTAAATAATGTCAGTTTTTCTTATCTGATTTTCCAGTGATAACAATTTCCTCCTAATGTGTGAGGTCTAGGAAGAATTGTATAGCTAAAATACATTATAGTTTCTTTTATGTATACTATGTGTAGAGAGAGAGAGACCTACGTGTAGCTCACATTTGGAGACACCCTGCACCGGCTTGAAGAGAGACCATGTCCTGTGGGATCTGTGCAAGCAATGGCATAATACAATATATACAAATTTTCTACGAGGCAGGAATGTCCCATGCTTGTGATGCTTTGGCTAGTTAAAAAAATCTATTTGAAAGATAGAGATTTTGTTAGTGTCACTGGTATGGTAGTGATCTAATGGTTGATGACGATGACTGCTGACACCCTCAGGGGAGTTTTTTCTTTGACAATAGGTGGAAATTGTTATCCATATGCGTAAAATTGGTATGGCATCTAAATGCTCATGGTACGCATAGGCATTGGTGGGTACCTTCCCATGTAATAATTGTTGAAAGAGATGCTTATAAATGCACGGGTCTTTGACGAATTTGATCAAAGTTCAATGGTTGTAAGGTACAATACCATCTTGACATGAAATATTGTGTTGTAGTCGAATGTCAAGAGGATCGATGGCATTTGTGAGCAATGATGTCTCCCACAGTGCCACTCAAGGATGCCCTTTGTGGAGAGGGGTGATTCAAGGTATCACTTCCTTTTTGGAAAAGAGGTGTTGATGTTGACAAAAAGGAAGCTTCAACTGAATGAAGGGGGTCACTGATACAGAGGATAAAGATCTTGGATGTGATGGGTTTAAGATATGCATGATGGCGAGAGGTGACTAAAAAATTATGATGGGGATTCATTGGCTCGAGGTCGGAGTATAAACAACGGCTTGGTGGAAATCATAACTATTTATGATGGGGAAATCCCTGTAGTTGGTAGGACTTCCAGGGTGGGTATAAAATAGTTATGAATGTCATGGTGGATTTTGTGTGAGGGTGTGATACTCCGACCATGGGTGACTAGGGACTGTTGACTGGTAGAAAAAATGAATGAGTGGGTGGGGGACATAGTGCACCATTTGTGATCTTTGTACACTTACCAAAATAATAAAAGAATGGGGTTTGGTTTGAACAAATATCACAGATGGGTTATACTAATGGAGGTATGGTAGGCCAAATACGAGGCACAGTAGTGCACTTTTGATCTTCTTTCAAACAACTAGTCATCCGGGAAAGGGGTTTTATTTTGATATGGTAAAACTTGACCTGATACATGTCGGGTGAATAGACATGAGGTGCTTCCCGGACTAGAGTGGTGTGGCTAAGCGTCACTTTTGTTGTGATACATGGTCTACTGTGAGTTATGAGTGCCATGGAGGGGAGGCTCTACCGATCAACAAGGATGCTTGTCATGTGCAAGGTGAGGTGATGATAAACACAGTCAGGGGTATGGAACCTATGGCTGATTTCTACTGGAGAAACAATGTCAGGATATCTAGATTTTTGTTGGGACTCTATCATGCTGAGGGTAGAATGATACCTGCTTTGAAACTTTCAATGGATGGAGTTGTTGATGGTTTGCACACTACCTACAAAATCAAATACCCCAAGTGAAAGCATCTTATTTTTTCAAATATTATTTGAAATACTTATGCTTTAAAAATAAAATGAGAGAGGGCATACCTGCCGGTGCTAAAAAAATAATTTTTTGGGGGTGCGAATATGTGGCACCACCCTTGGGCGTTATGGAGTGTTGATCACAGTGCTTCTTTCGATCTGATGATTGGGCCTCCTGAGCTCTTGTTATGGTCCTCCAAAGTTTCTGAAAAGGGTGACATATAGGTGAATGTACCTCTTATTCAGTTCATTTGTTTCTGTTGAGTATTTGAGAGATCAGAGGCTTCTACGGAGCAGTTCTTGCCGTAGCGGTCAGCCTGAGTACCCGGGATTAATGATTTCTTAGCCAGGTAAACTCCATGATGTCCTGCATTTTAATTTTTTTAGTCTAGGAGTGCCGAGGTCCATACAATACTGGTTTGTATGGATTCTGAGCCAGTTTTTTCCCTGAGTGCGAGGGCGATCAGGGAAATGGCGTTCCTTATGCGTGCAAAATGAAAGTTTTGCGTGCAAAATGAAAGTTTTGCGTGCAAAAGACATGCCTGTCCAAATGTTTTGCGCACCTTTTGCATTCCTGTGAGAGGGAAAGGTGCACCATCATCATGTTTGTTTGAGGGATAGGCAAGCAGAGATCCAAGGCAATGCTGCTTAATTTTTTTTTGGAATTTTTTCTTGTTTTTGGTGTTTTCATGCAGCTGATGTGCTCCTGTTTTGATGACAGGATGTTGTGGAGGGAGCAAGATTATCCAGAGCTTCGAATGGCTTTAGTTGCTGATGTTTAGGCGCACCAACAGTTGGCATGATAGGGTCTCCTAAAATTTTTCGAGAATGACCTTCTTCGATCGCAGGATCGACTTTTGCATTACCTTTTCCAATGTTGGAACACGTGGCGCAAGGTGATGGTCTTGCGAGGGTGTGACCTCACTATCCGTCCTAATATCGATATCTACTTTGTGACCGGCCTGCTGCATCAGGGTGAGGCGCTTCGGTATCCACTTCCTTCTGGGAGGGTGGATCTTGATCGATTCTGGGCACGTCATTATGGTGGGGCACCCCTTACAGAGGGGTTCATAGCCATTGCCTCAGTGACAGACTTGGCCGAGCGGTGTGCAGTGGAAGCCATTTTGCGATTGGTAGGGTCGTCTGCTACTCATCGAGAATCAGGCCTACGGGTTGGTGTCTTGCGTCAGCTGAGGGCCAGGAATTTCTTTGAATTTTCCCGCTTTTGTTACAACGAGATGTTGGCACAGATTTCCAAGGTACTAGATGGATCTAGGACGTTTATTTAAGCCAGCATCTTGTGCAACATTATGCATGAGCGGGTGGTGCTGTTGAGGCTAGTGGTGGTGGTGCCTTGCTAGGGGCCCATAGGAGCCTCGCATGAGGAGGTGGGCACCCATGATGCCTCGAGGAGGTGGGGCTAGGGTGGGGCGTTACTGGAATGCCACCATAGAGGTTGGTTTGAGACCAACCCTCAGATGTTTTTTCCCTTCCCTTATGTAGAGATGGATTTCTAGGGGGATCCAGACATGGGTCTCCCTGCTGGATATGCTTGGGGGCCAGTAGGTATGCTTGTGTGTTTTATGCATTTATATGAGTATTTATGTTTATATGTGTATTATGACAAAATTGAAATAGCTTTGGTTACTCTTGCAGATGTTGGCGAGGTTGGTCGACTTGTGGCTCGGTTGGTTGGGCACTAGCCAATTCGACGACCATAGGGAGCTATCGGGGGGCGGGAAGGAGCTCCTGTACAACCTCTAGGTGGAGCACCGAGTGGTGAGGTTGGCCCTTTGGGGGAGGGTAGCAGCTCGGCTATTGCAGAGACTGCTATCGAGTGAGCTTGTGCTGATGCAGTGGAGGCTCGTGCTGATGCAACAAAGGCTCATGTTACTGAGTTGACTGAGCGGGTGGCAGCTTTGGGGGATGCCTGGGGTCGAGTGGACAGCTTGACCCATGGGATGCCTACTCAAGGCTTTCTATATGACATTAAGGATGTATGGCTAGAGACCTTGATGGCTCGGGAGAGGGGCTATCGGCTAGTTTTACGTCGGGTAGCAGTCTTGGTGATGACGACAGCTCAAGTAGTGGTACCAGGAGCGACAGTGGGTCCAAGTGCCCCGCGTGGGGGAGCATCGCCCTAGAGTATTTTTTGTACATGGGGAAAGCACCCATTATGGGGATGCTTCCCCTATTTTTAACAACTTATATGTGTATCTTTTGGGCTGACCAATGGGTCAGAGACACTATTTTTTATACTCAGACACATACATTTTGATATATATATATATATATATACATGCGAGAGATATTTTTTGCGGCTCTACATGGTGTGCCCCATGTTTTCTGTTTATGGATTATGTTATGCTGATGGATATCTATGTTTTTATTTTTTATGTATGTTGGCTTATCCGAGATGCATTCCAGTTTAGAATATTGTTAGCTATGAGATCAACTGTTTGTTTTTGACTCCTTGGTACATGTGTAAATGTAATGTAGTCAAATTGTCTGCTTAATCTTTTTTCATGCAAATAT
Source organism: Pinus albicaulis (assembly GCA_034641835.2). Taxonomy (NCBI): domain Eukaryota; kingdom Viridiplantae; phylum Streptophyta; class Pinopsida; order Pinales; family Pinaceae; genus Pinus; species Pinus albicaulis. Next base: position 542,950,470 of record CM076580.1, on the reverse strand, counting down.
TTTCTAAATAGATGTGAATCTCGTATCTCAAATGTTTGGTTTAGGTGCGACACTACTAACTGGGAATTGAGGTAGATATGTATATGTCATATGTTGTGGTGGAGGGTGTCGCACATAAGTCCAATAATGACGTCATATTCTGCCTGGTTTTTTGTTGTTGAACCGATGCACATACCATTGGTGCAGAGTGGTGATCGGTCAGGGTGATAGATAACCCAAGAAGCTACTACTAAACTTTGAGACCATTGTGATGCTCCACCGGAAAATTCAAAGTAAGGGTCCAGTTGGTAATCCATTGTGACACTTTAGTGCATTTTTAATTAGGTCTTTTGGTAAAAATTTTAAAGTGGTTGGGTTTGTGTACGTTGACTCTAGGGCAAGGCCTCCTTGGCCTTTATGGATAGAATTTCTTGAGGTAAAGACCATTGACGAGGTTTCTAAGGCACATCCCATCTGGTTCAGTCAAGATGTATGCCCCCTTTAGGAGGCAATTTTTTATGATGTAGTGCCCTTTCCACAGGTTTTGAACTTTCTTGGCCCTAGGGCTTATTTTGCGACATCATAGAAGAGGACTAGCTCTCCCTCAGTGAATGATCGAAGGTTGATGTGGCAGTCAAATCATTCTTTTACCCTTTTCTTGTGGGCCTCATTGTGTTGCAGTGAATATCACGGGCTTTTGTTGATGAGCTCTAGTTGTACTAGGCATTGTTCTAGAGGTTGGGTATCATTGAGGAGTTTTATGGTGGCATGAAAATTCAGGATCTTGCAAAAATAAATGCAAAAGTATAAGGTGCCTTGATTTTTTACGACGGGAACAGGTTTGGGAGTCCAAGTCATGTAGGTGGCATGAGTCATAGTTCCAAATGGTTATACAAATCGTATGTGGTGTATCGTGTCTTCGAATTTCGGTGGGGGGAGGATCTCTGTGATGGGACCTTGCATGGGCGCAAGGTTGGTTCCTCGGTTAGGATGGTCAATTTCTTGTCGGTGGAAATTGTACCTGGTGTAGAGGTGCCTGAATGTTTCCATTAACGGCCATGCCTCTGGTTCGTGGTTATGTCCAGTGTAGATGGTGCATGGTACCACTGTGCCAAATGAGTAGATTGTGTGGGAATCGACACTACAATTTGTCCCAAATGTGGATGCTTGGAAAGGATCTGTGGTAGAAGATGAGGTCTTCTGCTTCCATTTCCGTGTTGTTGACTGAGGTGTGTCTAGCTCTTTTGGGGAGTGTTGAATTATTGTTTCTCTTGCCACTTTTATCTTGGGGAGATGTTCACATTTAATTGTATGATGGAAGTGTGAACAAATCTGACAATAAGTATGCATGATTTTCTCTTGGTTAGAGAGAAGTCTCTGCGGGAGAGACGACACTATGTGAAAATTGTTTGCGAGGTGTTTTAGTTCTTTACACTGATTGATATGGTGGCCAATTAGGTCACAAAGTCTGCATGCTATCCTAGGTTGAACCTGGTTCATGCTTGGTTGGTACGCCATTCTAGTTTTCCTGTTACGCCACTGTGGGTGCAAGGTTGGTGGCCTGGGGGTGATATTCTTTCTATACCGTTTGAGGAGATCATCATGTTTCTTCTCTAATTTATGAATCATATCAATTAGAGGACGTACTCTTAGGATATAGGTAAAATGTTGTCTGTGGTGATTTCCTTGATAGACTAGGAAAAATAGCCTAGATATGGGGTGCCCAACATGCTCAATTGGTGGCCTGGTGGGGTACTAGTGGTGTAGCGCTTCTAAGTTAGAGTAGGTGGTGACCACATGATTGGGAATTTTACATAATGTGCATGTTGGTATTTTCTACAGAGAGAAGTTGGGGGTAACTAAGGGTTCCCTGATTTCTCATTTTTCAAGTGAAAGAGGATGGATTTTCTTGACACCTCTTCTTGGGTTGTCGAGCCGTTCGTAGATTCTGAGCCTGATCCATCTTCTTAGGAGAGGCAGACTATGGCTGAGCACAAAATAGCTAGCGCTAAGTGGAATCGGGGGATATAGTGGAAATTTTTCAACATATGGTTTTCGACACATAAAGGGCATGAGAATTGTGTTTCCCGCAAACCTACATAATAAACGCGCTCTCGAGGATACCATATTTGGATGACTTCAAGGGCTACACATTCTTTGATGAAGTGCCCACATTCATCGCACAACATGCAGCGTATGATAGGAGGGGGAATATGAATGGGAGTCTTTCCAGCGATGGTCGTTCCTCCTGTAGGTACATGATGGTGCGAGGTGCATCTCCAGATGACTAGGTGGAGGGATCCTCTTGGTAGGACTGCTCGGTGGCATGTAAGGCATCCCTATATCAAGGGATATTTGGGAAATGATGGGTATGGTGTCCATAATTGCTGAAGATAGCACATGCGTGATTGGTACGCAATTCTTTGCCTTGATTTTTGGTGGCAAGTTCCTTTTTACAGGAATGTGGTGTCGTGACGTCTACCTTAGAGCCAAGGAGTGGCTTTAATTCGTCCAAATCTAGGAAGATGTGGGTATGGTGTCCTACTACGTCACATATGGTGCAACCTATTGATTCCCGTTGCATAGTGGGAGTCTCCAGCTTATTTCCTCTTCTCACCGGTTTCTTTGTCGTAACCATCAAATTTACAATGGGGACTTCCTTTGAAGGGATATTTTTGACACTTTCCTGAATGGGTTGGGCCTCCTCGGTACTGAGGGGAATTAACCCTGTAGCGGTGATGTGTGTGGCTCCCGTCCTATTAGGGGGAATGAGGTACCAAACTAGTATTGCAAAGGATATGTTTGGTAACACCACGGTGGCCAAGACATGCTGGGATAAGAAACCAGCTGGGGGGTAGAGGAAAGGGGTTTGGGAGGTGGCTTAGGATAGAGAGGCTATTGTGGCTGAAGAATCGGTGTCATTAATATTTGTGTCTATATCCTAAATAGCTTCGGTGCTTGATGTGGACATCATGCACACCAGAGCCCCTGTTATATCTGGTGATGACTCATGTATGACAGGGGGATTTCCTAGGAATGACCTTAGGATGGAAGACTATTTGAACTAGCTGGGGCCATATTCTTGGTACCATGAAAGCACATCCACAGACGTGTCTACATAGGGTAGAATGACATCGGTATTTTTTAGGGGGCACTCTTTGCTATGTGTCAACTAGTCAACAGTAACGATGTGGTCCTCATGGGGGAACATCATAGTTCGAAAGAGGAAGGAGGTGATGGCTGACATGGCATACATATAACTCTAGACAAGGAGTATATTGTAGTCCAGTTGAGCATCCAAGACTTCAATTTCTATCAGGACCATCTTTCCAGCTAAGTAGATAGGAACGTTTTGGTAGATACCAAAGGGGGCTAAAGGGAAACCATCATATGCTCTGAGTGTGATGTGTGATGGCTTTAGTTCGGGGGACCCTAACTTCTGCCAAACGTTCTTTGACATGATGCATCTAAATTCACCTTCTTCAATTATACATTAGTGAATGGTAATGTTTTGTACTGACGCTGGTATCTAAAAGGCGACCATTGAAGGAAGCCTAGGGGTGGCTTTATCTTAATCAAAAGCCATTAGATGTGAATCATCAGAGTCGATGGAGCTTAATGGAGAGAGTAAGGCTTTCTACTGCTTTGGGCATGATTGTAATACCCCCAAAGCTGACATAACGGCATGATATTGAGCTAAATCATCCACAATGCTATAGTTATGGGATGCTTTGGAATAGTTTCCTACTCGCCTAGTTTATCCCTTAGCCATCTTTAGCAAAGGTTCAATAGGCATCTTTGATATGGTCAAAGGTGTTGTTGGTGCAATGGTACTAGCCCTTGATGCATTGGTGTCTGGTGGGGTGTCATAATTTCGATTCCAAGTCTGAAAAGAAATTTCTTCGCTAGTCATGTAGATTTCGTGGTTTTTTTTCTGAAATCGTCGAGATTTTTTTGCTGTGTGCTAACTATCCCTTAATGGGGAAAAGGCTCCTCCATGACTGCTGTCTGCTGGGAGGATCCCCCATGTCCACGGTTACTCTGTAGCTTTTTCAACTCAGGGAGGTTGGGACAGTGGTGAGTGTAATGGCTATACTCACCATAGATCGAACAAGAGTGGTTTGTCCGAAGAATTGGCCTCTTGTTCTGCCTCCGAGAGTTTTTTCCTCCTGGTTTTGATTTTGGTTGGAGTTGCCTCTAGCCTGAGGTCGCAGAGGGCGTTGTTTATTCTTCCCCCCTGTCTAGGATTTCCCTTAGGCTTTCCTTTTCCTTTATTCTTGACCATGTTAGGAGGATAATTTGGGTTCTCCTGGTTACATGGCTGGCGCAATTGGTTTTGGGAGGGTTGCACAAAGTTCACCTATGCATTATTTTGCATGGGCGGTTCTTATTCTGGGGACTGGACATATTGTGATCCTTGGTTTTTAAATGTTTTTTGGGGGGGATCTCTTCCATCAACATGTATATCTGTGTACTGGGTCCCCCCAGCTAGAGGATAGGGCCCTCCATGCTAATGGTGATACGACGACGCCCTACTGGTCAAATTTTGTGGAGGCATGTGATGACTTTGGAAGTTGGGTTATGGTATGTTCTGGGAAGAATCATACATGTAACCAAAGTTTTGAACGTTGTTACTTAGGTTATTTTGGGTCAATGACCCAATTAAACCGTTTGGAGAGTTCAACGTGCCTGGAAATTCTTTGTAAGTTTGCAGGTGCGGGGCATTTGGATGGATATTGTAAATATACCCTGACTTCATATAGATCAACTTGAGTTACTGGGCCTTACTGATGGCATCCTCCTCAAATATGGGATTTTTCTATGCAACATCCTTTGAAATCTCTGTGGTGAGAGTTTTCAGGAACAGGTCTAACAGAACTCGATTGTCAAGTTTGTCTTTGCACAAAATACGACGATGCCACCATTCATGGAAATGGTCTGAGATATGGATGATGGGTGTTTGCCTAAATTGGGTCACTAATTCCATTCCAAAATCGTGGTGGATGGGTAACTGAAAATAGGTCAGGAATTTAGTGGCGAGGGCGTTAAAGGTTCCATGTGTAGCAGAGGATTTCTCCACATACCATTTCACTGCTACTCCGGTTAGAGTGCGTTGAAATAGTATTAGTTGAATAGTATCATCAACAATGTTGTTCGATGAACACCACAGGATGAAAGTCATAACATGATTTTTGGGGTCTTCCGCTTGCTTTCCTTCAAATTTTGGAATTTTCGAGGGAGCTTCGTGGGCATGGGAGGCCATATGGGGTTTTGCGCAATGGGGTTTTTTGTCAACTTGGTTAAATTTGGTAGATTTAACGAAGCTATAAAAGGTGATTGCGAGGTTGTATCCATTGCGACTTGTGAAAACACAATATTCTAGTTAAATGTAGGGTTTTTCTCTGACGTACCCTGTTGTGTGTTCAACTAAATTCCTAAATGGGTAGCACTCCTTTACCCGCTAGGGGTTGTGGAAGGAGTGGTGTGTGGTGCCCCTGTGGGGGTGTTCACCGGTGTTGTATTGGGAGGCCGACTAGGGTTCACAACTAAAGATGCCCCGATAAAGGATGAACCAATAAGGGTGGCAGTGTTCCGACTTTGATGCCTAAATGGTGAAAGACCTGGAACCCCTCCCGATAATGGGAGAGGTCCAAAAGACGTCTAGATATACAAGTTCCCATTGGATTCATTATACCATCAACTAGGTATGGCTTTGGAAAAATTTGAGAGGATATAATCAAAGAAAAATTCCGATCACATACATAAAACAAAGCAAAAATAAAGTAAATTTTCCCTTTAGATTAATCCTATGTGACCAGTTAATCAAAAAATGTGGTTTTTTGTTGTTTGCATATGATACTCGAATCCTAGAAGACTTAATCATCCTCACACACTCATATGTAACTGGGCCTTGAGAATATATCTTGCAAGTGCTAGCACAACGTTTCGAAGGAACTAGCAATGCCCCCAGTCAGTCAAAGAAAATACACCAAGGTAAGGGTAGATGATCTAGTGCTACCTGCACCATCACCTATGGGGAAAGGATACCCTAATTTTGTCCACTAAGCACCACTGTCCCACATGAGCGTTCGATTCTTGGGATTCTTGGTAGTTCAACTAACAGTACTGTGTATCAGCCGAGTCAGGTAGCCCCAATTGATACCGCACACACTGCACCTAAGCCTAACCCCTCTGAATCGAATCTATGTTGTGCTCGGGTTTTCTTTTCCATGGGTTGATAGTTGGATTTGAAAGTTCCCTAAATAGTAAAATTCTATGTTTCAAGATGAAGAATGACCAAGGTGGGTTATTGGATGCCTATCCCCTTGATCCTAGCTTAGACTATAAATTATTTTGTGGCCCCTGCGGGGAGAATTTAGTGAGTTTTGTTAAGTTAGTTTTAGGTGTATTTACTTTGCTTAGTGTGTGGACATGTGTGAGAAAAAGGTTAAAAAGCACATAGTTTGAACGTGTGGATATGCGATGATCCTTTTGAAAATCCCCTATTTAAACTATGTTCTATTGTTCCTTGCTCAAAAGAAAAACATTTGCGGATATGGGTCAGTTCAATTTTTCCCAGTTAATCTATGTGATCAACTATATGGAGATGGTGAGTTGTGAATAGAGAGTGTTCATGTGCTTTCCCAGGATCACCGGAGGGTGCAAAGGTAGCATATATTACTTTCTTTTCTATTGACAATTCAATCCTGGGGCCGAAATCCTAGTGCAAAAATTGAACTAAACTAATGAATTTTACACTAGAAAAAAGAGAACTAGCTAAGCATGCATTGACTTGGGCCACTTACTTTGGCTAATTATCTAGGTGTTTTGGTACCTAAATTTTCAAAACATAAATTATTTCAGAATGCAAGTTAATTTTCCTCCTACTTAAACTATGTGTTATCTTTGCAAAAATAAACTTGAAATAAAACTAAAACCTAGGCTACTGAAATCAGCTAAGAATGAGCTTTAGCAAGTTGCGGGGTACCTCAACCATTGCTGGCAGATGTATTATGGCCTGCCAGTCACTTTTACAGGATGGAAAGAATGAAAATATTGGAGAAAATTCCAATTTTGTTTTTTGCACACAAAAGGCTAAGACAAGCACGATTTCTACGTGCAGGTCACCTCTGAATGCACACACTGGGGCCACCTGTCTGTGGGAAACATGCAAAAATTTCCTACAGAGTAGTTTTTTGGAGCACTTCCATTTCAGTCTATCACTTGGGATGAACCAGGAAGTGAAGGAGAGAAAGGGGACAATTCCAACCCAACTCCACAACAAAGACGAAGGTCTCTGCAAAAAGGCATAACCACATAAACTTGGAAATAAAAGTCACTGGAGTCGTCAATTCTGTGTTTGTGTGTTTGGTGCGCGAATGTATGAAATCACACTTTCTAGAAAATAGATGGAGTCAAGAAAGTTAGAGGAACATAAACTAAAACTAAAACTAAAACAAGTTAAAACTAAACTAAAACTAAAAAAAATAACACAAAAGCTCTAAATAGAGTCAAATAACTTCAATAATCCAAATGGTGGCTCTTATGTCCCCTCTTATTGAGTGTTGGAAGAAAATGAGGATGAAACTTTAAACCACTTGCCAAGGGGCCCTTAGAACTAGGGGTTCTAAGTCCCGATGCAAGGATGTCTTTACTTCTGAGCTACCTTGGCGCAAAGTCTCTCTCTCTCTCTACTATAGTGGACGGGAGTTATTGGATGGCCAACAACTGAGTCCCCTATATCTTTGCTCTAGATCACACACTGCTGGTATTTCTTGGGGAAATTTTTGGCAGCATAACAATGTTCTCTCTTGTTGTTCATCTCTTGGTGGATTTTTATAGGAGAATTCAAATCCTCCTCCCCTCTCTTGGTACATTGTAGATAGTGACCCAAGAGAGGAGGGTGATTCCACTGTGTGCCACATTTATTCCATTGTGTGCTCCCTTGAGGTCCTAAGGAGGCTTGGGCGGATGCCCTTAGGTGGCCTCAAGTGTTGGATCAATGTCCTGGAGTGTGCCTTGTGGTCCCAGAAAGTGACTTCCGCCGCTCCCAGGATTGCGTGCTTTTTGAGAAAAAATCCCGCAAAGGAACTCTTATCGAATATTTTTGCATGCAAAGGCACATCTGACTAGTTCTTCTTGCGCACAATTTAATTTTTCCTTTCAGACCTTAGAAAATTTTAAATACTTTTAGATTCTCTCATGTCTTTCAGCCCTGTAAATCCTTCTGTCTGACATTAAATAATGTCAGTTTTTCTTGTCCAATTTTTCGATGATAACACACCGCTCAATAATTTGGAAAATTGGGGTTGTTGTTAGTGTATTAGCAATGCCCACAAAGACCAAACAAACCAGTAAAAAGATTGCAGTGATTTGGTGAGAAGGAATTAATGAGAAATGTTTTTGAATTGACTAACTGTAACAGAACATTCAAGAAATTAAACACACTATATACATAATAGAGAATAAGTGCCCCATCTAAAAAAATTATTTTTTTCCTTGGAAACCCAAATGTGAAAACCAACATTTGATGGGTTTTGATTCTTGCTAAGAAAATAATTACAAGGGGTGAGTTGTGTAGTCTCGACAGAGATTTTGTGCATTCTTACACACTAGCAATAATTGCAGATGGATTTGGTTCATATAAAAAATCTTAATTTCGTGTTGAATCAAGTGGATGAACATATATGATCGCTAAAGAACTCATACAGACCAACCCACCATGACCACAACTACAGATAATCGAACCTTTTCCCAATGAGAAGCAGGAGCCATATCAACCAATTCTATTAATTACAATGTGCGAAGATATTTAGATAATAAAGTGAACATAGATTTGAAAATTGTTAAACAAGGCCTTCTAAAAGGTAGTAGTGTGCTGATGGTTCATTGAGAAAGGATGAAGATTTTTGGAGGGATATGGTTAATAGATGGGTCTTGCTTCTCTTGGTGGCTTAGTTGTTCATATTGTAGATCATATAGATTTAGAGGCAAGGTAGAATTTTCCATGATGATCTACTAAGCTTCTTGATATATGTAGTATTTCCTTCCCCTCTTTTATGTCTTACTCCTACACTTATCATGATGCATCCATATATTGTTCTTGTTGTATTCTGCTCATTGTATGAATCATCTATCATACTTTCCAAGACCATGACAATAATAGTAAAATAATCTAATACAATTTCTCTATATTTTATTTTATATAATCACTAGGCACCTCATGGGCCATCTAAGTTTCTAATGTAGTTGCCTTTGATTAAGAATTAAATATTCTATACCAAATAGAAAAGGATGTTCTAGGGGAAAAAGATCCAGGCAGCAAGCATTTATCTACAAGGCGAATATCATGCAAGAGAATGAACAAGAGAGATTTCAATCAAGAAGTTTAACATTTCCTTCATAATTGGCATTACTGCCTATTTTTGATGAGAGGTTGTTATTAACCAATGCGGGAGTTTCACTGAGGCCATAAATGGTTTCTCAGATGATGAATCACATTTGATTGGTAATAATGGCATGGAGGAAGACTGTTAGCATAAACACATCTATAAGTAAGTTGTTTTTTTCTAATATTTCATCTGCTTAAGGGCTTCCACCTCTTGGTTTTGGAATTCTGTGTGCAAAATAAGCCATGCTATTACAGGTTGGCTGCTCGTGTTCTAAAAATATATACTTTCCATCTTCAGTATAATTTGATGGAACTTAAGGTTCAACTATTTCTGATGGGAGACTGTTTTCATGTCTGTGGTGCTTATATAGTGCATATTTAGTGTTCTGAACTGAGGTTTTTTCATTTCCAAATAATGAAGTCAATTTCTAACTTATTGAGTGGACATAATATATCCCCAATATTACTTATCCTGTTCTTGGGGGGAACTTGTTTATAATGGGAAAATTTGTCCAATTATATCTATTCTGTGGCCACCTTAAATATAAGTCCTTTTAGACTTCCTATATCACAAGTTAGTTTCTTTGAAGATGGCCAATTCATGCCCACCATAGGGAATATTATTCAACATGAAGGGTGAAAGCTATTGTGCTCAATAATTTAATTTTTGTTTGGAGAACATTCATGGACTATGAAATCATTCCATAAGCAAGTGTTTTGCTTAAATTTTTTATAAAATCATCTATATATTTTAATCTTGGAGTGATTGTACCAATTATTCTTCGAAGCTATCAACTTGGAGGGGAGTGATCTTACACAAGAGGAGGTTTTCCTCTCAAGAGATGTGTTTGTTAGAGTTATTATGTCCAATTTGATGCTAATTTTTTTTTTTAAAGGTTACATATTGCTAGAAATAAGATTTAATTAATTTATTTAGTTTTGTGAATTTATAAGCATGTAGTGGAATTTGTGAAAAGGCAATTAGAGCTCCTACACAACTTTCTTTTTCTCTAGTTGATTCATCATTTTCAAATAATGCTCCTTTTCTCCCATCTGGTTTTCGAGTGGTTGCACTAGACTTAGAAATAGGGAGTATGGTCTCTAATCACTACAAGGAAAATACTCTCTAGCAGATGTTTTTGAGGAACCCCTTATAAAAATACCCTAGACATCCATTTGTAGCAGAGGTTACTATAGGAATTTGGCAGGTGGAGGTTTTTGCAGATGTTTTTCTTGTAGTGCATTTATCATCCTAAACCGCACCCATGCATTCAACTAGAGAAAATACTAGTTCAATCAAAACATTAGCACACCAGGACATTGTGCGCTCGATACAAACTCACCCGGTGCGTCATATTACTGTAGCGCACTGGTGCTTTAAAAATATTTTGCACCGGTGCATCCTAAAATGCCACGCAAAAGCTGAAACAACTTGGTGTGGTTTTAAGAAACCACACCAGTGCAGCTATACAACCCGCGCACTTGAACAGGGTTAAATAAAAAAAAAATACGACCCAAAATCTGCATTTTTCAATTTTTTGTGCTCCAGAGCTCTCAAGCACTGATGCAACTTTACCTTGTGTGTAGAGCCCTGCCATCAGTGCTCCCATTGCACGCACTACTGTTGTCCATTTCCCACCATCTCCATTTTGAATTTTTTAAAACGGTGGGAAAATTTAGTTTTGCAAATTCTATAGCCAATATTCCTCCTCGACGGCCAAATTTACAGGTATTTTCCTTTTTTTTCCATAATTAAACCTTTTAGTGGATTATTTTTGTAAAATATCCTAAAATTCACCTTATTTAAAAAATTCACGCGTGGTGTGCTCGAGCCGTTCGGCTCACACCGGTTCGCGGTGTTGTCTGTAAATTTACAGGTCACACTGCAACTGGTGCTAACGGTATCCACACTGGTTTTGAGGTGGTACCAAAATGATGCACCGTGATTTTTTAAAGTTAAAAAAAAGTGCAGTGCAGTCAGTTACCGAGTTGCACTGTTGACCATGTCGAATTGCGACAATGTGATGTGTTGACAAAAATATCTGCCCCGAGGCGGGTAATTTTGTCAACGCACCGCATTCCAGCAATTCGACATGGTCAACAGTGCGGCCGAGTAAACGATCACACCATTGACTATGTATTGATGTCAGGAGCGTGGTGCGCTTCCTAAACTATACGCCCCAGGGTTTATAGTTTGGTCAATCCACCTCCCTCCCGACACTGGTCCATAGTCAATGGTGTGGTCTATTATACCACCACACTATTGACCTTGGAACAATGCCAGGAGGGCAGTGCGCTAAAAATTTGCAGGTGCACCACCTTGGGTGCACTGCAAATTTTCTGGTGCACCGCCTCCGGTGTGCAACGAAACAATGATGCATCGTTACTAGTGCATGCCTATTTTTTGTGGCGCACCAACTTTTTTTTTTTTTTCAAATTTTTTTATATATGTATATTCCTAAATACATGTCTCATTTAATAAAAAAAATTGTATTCAATATGTCAATCACTCAACGACGTGAAATGAGAGAAGAGATCAAACAACAATAAGAACATGCAAACCAATATAACATGGTTTGCCGGTGGGAGGCATGAGAGAGGGAGAGAGATGCGTACCCTCACCCTATTATAGCAGCTACCCAGGGAATCCTAAGGCAGGTAGGCCTCCTCAAGTTCTATGAGGGGGTTACATCCCTAAAGGACCATGGTGTATTTTTGCAACATCTTATCCGCAGGTGGAATTCCCACCTACAGGCTTTTCGGGTTGGTCCTAACCAGTGGTACGCACCCACTAAGGAGGAAATCTATTTCATTACTGTTCCATTGAGGAGAGGGGCGGATTTTCCCTCGTTATTAGAGGTCCCAGTTGGCTATGCAGTAGCAAGTCAGTTGGTGTACTCCCAGAGATACATAATAGATATACTGTCTCCTTCAAATTTTCAAGTCTCCGGAGGTCAGTTATGTATTGCTTCATTTGGTATAGAGGAGGTGAGGTGCCTCTCACTACTAATTTCAACCATTTCACACAACATCAGCGATGAGCAATGTATTGTTGGCCGCTTATATTTTATGTTGATTCTTTAGTACAGGAGCCAGAGCTTGTGAGGTGGCCTGCCATTTTTTCAGAAGTTCTGTACATCTTTAGATAGATGTCGTGCTCATGCACAAGGAAGGGTGAACTTCCATTTTGCTTTAGAGCTATTTTGTTTATTTTTTGAGAGGTTTCCAAAGACGAGGCCTACTTTTTTTTAGCAACCTTGTAGGATGATGCTGCATGTACCGATGCAGATGTGGGGATAGATGATGCCCAAGAGGGGCGAATCTGAGTTTTCCGCGAGGATATCACATGATGCAATGGAGTTGCTAGCCAGTGTTGATGAGAATCCCTTCGTTTTGGTCCCCTGTTTGTATGCTGGTTTGGATTGGCAAGGGTGTACCAACATCCTCTTCATAGATGATGAGCCACCAGATGATAGAGGTAATATTAATTTTTTATTTAAATTTATTCTAACATGTTCTTTAACTTGTTTTTATTAAACTATTTAATGAAATTGTCTAATTATTGTTGTTTACTTATATATATTTTGCATACATTGGTTCATTTGATGGAGATGAGATTCCAGCGCAACCAAATGATCCAGGTGTGGATCTTGATGATGATTAGGATATGGAAGATGTCGAGGATTAGGCCAGTTTAAACAAACCCTCATGGTGCGTCGATACCACCATTTGCTAGGCGTAGGCTTGACAGTAAATTGAGGATGGAGTTGGGCGACCAACTCTGTGAATTATTTGTGGAGGTGGGCATCAAGCGCTCCACTATGAGAGATATACAGGTCGATTTCAGGCTGGTATAGATGTGGAGAGGCATTTCGCGTGACATGTTCAACCTGATGTGGCATGTCGTAGGAGCTACGAGCTTAGTTATGCAGTTGAGGAGGGCCCTTTGACATTATAGGCGTGGTCAAGACGCAGTACATCGACAGTCCGCGAGCAGCGACGCATCATCTGATGATCATAATCAGGGGAGTGATCATCATTCACCTCACGTCATGCCAGATGAGTAGCCTATAGCATTGACCAGCAGTCATAATGGAGAGCAGGCTAGACCGTCGGCCTTGTCGAGTCAGTAGCCTGCAGCATCCAGCAGTACTCATGATCATGAGCAGGATAGACCATTGACCGTGTCGAGCCATCACGACGAGCAGCTGACAGTTGATCCTGATCAGCATGAGGCACCTGTATTAGATCAGTAGGCATGTGATGATCAGCATGTATCTGAGCTTGTCGAGGCTGCACCATTGACTGAGTAGGCCTCGACTAGTACTACTATTAATGATGTACCACCAGCTAATATTTGACATTTATATTACAGTTGTATATTTTTTACATTATATATATATATATATATATATATATATATATATATATATATATATATATATATATATATATGGTCAATGTATTTTATGTTCATGTTGTAGTTGTAGTTCATTTACATGTTGGTGATCATCATGACGTCTATATTGTTAGGTCATGTTAGATATGTTCATTTAATGTGCAACTTGTAGATAGATGTTTATGTGATAGCAGTTATTGACATGAGATGTATATTTTTTGTTTGTGTTTTGATGATGTTATATAATGCTAATTGTGTTTTATTAGATGATCATGATCATGATGATTAGATGATGTTAGAAAATTTGAATGTGTTTTTGAGTCAAATATGATGTTTGTATGACAGTTATCATGATCGTGGTGTTTATTTAATTTAATATTAAATTATCACGATATTTATTAAATATTATGTCATGATTGTAATTGAAATTTTAATTTTAATTGTATGTAAAATTGTAAAATTGTATTTGTATTTGTAATTTTAATTTTAATTGTAATTGTATGTAAAATATTTGTAAAATTTTAATTGTATTAATGTGAAATGATTTTATTAAAATTTTTAAAATTGTAAATTTGTAAAATTTTAAATAATTCTAAAATAATAAATCTAGAATAATATGAATTTTTGTAACATAATAAAGTTTAGAAAATAATGCAAATAAATTCATGTACTTTAGAATTATCATTATTTTATTATGATCTTACATACAAAAAAAAAAAGAACTTTATACAACACACCATTATTTTTGAGATCAACATAATTGCAAATTATCAAGTGAAATTTGATTTTAACATTAACACAATGAAAATTACCAATTAATTCAAAATACATATTATAATGTCTCGAAAAAACGAGTCTTATAAGTTATAAGTTAGTTAAGTCCTCTTCTTTATAAAAACCCATCTTAAAAAGTATAAATATTGATGAAATAGCACATGTACCATATCACTCCCAGTTCTCATGATCACCCTCATTATCTTCCAGCTCGCATGGTGTGATAACACTATTATTCCCAAAAATATGTTTTGATCTAGGGTCATGTCTCAATACGAACCACCAATCCATATCCAACACATCTAGGTAAAAAAACACCTGGTTGCAGTGTTTGGGGAAAATATAGGGCTCCTTAGCTTCATTCCACATCTTTCTAGAGTTGATACATATCATCCTACTTTCGCGATCTTCCTTTAAATTATTATGATCAAAGGTATCCCACCACTTGAACCTAAAAATAACACATTGGAAAGAAGAGAAAAGCACTTCAATGATCTCTTGTATCTTTTCGACGTAACCTAACGTCCCTCATACTAGGTTTTGATCACGGTGGTAAGATCGACTAGATTGATCGAACTCAACTTCCACTCCACAATCCTCTATGACGTGTCCATCATCGACGTTTTCTGTGCGAAAATGGTGTCCATATGCCCACATAGATGGGAACAAATGCACCTATAAAAAAGTTAAAAGATCATAGTGTCATGTGTCTTATAATAACCCAACAGTTCAAATATGAAATATAAATGTAATTACATTTGAAAGGTGCACTATCATTAGGGGAATTTTGAGGTCTAAAATGGGCCTCCTAAGGAAATTATAAAATAATAGTGGAAAAAATCTAATAAGATTTGATGACATCATCAAATTTTAGAGGGAAAAATGAAAAAACTAATTTTTCAATTCATATTTTCAACTTATCTCCCAAAGCTTTTACTCAAATTTCGAGCAGGAGTACTCGTTGGATGCGGAATTTAATTCCCCATCCAAGGAGTACCCATGTTGCATACTTTTGATGAGTCCTACTACATGAAAAATGAGAAATACATAAAAAAACGTGATTACAATCACGTTTTTTATGTATTTTTCATTTTTCATGTAGAAGAGTTCATCGAAAGTATGCAACATGGGTACTCCTTGGATGAGGAATTAAATTCCGCATCCAATGAGTACTCCCGCTCGAAATTTGAGTAAAAATTTTGGGAGATAAGTTTAAAATACGAGTTGAAAAATAGTTTTATTATTTTATTATTTTTTAATATTTTTACTTTTTTACTCCAAAAATGGTGAATCGTCCATTATGGATGACATCGTCATCTTGAATCCTATTGGTTGTTATAAAATTTATTTTTGTTGTACATTTTTCTTATGAGGCCCATTTTAGACCTCAAAATTCCCCTAATGTAAGTTTCAAATGTACATATAAATTAAATAGATTATTACTGAGTTTCTGCACCCAATCCCTACTTTTAGCGCATCCTCTTCAGCACGCGGGTAATGACCGGTTGTGTAGTATTTCTCTCTGACTTGGACAGCAACCCAATTGTTGGGGCATATTTTTGGCATATTTTCTTTTAAATGATCGGGATAAGGCACACTTCTACCATTCAACCGTCTGAATTCTTTCCTATCATTATCCCATTTCATCCTCATTTTTTCGTACAATGCAACCCACAGTTATGTTGCTTTGGATTGTAAAGAACAAATTTATTGATTGCTCCAATTTCTCCATTCGCTGATGAAATCAAACTGACATTATATATTACATAAAGATCAAAATATACATTATATCGAAGTTCAACATGAATATTAACTTTGTGTAAACTTTAAAATTTATAAGTCGCTTACTGTTTATCAACCACTTTTTTCCATTCGTTTGGAGCAAATCCCCTTCTCTTTTGTCTTCATCCCTTTCATCATCCCAAATCATCGCATCTGGTCTATTGTCGATCTACTTGATGTACTCACTGGCATAATAGAAATACTCATACGATATTTACCCCTCTACTATAAAACCCTCAGGTTTTTCCTTTTGTCGAACAAAACCTTTCAATTTATTCATGTACCTCTCTAAGAAGAACATCCAACGACAAGAAACCACCCCAACTAATTCAACCTCATATACTAGGTGGATTAGAAGATGAACGTGCAAGTCCATGAAACTCGTCAGTAGTGTAATATTCATAAATTAGCTTGCAGCTAATAGGAATATTAATTTTTCTTTTGAAATCTAGATGGATGAATAATTGGGCAAGGAGGCTCATAATTTGCCCAAGTATGAATAAAAATCCCTCATGGTGTGAAAAGGGATCATGAAATAACTAGATCAATCATCCACCTGTGTGAACTATGTCTAAACTATGTGGACAAGGTCAAGTTTGACCAAGTCAACAGCATTTATTCTCAAAGAGTGGAGCCTAAATAAAGACAGCTCAATGTGAATGGAAATCAAGCTAACCAGTTAAAATGAAGACACTTTGAGTGTGGAAGAGGTTGATCACTTGACCAAGTCAACCATGACCATATCAACAACGCAGTCTAGATGCATTGAACCTCTTGGAGGGACAGCGTAGTTCTAGAAAGAGGTTTTACATCTGAAAGAGGCTAAACTAATGAAATGTTTTAGGGTTTTGACAAGACTCCAATCTTATAAAAGGAGGAGGAGAGAAACAAGAGGGGGTTGTTGAAGATTATTATTTTCTGAAGATATTGTCTGCTCAGACATCCCTTGTTGGGCCTTCCTGTTCAGGAATCCCACCTCCTTCCTTGAGCAGCTCTTGGAGGAGACTTTTACTATCTTGTCCACTATTAGGCTTGGGCCAAGCTTCACCTTACACCTACAATGCTGATCCTATTGAGGGTTGGGTTGTCCTTGTGAGTTGCAGTAGTAGAAGACACTAGATCTGCTCAGATCTAGCCTACACTAGTGGCTCTTCTCAGTGAGTGTGTCTTTTAATCTCCTGGAAGAGTGCATTAGCACTTTGAGCTTCAGATCCAGACCTTGGAATTAGGCCAAATCATTCTCAAAGGCTACAACACATTTTATCTCCATGGACCGTGTTATTTGCAAAGGAGAAGTTGCAGGGTGTTTTGTCTGCATTTTGGAGGAGAGATCTCCGGTGTTAGGAATCTTCCTCTCACTATGGTGATCCATGGATTGGAAATCCAATCCATTTTTGTTTTAGATCTGATCTACTGTCCCATTTTATTATTCATAAATTTATGAATCATTCTGCAGATCTGCAACTTTAGATCTCAGATCTACTCTCTCTGCTTCATGTTTTTCACAAAACCCCAAGGGGAATGTATAGATCAGCATTTCTTGTACACAGATCTGTATTAGATCTAAATTTTTATGTACAGATCTGCTATAGATATAAATATTAATAAACCACTACTTCATCCCCTGAAAATAACGTTTTCATGGTTATGAAATCTTTTCTCATGGTTGTAGCACCTCATTTCTAAGGATTTTTCCTGTATAATCTCATTCTTTCTCTTGTATAATGTATGGGCTGTAATGTAATTCTGATTTGCTGTTATAATACTGATTTCTAAACCTTCACATCAGCCTCCTACTGTGCTTTAGTGGATCTGCGTTATTTTTGAAGTAGTCATCTGCATATAGCTGCAACCCCTCTCTTTGGGTGATTTTCAGCTAGACTAGTTTGTAGGAGATCTGTTTAACCCACCTAGTCTGATTTTTTTTTTCTCTCCTTTTGGATTTATATCTTATATGAGCTGATCTAATGGATCTAGGAGTTTCAAACACATTTATATGCACATAATTCTCAGAAGTGTGTTATTTCAACAAGCTTGTTGAGCTGTCCCGATTCTGGGATATTACTGTGGCATCAGAGCAAGATCTTTGGATAAGCCTGTGGGCTTCAAGAAAAAGTGCTATAAAGCAAGGAGCAAGGTTAGAATGATGAAGAATATGATTTTACTCTCATCAATTTTCAAATATAGTAGGAACCTCTCCAAGGAGGTTGCACAAGAAGAAGAGAGAAGGAGCAGTGAAACTCCTAGAGAGTTTCAAGAGCAGGAAGATCTTCTGATCAGATCTACAAGATCTATACATGAGGAAAATTCTGAATCCTGATCTAATGGATATATGCACTCAGCCATATCACCAAAGCTTCAACATTTTGTCAGTGATTTCTTCATGAAGAGGAAGAAAGGAGGTGTATCCGAGAAGGAGACTTTTAGAGAGTATTTGCAAGAGTATGAAGCTCAATCCAAGGAGTTCAAAGATAACTTGAACTTCCAAGGGTTCTACAAGATCAAGGAGAGAAAAGGCACAAAGGAGGAGCAGCATGGTATGGGTAGATTCTACCTATCTTTCTTTGATGGATCACCTAAATATCTAGTTAGGGTTTGGGTGGAGGAGCTAGACAAATTTGTGCAACAACATCAAGTTTCAGAGATTGAAGCCATCAAAGTAGTAGCGTTGCATTTTGAAGGTAAAGCATATGCTTGGTGGTTGTTTGAGTCTTTTTCCTTGAAGAATGCAAATAAACCTACTTATGCAAGGTTTATTTCAAGATTGATAGAGAGGTTTGATGAAGCTCCATGTGTAACATCTTTTGTTGACACTATCAAACCACATCAGAAAAATATTTTGCATGAGTTGGAAGGGTCTATGAATCCAACTCCATTTCTAAAAACCATGGAGGAAGGTGTTAGATTCGGTATCTTCATCCCTCCGTCAGAGATCAAAATCTCTTTTGTTGCATTTCATTTTTAGGTGTCTCATTAAGTTCAGTCAGCTGCATTCCATTAGGAGCATGGATCATTTGACGGAAGGGTCTGTTTACTCATATCCCTCATGTCATGTACCTACTGGTCCGTGTCTATTCATCAAAATCAATTTTAAAGTCATTTGCAGCCATGTTTGCCAAAGAGTCATTTTAGGGTTTTAAACCTCATTAGGTCTAGGGTTTTGTCTTCAAAATGTCTAATAATGTCAGCAGGCACATGAGGGAGGTTTGAAATAAGTTTTCATTGCAAAAATTTCATCATTATAATGCTTGATCATGATTCTTCTTCAAAACTCAGTTTTGAAGAAAAATCGTCAATTTCATCCTTTGTAATAAATGCCATGTAATTTTCAAAAGTTTTCCAGTTGTAAAGTTCTTCAGGTGCAGCCCTGGTCGCCTTTTCCAAATTCCATGCCAGCTATCCCTGCAAAAAATAGACAAGAGATTCATCATCAGTTAAAAAATCAAAAAGGAAACAAAAACTAAGTTATGTGAAAAGTGCTAAAGTCTGCAACATTACAAAAGTGGGTTTGCCAAATGAAAAATCAAAATCCTTTGTATACATAAGATATTTCCATATTCAACAAATTCATTTGCATGCAAGAATAATCAAAGAAGCCGAAGAAAATCATGGAGGGAGAAATCAGGGTTTGAAAGGCCGAAACTGTGGTGAAGTGTTGGTCGCGGCGCACTGGGCGTTTGGCGCAGCGCATAAGCCAAACGCGGCGCATAGGGAAGTTTCTCACTGTGAAATTCTAAACTGGCGTGGCGCGCATAACTATCGCGGTGCACTGGGCCTCTATCGCAGCGCACAGGGCCAACATCCAAATTTTGTCATTGCCTCCAACAAATTCCAAATTTCTCGGTCTCATTTTCTCTGTGTAAGTTCAAATGATCTTGTAATTACCATTAAGCAATGTTTGGTGTTGTTTGAAAGGGGAATATAAGATTTTGAATGCCAAAAGCTTAAACCCTATCATTGTGTTAAGAAGTGCTCTCTTAGGATTTGAAATTGGTGTTTTAAAACATTTTTGTGCCACATATTCCATTCCCCCCTTGTTGTTTCCCTCCCATCATTGTTATTCCATCAATACACTATCCTCTTACATATCTAAGAGTCATTCACTCCTAGAGCCCTATTTCCCCATCCCAAGCCATTTCATTTCACCTTCTTTCCCCCTTTCCCATTTCAATTGTAAAAAATTCCCAAACCCCAAGTCCAAACAGTCAAGTGACTATCCCTACACCTCTGATATCACTTGATTGAAACCCATTGTCCCCACTGTCCTATTTCTCCCACAGTCCCTTCCCTTTGACACATATTTGTCAATTGAAACAAAAAGAACCAAATTCTCATTTTCATCCCATACAAGCCAAACTTATACCTTGAAACACCATGGAGACAGACATTGATACATCATATGACAGAGATAGTGATTCTACCACTGAGCTACATGCACCGAGAAGGCCTCGTAAAGGTGTCAAACATGTGAGAGAAGAGCCCACCTCATTGACTCAATTGCAGGCTTTCCCACTCGCCATGGCATGTTTTCAAGAGAATTCATGCTATCAGTATTGTGAGATGATTGCTCGGATTCAGCATCATCAGGAGTTGGCTCATTTTTTTGTATTACATTTACATGATGGTCAGGTAACTCTTGCTCGTGTAAATTTAACCTTGACACCGGAAACCATTTCTCAAGCAATCGGAATACTGAATGTGGGTGAATAGTGGAACAAGAGACAACAGGTGGAAAGAGTGAATTATAAACCATACATCAGGCCTAGCTACATGAGACAGCTCAGCAGGGTGTTCCCATTTTGGTTCCTAAAGGAATCCTATGCGCCTTTGATGAAACTTATTATCAGATACTTCAGTTGTGAGGGCCGGTTCTCACGCCTCTATGCATACCACATCAGATTATTGATGCATTTCAATAGAGTGAGGATGATGGACATTCCTTATTTCATGTGTTGGAATATCGAGAGGACGACCATGCTTGTGCAGAAGAAAACTCTTGAGCAGCAGTACAATAGTATTTATCATTATGCACTCATCAAGATCATGGTTGTACATCAGCTTGGATTGTAGGGCATTTCATGGGAGGATTTCATTTCCCGTGATTTCTTCACAGTTCCTCAGGTTCCTTCGGAGGTTTTTCATGAGCCAGGTGAACCTTCACATCAGCCCGAAAGTCCCGAGACAGAGCCTATCGGTGTGCCAGTATATGTCACTTATCAGAGAGGCACAAGAGGATTATTTGTAGCAGCCCGACGAGTACTATCTCCACCCAGGGTGGAAGGGGTCTCATTGCCATCATCAGTAGCATAGGTACAGGTACAGGATAGAGGAAAGAGGCCTATGCAGGATGAAGGCCCTTCAGGAGGCCAGGATATTGATTTCATACTTATTGATGAGGATTTGAGCTCTCCGAGCTCAAAGTTGAGAGAGATCATTCAGGAGCAGAAGGCTGAGATAGACAAATTGACCGACAAATTGCAAAGATCTCAATGGATCATAAAATACCTGGAGCAGTGCAACAAACAGTTGGAGGATCAGCAGACAATCATGGATTTTCAAAACATCCGTGAGAACCGGCAAGCTGCCCGAAGAAGCCCAACAGAGATGACACCCATTGAGCGGGAGATTGAGGCTGATAGAGAGACTTGGCTTGAGAGGGTAAACATTCATCTGTAGAAACTTTTAGCGAAGGCAAACAAAGAAAATAACATGCTCAGACACATGAAGAACCATTATTGGGCGCGACATCATGTTTGCAAAGCAAGGATCAAAATCCTGAAGGCAAGGCTAAGGAGGGCACTAAAGCATCGCAAAAGGCATGATAGACTCCAAATTTTGGTCGAAGCTTCTTTGGCCCAGCATAGTGCTTGATGGTAGGCATTCAGCCCAAATTTCAAGAAATTTGGGAAAAATTTTGTCAATTTTGAATTTTTGGGCCTAAACACAGATTTTCCTGCCCGACGCGTAGCGCCACTTGGCGCGCGCTTATAATTGGCAGCTCTTCTGGAGGAAAACTTTGCATTTTTGGATTTTTCATCAAAATTTATGCATTTCTATGGATTACCTAAGGATTTCATTAAGTTCTGAGTTGCCTAAAGGGTCAAAAACACCCTAAAAATGGCCTTTCTGCTACTTTTTGCACACACAGGAAGCAGTGTTGGGAGATTTGATTTTTGGAGAGGCAAATGGAAACCAAATCCAAAAATTACACTTGGGTTGGAAATTAGACAAGCAGGGCTTTCCAACGAGCTATACTACACTCAATTTGGACTTCAGGAAGGCCTTCAAAATCAGCTCCAAACTTGTGCTACGCATAGAGATTTCAAGCGCGACGCATAGAGAAATTTGGCCTATTTTTCACTCAGCAACTCAGAATTTCGCCTAGTTTTGGCTAGTTTGACTTTTTCATGTAACTCTTGATGTAACTTGATGTAATTTCATGACTTTGATGTAATTTTGGCACATTTTTACTCATCTTAGTAGATTCATTCACCAAAAGGTGAAATGTAAGTGAATGAATTAGTTTCCTATCATATAGAGGCAAGTTGTTTCATTGCCTATTTTTCAGTTCCTAGTTTAGATATGGTTGAAACAGCTCCTAGAATGATGAGCTTGACCCCTAGAGGCATGGGAATGAGTTAGGCTTGTCTATATCATGTATTTCTTCAGTCATTTTCAGGGTTGGACACTTGGGATTGCTTGGCACTTCATTGTACATTTTGTCTCTACACTTTTGGCAAAGGAATAGACCAGGGTTTGCAGCACTCTTTGGGATCCATGTGGCTCTGTGTTTTGATGGTTTTTTTCTCTATGTAATTGTAATTTCACTGATGTTTATTTGTATAATTTTCCTTCTCCTTTCTTCTTAAATTAAACAAATGAGTGATAAAGGTGGAATTCATTAGATTGCTTTGCTCTACCTTTAGTTTTGTTTAATTTTCCATGTTTTCATCTGTTTGAAGAGGATTCTTGAAAGCCTCTTTCCCTCTTCATCTGCTCACCAGTCTAAACTATCCATTCATTCAATCTAAAGCATCAAAACAATTTCCTTCCTTGCCCCATTCAGAACTCTGCAAAAACTAGGCCTAATCCCCAGATCCAAAACTGCCTTTCCCTTTGTTTCCAACAAAACCCCCAAAAATCAAACTCAAACTCTTTTACTTATATACCTAGCCTAAAATTATCTTTTATTTCAAGTCATCTCAAGCCCTATTGATTATTTTTGCTAAGATTGACCTAGAGAGAGCCCTCTCCTATTCTGGTAGGGCTAGCTACCAGAATGAGCGTGGTTTGATGTTACCTTGAACCCTGCCTTCCTTCAGCCTGAAATAGATTTAGGATATAACAGAAGGTGTAAGATTTTTTGATGGCTTGCAAAGGGCAAGATCTCCTTTGGATGGAGGGCCCTCTTCTCAAGAGGAAAACATGGAGATTCCTCGTTCAATAGATGACCAAGATCTAAGGTCTTTTGTTGATGATGAGGCAATTTCAGTTATTGATGAAGAGGAAGGGAAGGTAGGAGATAACGCAGTCATGAAAATGGCACCTCAAGCATCCCATGAAGAGAAGGATGGAGCACTTTCTCCAAGGAAAGAAACTCTTGCACACTTGCAAGGAGTTCCACAAGGTCTCACACATAGAGCTCTTGGCATAATACATGAGTAGCATGTACCATCATTGTCAAATGATGAGATCTTGAAGATATAAGAAGGAAAAGAGGAGGAAGGGCACCATAAGATGAAGAGCATGAACCCTTCTCTGTTTCAAATCTTGAAAGCACAAAGAAGGCAAGAGGACCTATGTAATAAAGGTAGGGGAAAATCGGCCTACCTACATCCACATTCTACTCTATGCCTTGACACCTCTTTGCAAGGAGGTATTTTACCAGGAGCACCTCTTAATGGGAGAAAATCTAAAGTGTTCTCTCAACTATGGGCAGCATATGCATACTTGGCTAAGGAGGGAGCCTTGGGAGAAGCCAGCACAGCACAAAGAATCTCTTATGAATTCAGAAGAGAGATGAGCAACTTCCTGAAAGGGGCATTGCTAACTCCCACTTAGCTATCTGCGCTGAGAGAGGAGAAATCAGAAGTCTATGGTGGCATGAGAATGAGGACACATGGAAACTCCATATATTTGGGGTAGCCCATGATTAATTCATTCACAAAGAAGGTTCCTGAACATGGCAAGGGGATGTTAACCCTCTTGTCTGCATGGGAAAAAATGAGGAAGTATTGGAAGACAAGGACTTTCTGAGGGGAAGTTGATTTCCATATGTTTCAATCTTGTCCTGAGCAAGATCAGCTGCAAATGGGGCAGCAAAGGGAAGATTATGACACTCCAACATATGATTTTGATATCAATGATGTCAAATAGGGGAGCCATGAAAAGATAGGGGTTGCATTTCAGACCTCTACAACGTTGTCATTCTTGGGAAGCCTAGATCCTTATTAGGATTCCCAACTCATGATGGAATACTCCAAGGACCTTTTCACATGTGGGGTTCTTTATGGGGAAGTAAAGGATGAAAGGTTTAAGGTAGTTGATGGAGTCATCTATTTCTATAATCTTATCCTTTTGGTTATTGACTCCAAGCTCAAGGAGAAACTACTAGATGCAACCTATGAGATCCTACTTTCCAAACCCACTGGTTTCATTAGAGTATATCATACACTATTGGGTGGATTCATATGGGAAGGCTTCAAGGAAGAGGTGCACACTCATATGAAGATGTGCATGGATTACTTGGTAGATGAGGAGGAACATAGCTCTTGGGAAAAGCCACCATTCACACCTCCTTACTCATTGAGTGTGAGAGGGAAATCATCCATGAGTTACCTCACTGATGTAAAACAAGTATATAGAGGAACTTGTATTTCTAAGTATTATAATGTAACTCCTATATGCTTGTATTTTTCTAACACTCATTTGCAGAACATTAATCCAAAAGGGGGCACTATTTATGATGGGTTTCATGGGCCACTCAAGGCCATGAACTATGTTGATGCAGGTCATTCCTTGGAGGATCTTGGAAAGCTACTATACTCTTCATGGTGTGATTCTTTTACACCAACTATGATGCACCTTTTCCAAGCATTAAGAAGGGATAGGGCAGTAAGCAAGTGTTGGGGGAGGCACTTTTCATCTCTTATTCTATGGCATTTAAGGGTAAAACTACGTTGGTTGAACATGAGGGAACATCTTCCTTCTCCTCTATCATACATGGCAGCTAGTATGCTTCTAATAATGATTCCATGTGTTGGAAATGTTCTTGTTCTTGGGAACATGGTTGGAGGAAAGGTGCATTGGTGGGATGTGTCCTTGGGGAGAGGATTTCCCCACTCTTTTTGCACTACATGCTTCAATGGGAGCATGAGATATTGTATGGTCACTTTGATGAATCACTTGTCTCTTTGTAAAGTGAGCCATATGTTTGATGGGAACATACCTCTTGTATGTGTTGGGGAGGATTTTTTATATGGATTTCCAAGCCGGGAGGTGATCCACTTCATTTGGATGATAGCATGGAGATGGGAGTCTTTCATGAATCACGAAAATCCACATGATTGTCATCACTTCTATCTTGAGGAGGCCATGGATCAGCAAGAAGGTTTCCATAACAACCTTCCATTCTTTCATGATGAGAGCCATTGGGTTTATTCACCAAGGGCCAACTTTCACATTAAGGGAGGACCAATGGAAGACAAAACTATTGCAGAAAATTCAGAGCAATGGTAGAGACTATTGGATGAGGAGGCCACAAGAAAAGAAGGGGAGATTTTGTAGCACACTTGCAGTTGCTTGAGGAAAAGCAACATTTGGAAAGGGGAGATTGTAATATTCCTAAATTAGCTTGCAGCTAATAGGAATATTGATTTTTCTTTTGAAATCTAGATGGATGAATAATTGGGCAAGGAGGCTCATAATTTGCTCAAGTATGAGTAAAAATCCCTCATGGTGTGAAAAGGGATCATGAAATAACTAGATCAAGCATCCACATGTGTGAACCATGTCTAAACTATGTGGACAAGGTCAAGTTTTACCAAGTCAAAAACATTTATTCTCAAAGAGTGGAGCCTAAATAAAGACAACTCAATGTGAATGGAAATCAAGCTAACCAGTTAAAATGAAGACAATTTGAGTGTGGAAGAGGTTGATCACTTGACCAAGTCAACCATGACCATATCAACAACGTATTCTAGATGCATTGAACCTCTTGGAGGGACAACACAGTTCTAGAAGGAGGTTTTACATGTGAAAGAGGCTAAACTAATGAAGTGGTTTAGGGTTTTGACAAGACTCCAATCTTATAAAAGGAGGAGGAGAGCAACAAGAGGGGGTTGTTGAAGATTATTATTTTCTAAAGGTATTGTCTGCTCAGACATCCCTTGATGGGCCTTCCTGTTCAGGAATGCCACCTCCTTCCTTGAGCAGCTCTTGGAGGAGACTTGTGCTATATTTTCCACTATCAGGCTTGGGCCATGCTTCACCTTCAACCTACAGCGCTGATCCTGTTGAGGGTTGGGTTGTCCTTGTGAGTTGCAGTAGTGGAAGGCACTAGATCTGCTCATATATAGCCTACACTAGTGGCTCTTCTCAGTGAGTGTGTATTTTAACCTCCTGGAAAAGTGCATTAGCACTTTGAGCTTCATATTCAGAACTTGGAATCAAGCCAAATCATTCTCAAAGGCTACAACGCAGTTTCTCTCCCTGGACTACGTTATTTGCAAAGGAGAAGTTGCAAGGTGTTTTGTCTGCATTTTGGAGGAGAGATCTCCGGTGTTAGGAATATTCCTCTCACTGTGGTGATTCATGGATTGGCCATCCAATCCATGTTTGTTTCAAATATGATCTTTTGTCCCATTGTATTATTCAGAAATATCTAAATCATTATGTAGATCTGCAACTTTAGATCTCAGATCTACTCTATGTGTTTCATGTTTCAGCATTTCTTGTACACAGATCTGTATTAGATCTAACTTTTTATGTACAAATCTGCTATAGATCTGAAGATTAATAAACTGCTTCTTCAGCCCCTAAAAATAACGTTGTCATGGTTATGCAATCTTTTCTCATGGTTGTAGCACATCATTTCTGAGGATTTTTCCTGTATAATCTCATTCTTTATCTTGTATAATGTATGGGCTATAATTTAAATCTGATTTGCTGTTATAATAATTATTTCTGAACCTTCACATCAGCCTCCTACTATGCTTCAGTGGATCTACGTTATTTCTGAAGCAGTCCTCTGCATATAACTGCAACCCCTCTCTTTGGGTGATTTTCAGCTAGACTAGTTTGTGGGAGATATGTTTAACCCACCTAGTCTAATTTGTTTTTTCTCTCCTTTTGGATTTAGATATTAGATAAGATGATCTAAGGGATCCAGGAGTTGCAAAATCATTTCTATACACAGAGTTTTTAGAAGTGCGTTATTTCAACAGGCTTGCTGAGCTGTCCCAATTTTGGGATATTACGGGTAGTTCCTTCTCAAACATACAAACAATTTCAACTATCTCTTGACGCCACCGTGGAATTCTAGCCACATGAATATCCTTTGACATGATCCAACATTAAAATCTAGATAATTTAGATATCGCACGCGCTAGGTCTTGAGAGAATTCATGTTTCACACACCCACGCACGAACAAAGGATAATGACACTGCAAAGTTATAAGCACATGCAATAATATAAAAAATTAGTTATATTTTATGATCCCTGAATGGGTTAAAATTTATTAATATAAAAAATAATAAAATCATGATTTTGACATTATATGTACTCTTAGAAGATTCAAATGGTCATGCTATTTCAACCCCGACAAATGGTCATCCATGGTGAAGCAGTGCCATAGTGAAGACCCGTATGAAGATGGCACCCTCACACCCATTATAACTTCCTTTTCCAAAGAAAGATCATATTTTTTTAAAATACATGGGACATCACCTTCTTTGAAATATCATGAATTAGAGGGACTAGTTCCTGCCTCTGATCCTATGTTTTCTAATTGTCTTGGCCAATGCTTCTTTTTATTTTTTGAAGTAATAATACCTTTCCTAATAGCCAATGTGTCATTTTGTTTCGATGATATGTGCCTCCATAAATAAAATGAAAATTTTTTAAATATATGCATGGGATCTAATAAGTGGCTAATCTTAAGATGCTCCCAATATGGGAGGTTATAAAAGATAGATTTCCTTTTCATCCTAATGGGAAATTTCTCAACATACGTGTCGAATAATTTTGGATCATCGAACATAGGCTCCCCATTTGAATTGAACATTCCTATGAACTCCTTCTCATTCTCTCTCTCTTATTCTCTAAGCCATTCAACTGGTGTCGTTATTGGATTCCTTTGGGTTCTCTCTTGTTTACCATTGAAAGTGGATGATGCTCTTTTGTAAGGGTGTTATTTTGGGAGGAATACCCTGGAGAAATCACACACTGTATTTCTTAGTCCTTGTACCATCTAGCTTTCAGAGAAGGTCCACAACATTTACATCCAAAATACCCTTTTGTTACAAGACCTACAAGATTATTGTATACAATTTATATGCATGGAACATTAAAGAATATCATGAAGATCATAACAATTACAATGAATTAAATAACTGATATGTGAAAGAATATTGTTACGTATATAAAAAAATCAATAAACATGTAATTTACTAGAGAAAACTCCTGAGCCTGGATAATCATGTGTCGTGTAAGCACATATACCATACACTATAAAACTCCTCTTTGCGCAATGGGTCTTGATACATCGTATACATTTATACCATCCCATAATTTCTTCAATTCATCTACCAATGGTTGTAAGTAGACATCCATAGTCTTCACTTGTCTTCTACCAAGGACTATGAGAGCCAAAATATTATGTTCATTGTTCATGAAAAACCATGGGGGGGTATTTTTATTGATCACTAATACAGGCCAAACAGAATAGTTAGTGTTCTGGAGGGAATATGGGTTGACGCCATCCATGGCTATGCTGAGTCATAGACTTCGTACTTCATCCTTCAATTTCTCGGGCCATGTATCCTCTATATGATTCATGGCTATTGAATCAGTTGGGATTTTCATAACTCCCAACTCACTTCTGTGTGAGGCATGCCATCCTTGTAACATAGCTAATTCTTTGCAATGAAAGAGCCTTTGAATCCTTTGGATTTTAAGCATGTGCCTTGATATCTTAAAAGGAGGACCACGTGATTTACCCTTCTTTTTATATTTATCATACCTATCATGCCCACATTTTAGACATATATCTTTGTCTGCGTATTCTCCTCTATATAGAAATTAGAATACAATCATTTGGACATGCATGATATGATATGTACTCAACATCCAACATTTTCACCAATTTCTTTGCCTCTTTGCAGCTACCGGGAAAGACATTATCACTCAGAAGAACCTTATCTTTGAAAAACTTGTAGTTGGTGATCATGGAAAATACTAAATGTACATTAATGCCAATATAAGTATTAACATTCATAAAATTGACCATTTTTAATGTTCATTCTGTGATTATATTTCCCAAATTTATATAAGGGAGGACTTTATGGTAACTTACCCCAAAATTTCTGAGAAACATGCATTCGACAAGCCAAAATTTGCTTTCAATTTTTACAGTAGCATCGTTGTCCCCAAATGGGTAGACTTTGACTGACCTCCAGGTCCAAAGAGAGGGGTGGTGGAAGCAAATTTAAGGCTTTCAAAAAAAGTGTCAACGATATGAGCATCATCCCCTAACTGATCATTGTTTTGGAATGCATCTAACAACATTGTCTCCATGGAAGTCATATCCCTTAGGTAATCATCCATACCAACCTCTATTTGATTGCCTCCATTGCTAGCTTGTGAAGAACTACTATTGTTTTAGTCATCCTAATTGGTGAATTTGGACATAGCAGGAATTGAATTGATGATTGATTCAACCATTCTTGGTATCGTTCCTCTCCGATTTTTTCTCTTAATTAAGCCTTCTCTCGATTTCACATTGTCATGGGGTGTAATGGAAGATGGTAGGTAGGTCACTCATCATCACTAGAATCCTAATAATTTCAAAAAATATATTTGAACATGATTAGTACAAAATATTCGATATTAATTAGTAAGAACATTGATGATGCATGATTAATTTGTTTGAAATTGAAATAATTACATTAATATACCAAACAATTATTATTACCATGATTTTCCTGGGATTGTGTCTAGAAGATGAAATATTGTTACAATTGGTAGGGTGAAGCGGTTGTCCATTTTCATCTACCAAATTCGCCTTATGGTATGCTGCTCCTGATAAGAGCTTTCGGTGTTTTGGAGCTGTTTAATTATTTTGTGCATCTGAAATCGATTCTGAATCTACATGAACCTACACATTTGTATACATTAAATTTTATTGAGTTGACTGACATGGATAAAAAACATAAATTTAATTAGATAATGAAAATATAAATAAAATATGAAGTAAATATTATGTCTCGAGATGGATAGGGAGAACTCTACGTTGGACTTTGAGAAATATTATGGAACGAGATGGATTTTGAAGAATTGTCCAATCGATATAATTATGATATTTTATCCCTGCATTTGAGCAAAATCAACAATAAATTTTAGTGAAAACACCTAAAAGTAATTTCGGCACCTTAAAAATGCACTTATTATTATTGGTTCTTATGTACAGATAACCATATCGGGGTTGTTTTAGTTACTACGCACTAGTGTCGTGTTATTAACTGACTCACTGGTGCAGTGTTATGAATTGACGCACTAGTGATGAAAAGCCACAAATAAAAGAAACTCATCTTTATTTTTTTAAAGTGAAAAAAAAAAAACCGTAGATTGAAAAATGGGCAGCAAAATATTTTTGAAAATCTAATTTCATAAAACAATTCTTTAAATACTAAAAACTTCTCATTATTTCACTATTTTTGCAAAAATATTCAGCTAGAGATTTGCATGAGACATACCTAGAGCAAGAGAGCAAGAGAGCACTGTGAAGCATCGAAATACTTTCGAACAGAACTATTCAGGCAATCATAATTCCAAACCTCTGGTGATTCAAACCCTGTAGCATAGAATTTCAAACGATCTCGTGATTAAATTTTATCATTTTTTTTACATTTTATGAAGTATTTTTTACGTTGTAAGTAAAAAATTTCAATTTGTTGTTCATTTTCAGAAAGAAAGAAAGAAAATCCATTTTTACCCTAAACCCTTCATTCTTTTTGTTTCTTCCCTTGCTTCTTCCTATTTCTTTGATTTCAGAATTAGGGATTTTCATTTTAGATTTATAGGGTTTGTATTGCTACATATATAGGCCTATGACATCCAACCTACACGACGACTTGCATAGTCGGATCCAAATCCATGTCGGCCCTTGCGTGAATTTTAAAAAAACTGTTTTTTTTTAAATGGTGTGCCCTGCGTAACCTAGTGCACCGATGCGCTGGCTTATCCCAGCGCACTACACACGTATATTTTGATAAAAAAAAATTAAAAATGTTTTTTTTTTAAATCCATGTGCCATATGTAAAATAGGGCACCAGTGTGCTATTTCATTATAGCAAACTGCTCACGTACTGTTTGGAAAAAGAAATTTTTTATTTTGTGTTAATCGGTGCACCATGTAACATATAACGCATAGGGTCTCTTAGTTGACAGAGAGCATCGTATAATGGTCCCTTGTTTGCACGGGGTGTTTATAAGAATAGGTTGCACCACTGCCTCCATGACACCATATTCTACAAAAACTAACACTAGATGATTTTTATTATTTTGTCTGTGTTAATCAGTGTGATGGTAAACATGTAACGCACTGGTACTCCTTCTTGACATAGAGCACCGTACGGTGTTTTATACTGTTTGGGCGGTGTGTTTATAAGAACACAACGCACTAACATCGGTGTGTACACCATGAAAAGCGCAACAGTTTCTTGATATATTTTTTTTACCTGAAAAGTTGATAATTTATTTATAAAATATATTAATGAATGATATGGTACATGTTTCATGTTGATAAAGAAATGGCTAATAAGAGATCAAGTAACAAAAATACTGATAACACATTAAGAAAATAAAAAAAGGAAAGTTCTTTGTAAATTATTTACAAAAAATATTATTTTTGAACTATATGTAAGTATAACTAATATGTATTGTTTATTGTGTATCAAGCATAGCCACAAAATGACGAAGCTCAATAAGACTATTTATGATCTAGGACTAGAAGAGCATAAAATCTTGATGGAAATAATTCAAAAGGATGAATCAGGTGAATGAAAAAATGTTATCGATCCAATATGAGTTTCTTTTTTTAAATTTTCATTAATAATATACTTAAAATTATTAGATAACATGTTTCAAACAATCTATTAATTCACATATGTTTAATTTGCTACAGCGACCAACAACTAAGAAAAGGAATGTTGTTCTAAGAAAAGAAAAGAAAAAAATAGAACATGCAAATGAAAATGAATTTCTCTTTAGCTCATCTGGAGAGGTTTTGGAGGTTAACGAAAGGGGGAAATTTTTTTACAAATGTTTAAGGGATCTAGTGGAATGAATGTATAGACATTCTTTCCACTTACACTACAAAAATAAATCCATTGATTCCAAGAACCAAATTTTATCTAAACTACAGGAAGAGATTCCAGCGAATTGGTCAATGAGACATGTTAGAATTTTAATAGCAAAAACATACAAAAAAAAGGAATGAAAAATTAATATTCCTTTAATGTTTTTCTAGAATTATTTATAAATATCACTTTTTTATATTTATTTTTCATATATCAATATAAAAAATAAATAGTTTATTGTCATGTTACATTTTCAGGAAGATTATGAAAATCTCAAAAGATGAACAAGCTGATACCAGAAATATGCCAGTAGGAATGTCCAAAAAGGTGTACAAAGAGATGGTCAAAGAAATGGACAAAATTGCATCGCTGGAGGAGCCATCTCAACAACAACGTGCTTCAAATGTAATATGTAATCATTGAATTTTTCGATCATTAGGTACAATAAATAAACAATTTAGCATTACATATTAATTTTCAAGTATTTTCTTGAAGAAAAGAAAAGAAAATGGAACCCATTCAGCACATAAAACAGGACAACAAGGAAGAAAAGGGTTGATATCTAAGTTTGTAAGTAATTGTTACTTCCTTATAACAACTTAACTAGATTTCATTTTTGTATATTTTAAGTTGTTTTAAAAAAATCATCATTAAATGTCTTCAAACATGTGCTAACATACAAAGAAGAACCATCATACGAATTGATTGACATTGGTTTAAATATGGGTTGTGAGTATATGTTGGCATGTCAAAAATTAATTGTGGAATTTGTAAGCATCTATCGATCTTGTTTTATTTAGCTCCGTCGATAATTAATAGAAAAAAAAAAAAAAAATTATATAAAATATATGATTTGTTATAGGGTATAAAACTTGCAAGAAACAAAGTATGGAACTCTGCCAACATATGAAATCTTGAAAGATGGAATAGTACATGGTTTTGAAAGAATGTGTATAGTTCATGAGTCAATAGTTGCTATGGTACGTCATTTATTTTCGATTTACATTGACGTATATTATTTAATATTGCAATTTTCATTATTCTCACCAATGTATATACCCTCATTACATTTTATTGTTATGTTTGTAGATGGAAGGCGAAGAAGAAAAAAACAATCAATACCATGAACAAAACATTCCTGAAAATAACCAGAGTCATGGAAGTAGCTCGAGCAGTGACATCAGTTCAAGCGAAGAATGATGATCATTATGTTTGGATATCAAAGCAAGGCATTGTATTTTTTGAAATATTTGTCTATGAAATTAGACATTTTATTTAATGTAATGGACATAGTGTCCCAATTGAAAGACAAAGGGATACCAATAACTGTCCCATTTTGTATGACAAAGACTATCTTATATATATATATATATATATATATATATATATATATATATATATATATATATATATATATATATCTGTGTGTGTGTGTTTCAATTTATTCTATCGTGATCTCCAGTGTCACTGTGAAATGTAAGACCATTGATTAAATTTATGGATGATTAAATATTATAATGAAGAGATGTGAAATTTGATGATATGATATAACAAATTAATCCAAACATCACATTCAAATGTACTAATAAAAATTTAATCGATATGAATACTGTTATAAGATATGTGTTGTCTTTTGATGAATAATGAATTTTAAAAAATCACAATAATTATGATATGATATAACAAATTAATCCAAACATCACATTCAAATGCATTAATAAAAATTAATTAATATGAATATTGTTATAAGATGTGTCGAATTTTGATGAATAATTAATTTTAAAAAATCACAATAATTGCACTGTCACAGGTCTATGTTTATAAATAATACAAAATGAACACTGGTGCATGTCAGTTACTGTATAGCGATGCGTTTGTATGATACAACACACTAGTGTGTTTTTATGACCTATGGGCATTGCAAAAATACTAGTACCAATTATAAATCTCGGTGTGTTTGTGAAATACTACGCACCGATGCGTTTATGTGAGAATATGCACCTGTGCGTTTGTACGACCTATGGGCACCGCACAAATACCAATACGAATTAGAAAAATCAGTGCACTTGTATGATATTGCACAATAGTGCGTTTCTATAAGACTACATACCGGTGCATTGATACGACCTATAGGCACCGCATAAATCTCAATACCAATTAGAATGGCCCCGTGCATTGTATCACCTACAGTGCGTCCGGTGCGGTTTTAGACCTTTACGTCCCTAGTGCATGCACCTTTGACTGCCCCGGGGCCAACCATGTTGATGACACACACCGGTGCGTTGACACCTTAGTAGCACACCGATGAAAAAAACATCCGTAATAACCTCCGACCACCCAGGTTTTTTAGTTGTGTTGAAATTATGTTAAAAGCTCCGCCAAAACCTCCATTACAAAAAACAGATGTTGTAGAAAATGTTTTTTTAACAATTTTGGACAATTTTATAACAACAAAAACCTCCTTTATAACCTCCGCTAGAGGGTATTTTCCTTCTAGTGAATAAAGGTGGAAAACAAATTTTTACTGTTGATTTTGAAAAGAAATGGGAGATGGTAAACTTATTGTAGCCATGGACTGTATGAATTTGTAGCAACTGATTGTTGTGTTCATGTATGACTGATTGGGATGTTTAAGAAAGTTAAATGTACATGTAGGATGGTTATATTTCAAGCCATTTGTTAGATATTTCTTCTTCCTTTGCGATTGGATTAGTTACAACTCCAACTTTTATCAACTAGGGAGGCAACTCATCGTGGTCAAAATTTGTGTTGAATATTGCTTACTAGTTTGTTTATGAGAAAAATTTGCAAGATATGCTTGCCATTAAGGACCATCAATATGTGCACAGTGTCACCACATATGTGAAATTTTCTTTTATGGCATCAGCTCCTTCTGGATTGAACCCTATTCTTGGGTCAAGGCCACTTCCTAGCACCCTAGGAGCACTCACACTTTCTCATTTGATTTGCCAAAGCTATAGGTAAAAGGGCACATCTAAATAGATTTTTTTTTTTAAACTATTAAATCCCCTATATAGATAATAAATACAATTGTTTTTGAGGTAACCAAGGAATTTTGGGTAAATTGTTGGTGCCTAAAATCAAGAGAGTTGAACTGCTAAACTCCCCAACTTAGAGAGACTCTCACATCTCGCTCACAACTACCTCAGCTAGGGAATGCTCTATTATAAGTGATCCTTGTTGTAGTTAATGGATGAAAAACTTATATTGAAAAATTGGGTAGCTAGTTGTCCTCAGTATCTAATGCCATTTCTGTATTTTAAGCATTGCAAACTTTTATTGACCGGTATTAAAACCGTCTTATTACAATTAGCTTATTGAATGTTCGTCTTCCCAAATAAATGTAGATGAGTTATGTGAATTATCACATGATAATTTTTTGACAGCTTTTTATATTTTATATATAATAAAATTTTGTTTTTGTCAAAGAATTGCATGGATATTACAAGGTATTTCTTTCTAGATTGGTAACCTAATATTTTTCTATCAGGGTGAAATTATTGTTGGGTACAAATGGTGGATTCAATGAAGAAACTAGCCAAATTAGATGTTGAACTAAAAATCGAATAAATGAATCTGCTTTCTATTGGCTATAAGAATTTTATTGACATTAGGAGGTCTTACTGGTAGATTATGTCATCCTTTGAAAAAAAAGAGGAGGCTAAGGGTAATGAGGTGAATGCAAAACGAATAAGGGATTATCGTCACAAAGTTGAGACTGAGCTATTTAGAATCTATGATGAAATTTTGACCATTATTGATGAACATCTTATTCCATATTCTAGCTATGGATATTCTATGGTCTTCTATTACAAAATGTAAGTCATTTAATGCTCTTCAATGTGAAGAATATGAAATTAAGCTAGAATTGGAAATGTGGAAATTCTTGGCATTGGTTATGTTAGCATGACCTGCTATTTTTGTTTAATATGTAGTTTCATTTTTCAGATAGCTATACTCTTGTTTCTTTAACTGGTTATTCTATCATTTCACCTTCTTAACAGGAAAGAAGATTACTATCGTTATCTTTCTAAATTTAAAACTAGTAGTGATAGGAAAGGAACTGCTGATAAGGCCCTAAAAGCATACCCGATGATGAATTTAAACCACTTCTTTTCAAATGAAACTATTTTGAAAGTATTTATTTAGTAATATTATGTTAGATTTAGTAGAAGTGGTTGTAAGGGTCTCTGTTTATTTGTATATGTATCTTAGTCTAGTCTTAGCTCCCTATCATTTTTTCATATTTCAGACTGCTTCAACCACTGCAACAACAAAGTTTCCTCCAACCCATCCCATCAGGCTTGGCCTTATTCCGAATTTCTTAGTTTTCTATTATGAAACTCTTAACTCTCCTGAGAGGTGTGATAATTATGTGGTTTCTTGATTTGAGATTCAAATTTTTTATACTTTTTAATTTGAATGGATTTGACCTTCAAAACCCTTCTTTTGTATTTGAATGCATGTTTAAATTTATACCTAAGATTTTACGACTTGTGGTTTTTATATGTTGGTTGTTGCACAATAAATTTCTTTGGGTTTCTTTCAGAGCATGTCACTTGGACAAAAAAGTATTTGATGGAGAAATTGTAGAACTTGGTTCTCTTAGTGAAGAGTTATACAAGGATAACACATTAATAATGCAACTACTAAGGGAAAATCTTACCCTTTGGACTTCATATTTACAAGAATATGGAGGTAAATATTATGGAAGCATACATTTATCTCGACATACAAGATATATTATCATTAGCAAGCTCATACTAAAGTATATAGGTATATTTCCATATTTGAAGCTGAAGGAATCTTCTGCAACTGACAAGATAAGAGCAGCCCAAAGGTGTATTGAATTTCCACGACCTTGGGTCTAGGTTAGAATCTTAAAATAACTCATGCTACTAAACCAAGAATTTCAACCATAAAATACTTTGCACAATGGAAATATAAACCAATAAATCACATATGTGTAATTATACACAGTTTTAAACAAAATTGTACAATAATGTACAATCACCAATATTCGTTATATTAAACCAAATCTAAATAATACAACAATCTATGATATGCAATATATGATGACAAAATTGGTTGCAACTCTTATCTATCATATCTTGTCTTGTCAATCATTTGCACCCGTACTTCTCACTAGTAGTGTCTTAGTCCATCAAGGTATCTAACCATTGAGACTTTAGGAGGGCTACCATATAACATTGTTACACATCCATATGTAGAGTGTACATGGGCTAATCTAATCTTCTCTCTGGGTAGGCCTAATCCTGAGCTCCAACTGCTAGTCTAGCAATAAATTTTGTCTGTAAAAGTGTTGCACTTATACACTAAAATTCACCCAATATTCAGTTGATCTTTGTCGCTTCAAGATAGCTTGTCTAGGGCTACTTTAGGTAGCCAACACACTGCCCTCCAACAGACCAATGCCACCCAATCCAATCACTACAAGATATTCACCTAAGGAATCTCTTGATATTGCAACCAAGCCTCCGACTTGGCTCCTACAGGCCGTTGAAATTACGATCCAATCACAGTCAAATACTTGAACTAATGCACCTCTCCAAAATGCTATTGTCCTCTTCCTACACTTGTTGTCATTTACCACTAGTTAGGGCACACAAATCTTCCCTCCACCCAACACACAGTTAGCAATGTAAGCCTTCTAAGGTTGCGGTCCTCCAAGGTAAGGATATCCACATCTACGCTTTCCAAAATCTGCCTTTTTTAACCCCAAATGCAACCCTTAGATGGCCCCTAGATGCTGGCTATGGCTTGTGACCTATCCCAGCAACTAGTTGTAGTTGTTCTCCTTCCTTAGACACCACCAAACAACCCTAAAACAACTTTGTCTTGTCCTTAATCCCTATAGACCTATTGACCAACAACTCAATCAAGGAACATCACCTTAACACGCCTTAAAACAACCCTTAAAACACTTAGTTTTCACCTATAGAAAGCCGCCTCTACATCAGAAGTACCTACTCTATCCTGGCCTCTTTCACACTACTCCTTGGCTCTTTCTAGATGCGGCAAAGCCTCCTCCAATTTCATAGCTAATATTAGAGATGCATTGCCACAAATGGATGCTCTAAAAAAATATATTTTACCCTCTATTTATAGACATATGAGGGGCTTCAAGGAATATTGAAGAGACACATCTATTGGGATTATTTACACCAAGCCTACATGACTTGACAACCACTAATTACCTTGTTAGCTTCAAAAATTCATTTCTCTCTAATGAAAAATCATAATTAGATGATTCTCGATGCATTGGAATCATCTTGCTAAGCACTATAATCCTCATCCACCACATGTTGATTTTGCAACAAGTTTTTGGCCCAAATAATGATGGGTGAAAAACCCCACACTTGGGTTCCAAACCCACAAGCTACCCTTGTGGTGCTTTTCCCTCCAGACCCTGAACCATAGGGCTTGAATTACCTCCCAAGATACAAAAATAAACACTCCCTCTTATCGAGGGAGGTACCTCCATGACAAGGAAGTTCTTCGTCATCATCATCATTTCTCGCAACACTTGCCCAAATCATGGTGCTCAAAATCGCATCAATCCTTGTACAGTGAACTACACCCTTCTTGGAAGTGTCACTATCACTAGAAGCCTCCTGCTTCTTATTCTTCTCATGTGTCACTTTCCAATCTCGCCAAGATTCCTTATTTCCAGATGTGGAAGCACTCTTTCTCCCCACTGGCCATGCGCTCTTCTTGGGTTGCATAATCTCCCTCTGAACCTACAAGCTCCCACTAGAACTCAACTACCTCTGAGCCTATGGAACCTGGACCTTCTCCATTAGAAAGTGTACCTTCTTCTCAAGAACCTATACCTACTCCTCTGAAGCCCACATTTGTTCCTACTTCTCTGGAACTTGTACCTACCCCTGATTCTTTCCATGATACTTCGGATTTCTTGTCAGCCTGTAGAGACCATTCTCTCTAGCTCCAATTACAATCCCAATGGACTTAGAGCCTCTATGGCTGAGTCTTGCTTTCCCATCCTAGAACAAGACTCATCCCCCTTCCTCTCCATCACTGAGACAAAATTCACACTATATCTGAGTCATGGTACAAATAATACATCTTGGACCTGCATCACATGTCATGTCTCCATCCTGAATGGCACCACACCCTATCCTCGGACCTCCAACTGACTCTTGTTGCCCAGAAACATGTGCAACTTCGAGTCCCATTCAACTAGAGTTTCAAAAACCTTTTGCGACCCTATCATATGATTTGTTGCACCATTGTCCATGTATCATCCATCCACTCCGATAGTACCCTGTGGGAAATGAGAAATAATAGAAAAGCTCTCCTCTTCCAATATCCTGGAGATATCGTCTATATTTGTTGAAGTGGAAACATCGAAAACCTTCTTTCCTTTCCTCTTCTTCTCATCATCTCTTGTCTTCAACGGAAGTATTGACAAATAATGACCCATCTCTTCACAATTGAAACACTTGAGTTTACTCAAGTCCTTCTCCGGCTTACCCTTCATTCGCACTGCAAGTGCCATGTCCTCGATGGATGAAGATAATCTTCTCGCAACTCTTCTTGGATGAATTCGTCCCATAGTCTATTCGATTTTGGTATTTTCTCCATGGAAAAAATTCCTTTGATGAAGGGCTTCCATTCCTCGGTGAACCCTTTCAAGGAAATCCTTACCATCTCTACAACTGAAACTTTGACACTGATGAAAGCAAGCTCATCTCGAACATGAGATAACCTCATCAGATACGAAGTCATTCCTTCACCCTTTATCATCTTGGTGGACTTCAACCTATCCTCCAATACTAGTACCCAGTTCTCGTTCTTATTCTGAAACAAATTCTAAAGAGCCATCCACATCTCATATACATTCTTATTTATGAATAAATGAGGTATCAACGAATCCTTCACACCGTAAAGGATGATCAAACTCTCCTTCATACTCAAATCTTCCCATATTTCCAGCTCCTTAGGGAATTTTGGCTTCTTGATCTCTTTCTCGGCAAAATCCGAGATCCTATTGACCTGCAAGAACAACTTGATCCTTTCCTTCCAAGGAGTATTGTTGGAAAACCTTTCCAGCTTGTCTTGATACCAAAGACCTGCCTGCAACTTCGACATTGTAGTGACTCATTCACTCACAATGTGACCCACTCCCTCTCACAGTGTAATTTTTTGCACAACTCTAATTTACTGACTTCCAAAGTAGCTCAATCATTATCAGATACCATGTTGAATTTCCATGACCTTGGGTATAGGTTAGAGTCTTAAAATCACTGATGCTACCAAACCAAGAATCTCAACCATGAAATACCTTGCACAGCGAAAATATAAAGTAGTAAATCACACATGCACAATGATACATAGTTTTAAACAAAATTGTACAATAATGTACAATCAACAATCTTCGTTATATTAAACCAAATATGAATAATACAACAGTCTATGGTATACAAGATATAATGAAAAACTTGGCTACATCGCTTCCTTGCCATATCTTGTCCTGTCAGTCCTTTGCATCTACACTGTTCACTAGTATTTGCTTAGTCCATCAAGGCATCTACATATCGAGACTCCAGGAGTGATGCCACCTAACACTAGTGCACGTCCATATGTAGAGTGTACATGGGCTGATCCAATTTTCTCTCTCAGTAGGCCTAACCTCAAGCTCCAACTGCTAGTCTAGCAACAAACTTTGTCCATCAAAGTGTCACACTTCGACACTAATCTTCACCCAATCCTTAGTTGATCTTTGTCGCTCCAAGATAGCTTTTTTAGGGCTACTTTGGGTAACCAAAACGTTGCCCGACAACAAAACAATGGCACCCTATCCAATCACTACAAGATCTACACCTAAGGAGGCTCTCGATCACCCAATCAAGCCACCAACTTGGCTCCCACAGGCTGCTTCAATCATCATCCAATCACGATGAAATACTTGACCTAGTACACCTATCCAAAATGTTGTTTTCCTCTTCCTACACTTGTTGTCACTATACCAATAGTTAGGGCACACAATTTTTCCCTCCACCGAACACATAGTCAGCAATGTAAGCCTTCTAAGGTTGCAGTTCTCCAAGGTAAGACTCTCCACACCGACGCTACTCCAAATATGGTTTGTTTAATCCTAAACCCAGCCCTTAGATGGCCTATAACTGTTGGCTATGGCCTGCGACCCAGCCTAACAGCTAGTTGTAGTTGTGGTCCTTCCTTAGACACCACCAAAAAACTCTAAAACATCTTTGTCTTGTCCTTTAGCCTTGTGGCCCTACTACCCAGCAACTCGTTCAAGGAACAACACCTTAACATGCTTTAAAAAAACCCTTCAAACACTTTGTAGTCACCTACAACAAGCTACCTCTACCACAGAGGTACCCATGATGTCCCTGGCCTCTTTCACGATACTCCTTGGCTTCTTCTAGCTGTCGCTAAGCCTCCTCCAATTTTAGAGATAACCTAGGAGATGTATTTCCACAAATGGATGCTCTAAAACCAAATCTTTCACCCTTGATTTATAAGCATATGAGGGGCTTCAACGAATCTTGAAGAGAAACATCTATTGGGATTATTTATACCAAGCCTACATGACTTGAAAACCAGTAATTGACTTGAAAACTTCAAAAATTCATTTCTCTCTAACGACAACTCAGAATCGGATGATTCTCAATGTATTCGAATTGTCTCACCTAGCACTATCATCCTCATGCATCACATGTCAATTTAACATCACGGTTTGGCACAAATCAAAATGGGTGCAAAACCCCACACTTGGGTTCCAAACCCACAATTTTCCCTTGTGGTGATTTTCCCTCCAAACCCTGAACCCTAGGGCCTGGAATACCTCCCAAGATACAAAAATCAACAAGGTGAAGAGGTTAAGCTAGAAGATGGAGAGGTAAGTAATTTGAGTGGCTTTCAGGTAATAAATTTTTACAGTATTCTACAGTTAAATATAGGGTGTAGAGTTTCATATTATTTTGTATCATTGGTTTTATTATTGTTTGGTATATTGGAGCTGTTTAAGTAGGGATTTTTTCTTTTTTTGTTATAAGTTTCATTGAGATATATTCACTCTTGGTGATATTTTGTTGCAACATTAACATTAAAGGGGGAGCAAAATGATTTTATGCATGAGAAGCTATGATCCCTTGATTATTAGGGCATAGGTAAATATTTAATTGATAGTTATTCCATGGTTTTTGTTGCTTTGTAGATATAGATATTACTTCAGCCCATTTAGTTACATGGGATTGAATTTTCGCTGATTTGGCATTAGACTTGTTTAGCTAGATAGGATCATATGTATAAAACTTTCTATTCTATGATCTCGATTATTTTTGCTAGAACTTGAGCGTATCTCTTTGGGCCTTAAATTTGCACCCGAAGGTGGTGTCTAATTTTAAAACAAAGACCACATCGTATAGTTTATATATTTGAATGTGATTATACTTGAAGCATCAATGAATGTGCTTTTATTGTTATGTTACTCTATCTTTGCTTAGGATAGGAAGTTTTGCTGACACAGTAATTACATTTAAGTTGACGTTCTCAACATTTTAATAACAACTCATTTGATACTTCAGAGTTCTATAAATTTTTACTAGTAAACATCAGTGTCAAAAATCAAATTGGGGATTTCATAAGGGTGGAAACTTAAGCGGGAAGCCATGTTTAACTATAGTCTGCATTTTGCTTGCTTTTTGTTTTAAATATTTGTAGCCTCTCTATAAACGATGGAAAGGGTAAGATAAACACTTGAGCTCTTGATAGTGTCGCAACTTATTTTGTATGCTTTGAAGACTTGGTGTCATTAAC
Source organism: Pinus albicaulis (assembly GCA_034641835.2). Classification (NCBI taxonomy): domain Eukaryota; kingdom Viridiplantae; phylum Streptophyta; class Pinopsida; order Pinales; family Pinaceae; genus Pinus; species Pinus albicaulis. The sequence continues at coordinate 542,906,719 of CM076580.1, read as the reverse complement.
TCTTGTGTATAGAAGGGATAAACCAGAAATTGTGGTTGTGTTCAACATTCTATTCTTTTTCACAATCTATGCTTCTAATTTGTATGTTCTTATTCACATGTTTCCCTTATTCTTTCTGTAATAGTAATTATGTTATAAATGTTATGTTTTCTTTCCACATTGCTTTTATTTGACAACCAAATAATCAACAATGAGTTGTGGGGTTAAATTAATATCTGATTTGAACAACTAAGCCACCACTCACATGATAATGGTAGTCATTTGATAGTCCTCACTTTCCAGTGATAATACTTTGGAAATATTTTATGAGGATATGCTCAGTATTTGACAACCAAATAATCAACAATGAGTTGTGGGGTTAAATTAATATCTGATTTGAACAACTAAGCCACCACTCACATGATAATGGTAGTCATTTGATAGTCCTCACTTTCCAGTGATAATACTTTGGAAATATTTTATGAGGATATGCTCAGGTAAAAGGAGTAGGTTACTTTGATGAAACTAATACGCCTCAACAACATCTCTTAGTCAAAGGTAATAGTCTTTTATGAGGATGGGGCCAGGTAAAAGGCTTGGGATTTGGGCTCACTCCCCATGATAATAGTCTAATAATATTTTATATGGGGATTGAGGCCACGTAAACCTCTTGATAAAATAAATAGGCCTCGGTGACATAATCTTAGCCTTGTAGTAAAGCGGAGATATTGTATGAAGTTATGCACCTGTCCCAACCACACAAAAAAAATAGAAGAAGTAAAATAAAATTAAAATAAGAGCAAATTGAAATTAAATTAACGCCACGGAAAATAGTCTAGGGAGGTTTTACAATTTCAAAAACATCTTCCACAACTACGTCTCCAGGAAACAAATTACCCATAGACTAAACAAATAAAAAATCCCCAGAACCTGGGATGTTGTAGATGATTAGGGTTTCAAAAACTTCAAACTTTACAAATTTTTTAATATAATGCAAAGCCATAAAAACATTCAATATCATGGAACAGGGGAATCTGCAGCAAGCAACTAGGATTTTGGGGTTTCAATTCTATCACAACATTAATGATTTGTCCTCATTTCAAATGTCTCCTAACCACAAAAAAAAAAGAGTAAAATCCCAGCAACCTCCACAAGAATTTAGAAGAATAAAGAAAATCCTTAAAGTCACTTTGTTCTATAAACTATTTGATAATAACAAACACATAGCTTTCTCCTGAGATTGTAGCGGTGTCATTCAGACTTGACCCAGGAGATAAATTAAATAAGTATTCTGGAAGGCGGTGAATATTGGTTGAAGCACATTACACATAGATACTAAGATTAAGAAGCTATTTGTGGTGGACAAAACCGGTAAAGCTAGAATAATCTGTATGTGAAGAATTATCATTGAAATTAATGAAACTGAGTTTCCTCTCATTGAATTTGACATTGCAGGTGTTAGAGGTCAGGGCTGCCCTGATTCTATAGCGAACATAGTCATTCCAATTGTCGATATCATAAGAAGTAAAATGTTTGCAACACGGAGAGAGCATTAACCTGCTATGCTCATGACTCTGAGGATTTATTTGTTCTCCCTGAAAGCCACACACATTGGCAACAAAATATCTATTGACAGTTAAAGGATCTTCTCCAGGAGTCTCCTGGCCATGTCCCCAACAAGGATCTCTAAAGATATTAACATTAGGAGCCCAAAATGTGAGACCCACCTGAGCAGAATTGTACATTGCACAACCTTCAATGGCAATGGCCTTTGCAATTTCAGCCCATAAGGTTTGGTTGAAAGAAGCTGTGGTGATAATAACCTGCGGAAAACTGGTGGCCGCATTGATGGTTCCATTGGATGCAATGCCATGGAGGGAATCAGACCACCATTTGTAACTGGATATTCCTAGCCTTGCTATTTCTTCAGCCGAGGTCAAGTGTTGTCCCATTTTCTGGTGCAATGTCAGCGGTTTTATGAATTCTTCAACGGGTTTATTCCCTCCAATATTTCCAATTAATTACTTTTTAAATTAAATTTAAGATTATTTTAAAATTTATTTATATTAGATTAAGAGTATTTGTTATGGGAAAATAGTTTTTTTTTTAAACTATTATAGTCATATATTATTCAGGCTTAAAAGGTAATTTGTTGCCACGAATATATGTATGTTTTTAAAGTTTTGAATAAGTCTGGATTTTTTAATCTTAAATATAAAGTGAATGGGAAGGAATTAAGGTTTTTTTTAATATTTAGAAAATGTATTGTTAAGAGTTATACATATGTAAAGTAAAAACAATTAAATCATTAACAAAGGTTTATATACTATTAAAAAATAAAATAAAGATTATACCTAAACAATTAACAAAGATTTATCTACCATTGAAAATTTAACTAAGGTTCATATTAAATAATTAATAAAGTTTATACACAATTAAATAATTAATTAAAAATTAAGAAATGATTATACACCATTAAAAATTTAATTAAGGTTCATACGTTTATACCTCTTTACTAAATAGGTATATAAATATATATTCTAGATTTATTTATTTAGTATTTATCAAATATAAACATGAATATTTAATATTATATTTAAATGAACTCGCACATTTAACATAAGCAATGTCATGTTTATCTATTTATTAAATGTAAATATGATCAATTTTTAACCATAGATTTAAAACAACTCACACTTTTAACATAAATCAATGAACTTTGAAAGTTAAATTTTATAGCCAAAGAAATATAAATATATATATTATTTTAACTATCTAAATATTACCTTTACTAAAATTATAATGAATATATTAGTGTAAAGTAGATAGATGATACATGCAATTATGTTAATTGTAGATGAATCCATCTATAGTGTTAAACTTTAGAGACAAAAGGGTATTCATAATTTTAACATGGTAGATGGATTCAGAGACTACTTTGTCTCTAAATTTTAACACTACAATGGATTCAGAGACCCTTCTTGTGAAATTCGACACTTCGGTATCAATATTGCAATTTTCCATTACTGGAGTAACACAATTAAAAATTACTAACATAAATGACTAATTCATATACTTGTTGTACTTTTTACTTGGTCATATTTTTATTCTTGGACTATAATAGTCATTTATGTTAATAATTATTAATTTTGTCACTTTTTATCTAGTCATATATTTTTATCCTAGAATAAATTAGTCATTTAAGTTAGTCATTTTTAGGTTAGTTACTTATTATCTAATCGTATATTTTATCCCTGGAATAAATTGGTTGTTTAAGTTAGTAATTTTTAGTTCAGTCACCTAAAATTGCTCAAATTTAGTAGTAACTCACTTGAAATAATTGCAGTGACTAAATTTTTTAGTCACCTAGTCATTAATTTCATCATTTTCTACTATTCGTTGATACCTATTTCGTGTACTTGATGGGGGATAAATCATGGCCCTCTTACGACGATTTGCTTCTTATCGATATCATCACATTATCCAAGAAGTTGACTTAGAAACTCCCTTTAGTTCTTTATATCTTGCATACCTCAATGGCAAGTTTCCTCACTTTCGGTGATAGGTTCTCATCATTGTCCTTTGACAAAAATATTTTGTGTGGTGTTCAACTTCAGCTCATCCATTCACACCTCATAAATTGCTCGTAAGTACCTTGAGGGCCATTATCATTATCATTAGTTCCTCTTGCGTCTATTAATGGCTTTCATCATTCGTCGGTAATAAATATTGTGTCTACCATGTTTGACTCCAGCACATCTATTCACATGGATAGACTCGTACTATCAAGTGATAAGCTAGAAGATCATGGATGTAGTTTCACCCATCCAGGCTATGCTTTTAGGATTCATACAGGATTTACAAAGTATGATGACTATGTTCATACAAAAATGCATCCAAGCATGGGTCCATAATATGTCATCGGGGGACGTGACTTTGATCATTGGACATGTAAAATGGATTGTACGGTGAGTAAAGGTATTCCTACCTTATCAATGATATCATGATGATAATGTATTGTAATAGACAATTAATGATCTTAACCAGTCCATTATTTCATAGTACTTTTCACATGGTAAAGCACTCAGTGCTTAGCTACTACTTCTCACTTTAGGGGTCAATTTGTTACATGTAATTTTTTCACATTTGACGAAATGACCTTGAACCCTGACGAATCATCATAAATTCACACTTTTTGATCATCTTTAAAAATAAACAAGCATCCCCTTTCCAAAAGTTCCAATAAACGTGGATTACAGGGGCTAAAAACCCTAATTTTGGTCCTCATCACACTTTCCTAGTTCATTAAGTGCGATGGAACAAGCTACATCAAAGGAAAAATAATTGGTAAATGTAGATTTCTTTCACTTCAAATGTGATTATCCTTGAAATGAGGGAAACAATAAATATAATTTCAAAGCTTCTACTTCTAGAGGCTTCTATCAAATAATTTTCCATTCTTTGTTAAATATGTCCTCAAATTCCTACAAATGATATCTTATCACTTGTCCCATGGAGCTTATCCAATTCTAAAGTGGATCTTGCCCTATTTTAATGGATCTACAACCTCCTCATTTCTCCTATAAATTCATCACCTATTATTACAAATAGGTTGGCTTTTAGAGACTCTTAATTGTGCCCTCAAGATACTCATTTGTGTCTAGAGGTACATAATACATCCATATGCTTGATTTATCATTGAAGGCTTTATATTATGGAAAAGGAAGGACAAGATAGCAGAGATAGATCTACAAGGTCAAGGCCCTAGAAGCGTTGTAATTTTATCCTACTTATATTTATACAAAAGCACCTTATTTTCCTATACATTATGTCTCATTTATGAATGTGTAGAAAAATGAATCATTGGCGTCTTGTTTAGAGTTTTTTGTATATGCTCTTTGTATTTTTTTGTTCTCTTGCTTGTTTTTTATGATATGTAGGTTCCAATTTTAACATTTGGAGTTGGAGATAAATCTTGCAAGCGGGGAGAAGAAGAGATGTTTCATTAGTTCACAAGTAAGTCTTTCTTCCATATTTCATACTTCTCTAAGGAAAGCATGGTATTTTTGTATTGATCGTTTCTATATTAAGCCAATAGGTCTACGAATATTTATTTTATCCGCAAAAGGAATTTATCCATAAAATAAACACCCTAATAACACTATGTTGGAGAAATAGAGTGCAAATTTTCTTGGACGGGGTTGCATCAAGTAAAATTTAATCACTTAGCTAAGATAAGGATCAAATAACTAAACATGGTCAAGAAAGTTTCTACATTTGATGTGATCACTCCTTGATAAAAAAATATAAAATAAATATCTCCATAGATCACAAAGGAGGAAAAAATAATATATGGCAAATTTTTGCTAGATTATTTACTTATAGTTTCTCTCTGCAATAAGTTGGAATAATAAATTTGATGAACAATGAGAACTTGTGAGGAGGATAATACAAGTGAAGACTATAAGCGAGTCTAAATATGTACAATAATTTGGTATAATATAGGATTCAATTCCCCCCCCGCCATTTGTTTGATATTTATTAATATTTATTTGAATTTATGTTACCACCAAGTTCCGATTGAATAGACCAATGTGTGAAAGGAATCCTTCAAATATAAATAAGACATTTCGAGTAGTTTCATGCCCTTTTTCTTGATTAATACACTAGTTCAATTTATGAATATGACAAATGATATCCTAAAATTTTTCACAAAATATATTGTTGTTTTATATTTGGATGACATCCTCATCTTCCACAAAACCTAGCATAACATTTTTAGCATATTCAATAGGTCCTAAGCACCTTACGAAAATAAAATTCGTATGCCAATCTAGAGAAATGCTCATTTGGCATGGAGAGAACTATTTTTTCATTATAAATTATGGATGAACATGGGGTGCATATGGACCCAACAAGGATCCAATTCATTTAGGATTAGTTAGCCCCAACAACTCTTACAGATCTGTATAGCTTCTTAGGCCTTTCTAACTTATACCGAAGACTTGTATTGGGGTTCTCTCATATCACTTGACCATTTAGTCAGGTGACCAAGCATGGAGCTAAAGAAAACTTTTCTTCGTCTAAATCATATTAAAATTACTTTAAGGATATGAAAAACTACCTCTACTTTGTGCTATTGCTCACCCTACTAGACCTACAAAAACCATTTTACATTGAGATAGATGCATATTAATATTTTTTTGGTGTAGTCGCTACTCTAAAATGACATTCAATGGCCTATCACAGTGAAAAAATCTCTAGTATTTTCTGGAGATACCCCACCTATGACAAGGATATGTACTCCATTATGCAAGCATGCTGAAAATGGAAGCCTTATGTTATGGGGAGGGAGAAAATCATCCACTCTAATCACGTGTATTTTAAATTCATGAAAATACAATGAAAGTTAAAGAATGAACACCATTAGAAGTTGTCTATACATTTGAAACAATTCCTCTTGAACATAAAATACAATACAAGTATTGTCAATTATGTTGCAAACTTCCTTAGATGGGCCATATTTTTGGCACTAACTACAATTTTTAACTCTTTTGGGCATGAAACATATCGTTTGGCACAATTATAAGACATCATCACTAAATTTTTTGCCACTTACGAAATGTTGATTATGGGAAAACAAGTTCTAGACTTCCATTTCTAGGATGTGCTCTTATGTTTCCTAGGACACTTTTGTGTTCCATAAAGTGAGTGTGCTAAGATGATCTGGGAGACACATTACAATCAAGTTGTAGGTAACTTTGGTGTGGACAAGATGATATTAGTACTTTAGAATTATTTTTACTAGCCAAATATTTGACAGTATGGCCAATGACATATTAGAATATGCACTACCTATGCCATTACTAAAATGAACTCCTCTAGCTACCCTAGAAAATCCATGGGAGTTAGTATCCATGGATTACATGTTAGGTTCCCCACCAAGCATGGTAATTAGTTTGTTTTTTGGTTGTTATTCAATTCTCTAAGATGAACATTTTGGTACCATGAAAGAAAGGATCATAACTGAAGCCAATGCTAAATTCTTCTTCGAGCATGTTTGGATTAATTTTGGGATGCCTTGGACCATTATTTCAGATACAAAAAACAATTTCCTTAGTAACTTTTGGTATATCCTATGGTATTTAATGGATGCAAGTTGACAAAATCATCAAAATTTCATCTCAAACATATGAATAATCATAATTGGTAAATAGGATGATTGTTCATATAGTATGCATGTACAACTCTAAGCACTCACATACATGGGATGAAAACCTTTTATATTTTTGGAATAACTATAATACATCCCTCAACAACTCTATCAACCATAGTCCTTTTAAGTTGTGCTTGGGCTTCCAACCATTGGCCCCAATTGATGTAGTTACTATTACTGCATATTCACTAATGGAGTCCTCCCATGCTAAGGTTGAGGTAGATAGAGTAATTTTTTTTTTCAAATGGATTCAACACCTCCAAACATAGCTTCATGATATATATAGAAATCTAATGTTAAGTATAAGTAGAGATATCACCAACACAAGGCTCCATAAAAGTTTCATGTTGGTGATAAGTTGTGGTTTCATTTACAGAAAGAGTGCCTCATGAGCCCTCATAGCAATTTTATACCACTCCTATATGGACCTTAATTAATAATGAAGGTTGTGCATGATTTTTTTTTTAATTGAGCATTCCCAATCTTTCATTGGTTTGCATCCAATATTTAATGCGGATATATTTTTACCAAATTTTCCACCTCCGTTGAAAAACTCAGAGGTAGCTAAGGAATTGGCCCCCATAAAAATAAATATTTACTTCATTGAACAAGATACATTGGATGAAATCACGGACACCAAAACAAAGGATACCCACCACCAGAACATACAACTCTACTAGGTTTTCAAAGTAGGGAAAGTTCTTCACTAAAGCAAGTGGCTCACCGACAACCAAATTCAACAGAAGTTTCCCCATATTGTAAGGGAACTTGACGTAATGGAGACCATCACTTCCTAAGGGAGTAGGATTGATCTACATGGATATTGGTTGCCACCCACCTTTTACAATAACTCAATTGTTCCCTATCTTCTTATTATTTTTTGTATGGTTTTTGGTTCCCAAACTTCTAGAGTCATTTTGACCCCCCAAACAATGTTTTTTGGAAATTCGAGGTACGAATGGTTTCCAAAACATACCCTAGCCCTTATATAAAGTTTTAGTCTTGAAATAGTTCTTTCCATCAAGCTATTATAAAACCAAATTGAAGATTTTGTGCAAAATTTGTGCCCGTGAGAAGTTTGTGTACCAACTAACCACTATAGGGCCCACAAATCTCTTGGTGTTTCATATTCTTGGCTTAGTTTTTTGGACTTATAGGGTTTTTTATTTTTTATTTTTTATTTCATTCTCTTAGCCTCTTGTAATATATTTTGTGAATCCATGTAGCTGCCATCTCTCTCCCTTCAGAGATAACTACCACCAATTTATCTAATCTGTGTTTTACAATATTCCACTATTTATTTATTAATAGAAGTCGATTTTTCACTATGTTACTATGCTCTCTATCATATTTATTTATTTTTATTTTTATTTTTCCTTCCTTTCATTTCATTCCTTGTCAAACATAGATCATAGTATAGGGTAGATGCCCTGTATACAATTTTTTTCAACAAGGTGTAGTTTCCTAAGAAGATTTGAAAGTTGTAATGGAGTCCCTTATAACTTCTTATGGTAGTTTGTGATTTCTTTTGTGAATTTCTCCCTTGTTATACTTTCCTTCCATACCATAGCTACTAATTTTTGAAGCTATTTATCTTGTGCCATCCATGTCAAATATAACTTGCTTGTAGCCTCCTTTACTACTATGTATGTTGTGTTAGTCACATCTCATATATCTTATTTTGTGGGGTTTCTAAGCTTAACTTTTAAAGTGAAATTTTCTTTTGAGATTATTCTAGTGTATTTGTAACCATTGATTCTAGCATCCTTGCCACATAGTTCTTGTATATTCCTAAATATTCCATTCAACAATCGGTGGAACACTTCAAAATATTCCTAGTCTTACTCTACCAAATTTTGAATTTTAGTAGTTGTATTTTGATAGTTTATAGACCCATGAACAATTGAGGCTATGTGAGGGTGGCCAAGATAACAATTTTTGTTTTGTGCATACTTTATACACCATCAAAGGTAGTACCCACTCTTGGCCAATCATTTATATTGATTTTATTTCCTTTTTAGAGGACCATGACACTAATTATTGTCTCTCCTCTACAAGTTCTTATATTAATCCAAAATTCCAATACTTTCATTTTTCCACCATTCAGACTCAAGTACCCTTAGATTCAAAAATTAACAAGATTTTATCTATTGGGATTTAATGAAGTGGTTCTAAGCCAAAACATACTGTTAGGATAGTGTATGGTGTTTTCCTTTGGCACACCATCACAGTTGTTTGATCTATAGTCTTGTATTTATACACTAATTGGTTTCCTAGATTTTGATCAATGCCCCCTTTTTTTCATGCCATCTCCCATTGTGGAGTAAATTATTAGAAGTGGTCCATCCAAAGGCTTTTCAATTGAACAATGTGTATGTTTCCCTTTCAATTCCCATAATTGTAGTCGTTGTTATGATATGCAATTGCATATTGTTTCACCAAACTCCTTAATGGGTCAATTCACATTTGTTGTTTTTCTTGAGTCATTTGATGTGCTTATATTGTATTTTATTTAGATATTATTTTGATTGTGCTATGTGGGTTTCATACCGATGCTAAAAAAATTAGATGTTTTCTTCTCCCATCATATCCTTCATGTTTTTCCTATCATTAGTTGAGATATATTTTCTCCATTGTTATTCCCTTATCCTTGGTATTCTTGATCATATTTCTCATTCTATTCACTGACTTCATAATTAATCCTTTTTTCATATGTTTTATCATTTAATTATGTTTCCTTTCTTTCTCATTCAACATATTCCTCAATGTTTCTTTATGATTTAATATCTTTTATTTATTTTCATTATCTTTCAGCAACTTTGTCATCCTTCCTATATTCTCATGCTTTGGTGATTCTATCACTTTGAACCTACTATTTTTTTTTTCTATCCTTTCTACTTGCTCTTGAGTCTATCCCTTTTTCTTGATGGCACCATTAATATTTTTTCTTTATTTCCATTCTTCCTTCTACCAATATTCCTCTTTTTCTATCCAAAATGGATTCCCATGCACTTTGATGTTATATATAGCTTATTAAATTTAATGAGGGAATCAATATCAACTAGGTCCCCTTATGTTGGTTGGTTTTTGGGCCATTTATTGACTGTCAGTCATATCATTTTAAGATTTTCATTGGTCATGTCAAGCAACTATTTGATATGCCCCAAGTTGTGTGGTTTATGTTTGTTCATTTTTGGTGTTTGTTGGTTTCACATTATCTTTTCCAATAAATGTTCCTATTGTGTTATTCCAAATATTTATCTTGTCGTAGTAAATTTCTCCTTGATGCTTGGGGTTCCCTTTCTTCAAATTAATGTTATAGCATTCAAGTACGAACATTTTATGAAATCAATAATATATTTTCTTATTAATAGTTTATGTTTAAAGTATTATATCATTATCATAATTTAAATTATGATTAAAAAAATTGAAGTTGCCAAAAAATGGGGTGTAAATTTCCAAGTTGATGTGATAACATCTGATTGTATTTAGCTTCTGTTTCTGATAATTCATATTTTAATATAAAGATAGAATGATTTAGGGTAAAATTTTTGAAAATGATATGATAGGATCTTAGTAATAACATTTTTTATATTTTTGATGGGGCTATCTTGGATTTTTTATTGCTATATATTTCATTTCTAAAATATTTTTATGGCCTCAAACTTCCATGCCCTAAATGCTAATAGTCCCTCTATGAATTTGGCTAAAAATTTGAATCTTCATGTAGCTATAAGGGCATCATGTACTATTCTATGCAATGGGGTATCCTCATATTAAGATTTCAATTAAAATATTAAATGTCAAAAAAGGGTTGCAAGAGTTGAAGTTGATAAGACAACATTTGGTTCCCTCTAACTTGCGCTTCTAGGTTTGAAGTTGATAATGCCTTTAAGATGCAAGCATCTAGGTTAATGTAAGCATATCTTAGGCTAACATCATCTAAAATTTTATTGGCATTATCCTAGATTAGCAATGATTAATGGATGTGATGTTTACAATACTAAATGACCATAAAAATGTATCCTTGAAATATGATTTCGTTTCACATTTATATTCTCTTAATATTGAAATTGAATTAAATTTAAATTGATGTTTACAATTTTATTTCAATGAACCATTATTGATGTAATGTTTACAATTTTTTTTCAACATATTTTAGTATAGATATTGTTATCACCCTAATTTTTGTTTTTCTAAAATCTGTAAGTTTACACTGTTTTGGTCCTAGTTTCAAGTAGGTTTTGAGTTACTTTAGTCTTGATAAAGGGAAATTCATAGATTTAGAAGTCTTAAAGATCAGTTTTCAATTTAAAATAAAGTCTTTCAGTCTCATTCCATGATTAAAAAGTCTTATCATTCACTTACAGATCATGTCATTAGATTTCAGATGAAATTCTTGCAATTAGCCACAAAACCGCAGTTTTGTAGCACGGTTAGTTCAAAAAATGGGTTTTGCGCTACGAAAGCACTACTACTTTTCTAGCGCAAAGTGCGAAAAATACACTATGTGCGCTATGAAAGTGTGGATTCTTAAAAGGTCATGTCAAAACCCAAAATTTGTCAGAAATCCATTAAGTTATGATGGGGTAACATCATGGTGAGTCATTTAGAGGTCATATTCGAAGTACTTAACCTTTCATATCCATTATTATCATAGCATGGGTTTCATATTGGAAAATGGGATGTCAAATTCGAAAACTGTTATCTATTCTAGTCATTCCAGTCTACATTTTCTCATACTAAACAGTGAAACATCTCTGTTTCAAACTCTAAAGTATTAGAATTAAGCTTGCGGTTGTTCTATACCAAGGCTATTTTCATACATAATCAAGCGAGGTTGCCAAATCAAATCAAGAGAAGTTGTTCTTTTTTCTCAAGAGAGACTGCTAAATTAAATCAAGAGAGGTTGTTTTATAAATTCTGAAGGAAGCCAACAGAGGTTTTTCTAAAACAAGCATGGCTGAGGAGAAAAAGAATCATAGAGGAGGACATTGTTTGAGATCTGAACCTGAAAGCACAAAATTTTTAGCTGAAGATCAAATAGTCATGGATGCTTTCATTAAAGCAAGTTGTTTAAAGTTCTGTGAAAAGTTGCAAGGTGGACATACTTAGGTATCCAAAGAATTTTCATTACATTTTAGTGGGAAAAATATAAAGGTTGGAATGCTAAACATGTCAGTGACACCTGAAATCATATCCCTAATTACTGAAATACCAAGAGGACAGGAAAATTGGTTTAAGGGTTTTAGATTTGATATGGAGGCATGCAAGATGTTTATGAAGCTAGAATATGCAAAGATGGACCTGAAAAATGCAGTTCCTAGAAACTGTATTAAGGATAGCTACGCCAAACTATTGTTCAACATCCAAAGATATTTCACATGCGAAGGTAGGTACCACAAAGTCTACACCTATCATTTCAAACTCCTATTACATTTCACATGTATGATATCATTGGATTTACCATTTTTCCTATATAGAAGTATTGCTAAAATGGCTGATAAAGTTCAAGTAAAATATGAGGGTTGTGAAACATCTCTGTTTCACCATGGTTTAATTAAATTGTTGGTTTTAAATGAGCTCCAGAAGATTAATAGGGACTGGCCTTCTTTTCTTTTTATAAGTGGATTTGAAATGGAAGCTCTAACCCCGGTTAAAAACCCTAAGGCACGGGAAAATCCATCACCATCACCAAAATTCAGTCAACCAATAGATATAAGGATAAGAAGGTTTGTGAAATTGAAGCCAAGGAAACAATTGAAAGATAAGGTAGAAAGAACACCAGTGATTTTTACAGAAACTCCTTCACCTAAAAAACAAGGATTACAAAGTACTAAGGAAGCTAAACAAAAACAAACAACTGGTAAGCAAGTAGTTTAGAGAATTACAGGGAGCCAAGTTGCAACATCAAAAGGAAAGACAATACCTTCAGGATCAAATGATAGTCTAGGATTGAAAGGAAGCTTTCATGACATAGTGCAAGCTAATTTCCTAGGAATAAATTAAAGCAAACAAAAAAAGGTGAAATCAGCAAAGAAGTTGGAGTTTAAAGTTGAAGACGGAGCATTTGTTTTCCAAGCTAGGAAGCCTATAACTAGACATTCTAAAAGGATCAAGGAACTTAATGCAGAAGTTGAAGAAACCAATAAAGCAACTACTATTCTTGAAGAGATAGTTGATCCTTCCTCACCTGTGGTAGAGCATGCAGAAAACAGAGTAATCACAGCACAAGAAGAAATGACCAAATATAAAATCCTGGAGGAGGAGTTAAGATCAAAAACCATGAGATTGCTAAGTTGAAGAAAAGAGCCAAAAAACATGTCATTAAGAAAACAGAATTTAAGAGGATGAAAGCTGTTTGGAAAGGTCAAATAGTCTCCAAATCAGAAATACCAAGCAGTGAAGAAAAATTCTTCACATGGACAGTCCCAACCATTAAGGAGGCAAAGTTTGTAAGAGTGATCAACATTCATTTGAGAGCTAGCAATAGAAGGTTAAGAAGACAAGTGGAAGATCTGGAGATACAATTGACAAGGTCTCAAGAAAAGTTAAAAATGCAGTGAAACATAATGATAAATTCACAAGACAATCTCTGATCAAAATGAAGGTAAATTTTGATGAAGATTATGTTTTCAGGGTCATATTGTTGTTTTTCTGAAATAATACCAATACCCTTAAAGTTTAAGTATAAATTTTGAAGGCAATTTTTACAAAACTACTTACATAGCAGTTTCGTAGCGCAGATAGGGCAAATCTGATGAAATGCACAATGAAACTACTGAAGTGGTCTTTTATCATGTTTTCATATCAAATTTTGAGGGAATTTTGGTGAATTTTGTTTTGAAATTGATGGTGGAAGTGTGTTAATTGCAAATGAAGGCTTCCCTGAAGAAAACAGATCAAAAGCAGATTAGAAAGGGAGCTAAACGCTGCATTATGAAAAGTGCTACGAAACTGTGCTGCTTTCGTAGCGCAGGTTTATTCTTTCCTTTTTTGCATTTTCAAATTTAGATTCTGCATAGCTGGAGAATTGAAGACACATGGTATAATATTTTGCAACAGGAGACATGTAGACATGATTCATTAATGGTCAAACTGCTCAAAATAGATAAGGGAAACAAAGGGCCTAAAAAACAGAAAGACATGTTTCCTAGATTTTAGGAGAACATTACCATCAACAACATGGCTACATCAAGTTAAAGATCATCATCCAAATTCGACGTTATGGGAGCGCAGGGGCCAAAAGATGTAATAAAGATTATATAAGGTTGTTAGGAGGGTATTAAAAAATTTTCGTCCTATTAGAAATAGGACTTTTCATTAGGATTATAGCTGTCAATTTGTAATAAATAGCATGTTTATGATTAGAAAAGGTGTCAAACTCTATGAGTTCGATGTATCTAGTGGAGAAGAAGGAATCCTATTTTGTAAATGTTATATAAAGAGCATAAGATCGAAATCCAAGAGGTTGGACATTTTTATTAGCAAACACTGTGTTTTGTATGTAATGGTTTTTTCAGCTTAATACAAAGTTCTATTTAGACAACTCAAGATTCATGAGGAGTTCTTGTCCATTATTGTTCTAATGGAATTATCCAATATTTCTATCTGCAGTGGTGTTTGTTTATGATACTTAGAATTCATTCATAATGCTCTAACTTCCTTCATATACAAACTGACTGTGTGTTTCACTATTTTATATGTTTTACTCCCTGATTTGAACTCCAAATGCCTTGACTTCCATGCTAGATAGACTGTGATGTTTTTGTTAAAGTTACGTTGACACCATAGCCCAATGAATGTTTGCTAATGTGATTTACAACCAGTTATATCATCTATTTGTTTTACCTTAGAGTTAGCCATCTACTTATTTATCAAAAATCATAAACTTTTGAGAGAGCCCTCTTAGGTTGAGGAGGCTAAGCCTCAACCAAAAGATTGGTCTGAAACAGTTACACAATGTTTACTTGATGAGCAGCCCATCAGGTCTGATTTTGTGATAACATTTTGGTGCTCTAGAGTCCGAAGATTATACTTTCCCGAGATTTTGAAGTTGAACTTCTAAAGGTAGCAAGGAGTTGAGGAAGACTTCAAGGCTACATCTACCTTGGTGACCCATTTAAAGTTTATATGTTCAAAGGTGGCTTCGAGAAGGAGATACATGAGGGATAATACTACTTCCGATCTTACCTACCATCGTGGAAAATCCAAACACCATTTCAAGAGGTAGTCAAGGAATTTCGAAATACTGTACTCCATCTCATTCGAAATCCTTGTCCTCTGAAATATCAAGAAGTCATGAAGACAAAAGAGTTGATGATAAGATTCATGAGGTTTTGTTTAGATTAGAAAATGAAAAGGAGCTAATTGAAATTATCTTATACTTACATAAGAGAGGAATTGACACCTAAGCTCTAGTAACTCAAGAAGACAAAGAAGAATTCTGGGAAGTTGTTGCTTCAAAGTTGTTGTTGGAAAGGGAGTCTTTAGAGAAATTGAAGGATCTTGATCCTTTCGAAGTATTGTTGAAAAGTAAAGCTGGTTTACCTCTTCCCAACTGGAGCTCAATTTTTAGTGGCTTACAAAGACCAAGTAGTCCTCCTCATAGCAGTATGTCATGTACTGTTTCTGTCTTTCCTAAAATTACCATAGTACCTCTGACCATGGCTAGAAATACACCTACTGCACCTTCTAGATATGCCCCTCTTGTCCTTCCTGATGTTTTACCTGACCTCTCTAGTAAGTATGCTGCTAGAATTAAAACCTGGGGAAGTGATGAGG